>LPNX010898054.1:3530-92509 GCA_001517045.1 Pseudotsuga menziesii
ATTTGTCTATGTCTCTATCATGTGTGTAATTGCTGATTATCATTCCTTTCGTTATACTTGTTGCATTATCATGACTATAAATTTGTGATAAGTAATAATGGTTTAAAAATTAAATATTGTTTAAGCTTAGAAATAATTGATTCACCACCCCTCTCAGTTATTTGAATAATCTCAACAACTGGTATCATAGTCAGTTCCTTTTATTTAAAGGTAGATCTGTAAGCTTAAACATGACAAGTCATGAAGGGACTTTAACCAATAAGGTTGTTGGCGCAAACCCAACCAACAAAACCTAGTCGACAAGGGTTCCCACTCTGTTGATGCTCAACTCGCCGCGATCTCCCTGAGTACCGGACTAGACAGGTTTTTATCTCGTTCGACAACACTCGCGAAGCGGATGAAGTCTCACCCGAAATGTTTGAGGGAGAGATGATGGAACCAAGTTTCCACATAATAGAAGAGGGCTATGGGCATTGACAATTCATCAACTTATATACCAGATCTGACTAGTTACTTCATCATCAATAGGGACATTCATCGCATATAACAAAAATAACCATATTGTTGCGCAAACAAATCTAAAAAGACAACATTATTCATAAGCAATAAACATCGCCTCATAGATTCATGTTGCACACATTCACCAATAGATTCACATAAATAGAAAGACATAAATAGACAAAAAGATAACAGTAGTTCAGATCAACCTCCGTCTTCTCATATTAATTCTGCGTAATCAACCACAGATCCAAAACAAACAACAATTCAATTGAGTTCCAAGCTCTCAATTCTCATTCTATGATCTCTTCTATTCTCTCTCTATGATTCTTCTTCTACTTATAGGCTTGCGCCTTTACTTTCATGTTCCACTTGGACGATTTTCTAACTAATTCTTAACTGATTCTATTGACTAATGACCAATATACGCAAAATATGGTCCAAAAGTACAAAAAGTGACTCAAAATATTCAAAATAGTCTATCTTTTGCTTTGCACGCCATATTTCGCTTGCGTGGTGTTTTTTGACCTGACGCGACACTCGTGGTGCCATGCAACTAACTTGTCTCGAAACCCTTGCCAACAGGCCCCCAACACAATCTTGTGGCTCGCCCTCGAGCCACGCCTACCTGGACCTAGTAAACTTAATGATCTTGGCTTTGAAATCTGCAAACTGTTGAGTGATTGCTTTAACTTGCTCCTGGACTTGTCCCTTAATCTCCTGGCTCACCGTTAGATCATGGTTGACAGGGTGCTCAACCATCTTCACAGCGATGCTTGTCTTACCTTCTTGTGCATCTTGGAGTGCAGAAACTGCTCTCATGGATAGTTGTGCTCCAATCTCCTTAAACTTGTCTAACTGTGCATCGCGCTGCTGCTACCTTTCCCTTGCGATGGTGACTCTCTGCAGCAGCTACTTTAGCTTCGACGCCTTGGTGATCTGCATCAGAAAGGGTATTTCTTTGAGCGAAGTTTTCAGGGTCGCCAATTTCCCGTCTGCTTCTTGTAACTGTGCAGTCAGTTGCTCAAGCTGTTCGTCCTGTACTATGCTGCCCCAAACTTGCGTAGTGGCATCTGTGACTTTCTTAGCATCCCACTCTAAATCATCGAGCTGTGTGGCCAACACTTCTATCTCATCCTTCCTTGCGGCTATCTATTCTGGTGGTGTAGAAGGGTGTATCAAAGCATTCAAAATACTGGTTTCACTCTGTAGCTGCTCAATAACAGCTCCTAGTTTCTTTAATTTGGCTATCGCATCTAGCTCTGTAGTGCTCTCCAATACATGCTGATAGGCATCTGTGACTGCCGCTTCCAACTCCTCGTGTGATTTATTCAATACCTTTATCTCTTGTGCGTTATCCTTGGTCAATTTCTCCTTTGCTCGGCGCAAATCTTCAACGTATTTTGCACGACGTATGCTTTCTCCTGCGACTGCAAGTACTGGTTACTGATATTATTCAGTCGATCAACCAGTTCTTGGTTGGCCATGCTCTATATGGATACAAATATCTGGGTGGACAGTCTATTGATGTCTAAGGAAATGGTCTGCAGCTGCTGCAGGGAGGTATTCAAGTCCTCCCATCTAGTGTCAATCGCAGTCAGGGGAATCTGAACATTACTGGCTCGCGACTCGGTGCTGATTGACACGTACTCCTGCGCAGTTGCAATCTCTGGTACTCTTTGCAAAACAAGATTATAAACAAAATCCAACTTTGTTCTTACCTCGATGAATCTTTCTTGGGCGGATTTCTTCATTTCTTTTGTAGCGACATCAGTCGCATCATTAACAACCTTGACAAGTTTGTGTAGTTGTGTTTCCATTGTTGATACAGTGTTCTTGTTTGTAGCCTGGTTCATGCACTTGTTGGCTCTGATTTCTTGGAGTATGCGCTACATTTATGGGTCAGTAGGTGTCACTGTTGATGAGTCATCATCTGATTGGTGGTCGTCTTTGCATACAGGATCCTCAGGTGCATCCACTAGTTTTTTTGTTGAAGCTTATGCTATGCAGGCCAACTGTTAATCTCAGCCTCCAACTCTGTGTCAGACACTTTGTACCTCATTGGTACCCATTTCATGGCGGGGTCTCGCCATGCATGAACATAAATAGTGTGGGATCCAATTGCAAAATGCACAATTATTCGATACTTTGCTGCAGCTTCCTCTGTCAGTCGAGGAACTTTTGCCATTGCCGCTTGCAGTGCCTCCCAGTAGATCCAAAATTGGATCGAGCAATCTACCGCTCTCTCTGCATCCTTAACCCACCATAAGTTCTGATATATGGCACCTTTACACATTTCTACTGCTTTGACATCCATCCCCTGGTAATCCTCTGGTTCCATCCAAGCTACTAGCGCAATCAAGATGAGGAGCCAACTGTAGGTAAATGATCTTGCACCTACCTATGCGGCCTCTGCATCCTCCAATAGATGGTTTAGTAGAAAAAGAGACCAATTCATGCGTGTGCCTTATGCACATAACTCAACACATGTGACCACCCCAGAATTACACTGAATCATGTGGTTCTTCCTTAAGACTATACTAGTCAGAATCCTGGCACCAATACAGACCGCATGATCATTTATGCTATCAATTCGGTAAGCTCTCCCATCATGTTCTAGATCATATTGCTTCTTTAGAGTCATTTCCAACTTTCTGTCATTATCTTTGCCTTGGATATATTGTGAGGGGTCGAGCCCATCTTTGGGTATGTCCCCGTTATTGCTGAAATCATTCCACCATGGCCGCTACCGGCTCATCTAACCATAAATACCCACCATGAAAACATGCCAACAATTGTTTCACACATGCATTTGCCTCAGTTTTCCACCCAAAGTGTGGCATATTGATCAATCCAAATAACCCTGCTTTGTCCAATCCTCTTTCCCAATCTTGTGGAATACGCTCAATCGGGGTGCTTTCTACTGGTACCATTGGCAGGTATGACTCCTTTCCGACATCGTCTAAAGCAAGTAGGTCATGGTCTTTGTATCTTAGCTGCATCAGTGCAGGTACAATATCAGAAGTGCATACAATACCTTGTGGTATCGCCGACATCCTGATCTGGTATCTCTAGTTCTTCCTAGGTTTCCTGGCCTGCGCCCCAGGCTGACGAGGAGGGATGTAGCTAGGGATGTCCTTGATAGACACCCCTACTCTAGCAGCAAAATCCATAACTTCAGGGCTCGATGGCCCTGTCTATGGTGTACCCTCTTCGTGCGCCCTTGCGGTCGTTTTGGTCCGTCGGTTCTGTGATATTGGGGAGATAGGCTTCTGCGTCTTCCTCTTTGTTGACGAGCTAGCCTGCATATTTGTGACCTCTTCTTCAATAGAAATTGGTTTGAGTGGTGAATCTCTCTCACTCGAAATCTCAACGGTGTCTGTGTTTCTCTGCATACCGGACCAATTCTCATCTTGACTTACTAAGCCCACACTCTTTCCGGTCTTAGAAACTTCCTAACTCTACTTATCTTTTCGCAACATCCCTCTTGAAAACTTAGTAACTTTTGCAACTCAACGTAATTCAATTCTTCATAATGGTGTGTTCTGACCATAGCAGGCTTCCTCTTATATCGCCAACTCAACTCAGACTTCATCATTATGACATCAATTCGAACATTATGACTAAATAATTCATTAACTACCTCATGCATGCGGTTTTGCCAATTCTCTAATGCATTGTCAAAATCAAAAGATGCAGAACTAGTGCTGCGCCAACCGAGTTCTTCGTCAGCAGTTCGGTGGATGTAATCTTTGGAAATGTTGTAAGCATGATCCCATCCCCTGACAAATTCATCTTTCACTGGTTCAATATATCTTCGTCCTTCATTTTGATCCATAAGAGAGATGACTCTGATGTCTTGATTCTCAAATTTCATCATCCACTTCTTGAAGTTAATCAATGCCATACTATCATTGGCCCATCCAATCCCCAACAATGCGGGATAAGAACCTCGACCATCAACGACTTCAATCACATTGAAATTGGCATAGGTCTTCATACCTTCAACATCCACAACTAGGTTTGACACACGTCCAATTGGTTGTACTTTAGCCTGATTATCCAGTCACAACTGCACAGGGGACCAACCAAACGCTGGCCTCTCCATTTTCTGCCAAGTCCGCTTTGTCAAAATATTCACATTTGAGCCCAGATCCAAAATGACCGAATCTACTTCATAGTCCCCAATCTGAATGTTCATGCACATCTCTTTGCCCATCTTTTTATTGTGTAAAGAGTTCACCACGGAGTCCTTCCGCTCCTTACCCGGGCGGTGTAACAAATTTTCAATCTCATCCAAAGAATTGGGATCTCTTTCCAATGAAAAGCAACTCTCAAAGAAGTGCTGCAAGGTACCATGCTGCTGCGATGGTCCTACCTCCAACGAAGAATCAAAAGCAGGAGGAATTTCATAAATAGGTGACTTACCAGGATTTATTTCGATCGCATCCCAAGCTTAACAGAATGTATCTTTTTGAGTTGTGATATTAAACGACACCTTCTTCTTCCTAACCAATCGAACCTGCAAGCGTGGCACATTCTCTCCAGTCATCGCACCTCCCCGGGAGACGATGGAAATGCCAACATCCTCTGTTCTGGGCTCTGCTGATATCGTCGCAATTGTTGACCCTTGATTCTGGTTCATCGACGGATTCTGATTCAGTGGTGGACTCTAGTTCAATGGAGGGTTCAATGGTTGATTCACAGTCTGATTCTAAAGTGGAACTTGATTTTGAGCCTGTTTCTATAACTTATTCTGGTTTTGTAGCTGATTTTGAGTCTGCAACTGATTCTGATTCTGCAGCTGAGGAACGTTCCCAGCCTGCCATCTTGCAATTAACTGTGGGAAGTTCTTGATAGTATGACAATTGCGGTGCAGTATGTACATGAACAATGTAATTGTGGGAAATCTATCTGGTAATGTCCAAATACCCCACAATTTTAACACTGGACAGGTTTATGACCTCGTCATTCTTCTCTTCCAAAGCCACCTCCTCTTCCTCGAAATACTCCATGGAATCCTCCTTACTGTTGGTATTGTGGCTAATCCAATTGCTGTGGCGGGGGATTCAGCTGCTGCTGAACATAGTGCGTTTCCTGAACATAATGTGGTTGTGGCAGAGCCATCAACATCTGATTATACTGCAGCTACATTGCGAACCGTGTCTACGATGCAAACTGCTGTTGTGGCTGTGATGGTATAAATTGCATCTGCGACGGTGGTGTATACTACGGTTGAGATCGAGAGTTTACCACTTGAGGATGTGGCTATGATTGCTCTACTATGCGATGATCTTCACACTTCACAAAGTATGATTTGTATGTCCTTTCCTGAAGTAGGTCATATGCACGACAGTCTTTATCTTCATGCCCCACCGATTGACAAAATAAACAATAGAGGTTTGCTGGATTCTCCACCATCTTCTGCATGTATCCACATTCTTCATGCTGGTTCCCATAGACTTGGTATATGCGGCACCATGGTACGCTTCCGCAACTCAGTGGGTTCGATGCTCCAAATAGCAAATAATTTTGGAAGTCAAGGCAAGTATATTTAGTGTGTCCATCTTAATGTCTTACAACTGAAGCGTCAATTTCGCCAGCCATGCCTGGACTTGGTTCATACCGGCTGCATTCTTCCCAATAGGCGAAGATTCTAACTTCATTGCGATCTCCAAATCCTTGCTTTGTGTCACGATCTTCTGCTGCATCACTGATTTCTAGATATGAGGTACCAATGCTACAATAAACCATTCTTTGTGCCGAACGTCGCTCATATCGAAACGACTCTCGCCATCAGTGTCTTAAATCTTTGATCGAAGTCCCAAACAATATCATTAGGAAATTGCTTAATCTCTTTTAACTCAGTAACATACTATGCTTCAGATTTTGGTTTCCAGAATTCTTCAATCAATCCTCTCCTAACTTCATCCAATGTTTTTGCAGGGGTCCCCATAGGAACTTGTATAAATTTAATGTACCAATCCAGTGCACGACCCCTAAGAGTAGTCACCAATTGGCCTTTCTTAACGTCGTCATCCATGGCCTGTTTGACAGTCTACACTGCCACACATAGAAACCAGTACTGTTCAGGATCGTCAATCCCATTTCCATGGAACAAAGGTAACTTTGTATCGTCTCCCGCCNTCTTCCTATAGATGCTTATCTACTACTAGAATGTTGTTGGCACATCGGGAAAGTTGACATGGAACTTGTGTTTCTTCCAAATATGGAGTAGTGCGCAGAGGCATGGGTATGTTACTGTTGGGGTTTGATCTTACTGATATTATGGGCATAGACTGGGTCTAGTATTCCTCTTCGTCACTGTAGGGTCACTTTGTCCTGTGTAATATTCCTTCGCGGTCTTGCGTTTCGATCGCAACTGGACCTTCCCCTGTCCTCCGCCTCTTCTCTTGTCAAAACTTTGCTTCTCCCCTCGTAAGAATACTTTCTTCCTCGGCTTCCATCACAATATTGTTGAAACTTGCACCCATATACCCCTTATATTCCCATTCGTATCCCCCCTTTCGTCACGGTATCCATCACATCCGCACACCGGAGTTCTACTACTCGAGGTGCATCTTCAGTATACCCTTTTCATAGACAAGCATCTTAATTGACAATTGTAGAGACAACAAGAACATACCTCTGGGTCCATTGAAAAATTCCCTTTTCGCTTCGCTGTAGGAATTGGTAGTGTCGACTACGAATTCAGTGATATATCCTTCTAGGATACTATCTAGCCAAACTTCAACAGCTCACGATGCTTTGTTGTCAGTTTCTTGCAACTCTTGGATCAATTCAGGGGTCCAGGATGTTGGCTCTCCTCCTTGGAAATTTGTCTTCTTGTAAGTGAACCGCGCCAACCACTCATACAATATGATGGGAAACTCAGAGAAAAAGTATTCGTGAGGATTGTCGTGTATGTATATTTCCAACCACTTGTCCATCATCAGTCTAGGGTTCTGGTTTTCTTCTTCAACAATTTCTCGTAGCTTCTGATCAAACCAATCTTGAATTTTCGGTCACATCGGATGCCACATATCCTCATCTCAGTCGCAACAAGGTCCCGACAACGGAATCATTTGTTGGCGCAAAACCAACCATCAAAACCTAGTCGACAAGGGTTCCCACTTTGTCGACCCTCAACTCACTGCAATCTCCCTAAGCACCGGCCCATACATGTTTTACCCCATCTGACAACACCTGCGAAGCGGATGAAGTATCACCCGAGATGTTCGAAGGAGAGCTGATGGAACCAAGTTTCCGCAGAATAGAAGAGGACTATGGGCATCGACAATTCATCAACTTATCTACCATATCTGACCAGTTACTTCATCATCAACAGGGACATTCATCGCATATAACAGAATAACCATACTTTTGCGCAAATAGATCTAAAAATTTAACATTATTCATAAGCAAAAAACATTGCATCATAGATTCATGTTGCACACATTCACCATTGGATTCACAGAAAGAGACGAAAAGATAACAGCTGAGTTCAGATCAACCTCTGTCTTCTCATATTAATTCTGCACATTCAACCACAGATCCAAAGACAACAATTCAATTGAGTTTCAAGCTCTCAATTCTCATTCCATGATCTCTTCTATTCTCTCTCTATGATTCTTTTTCTATTTATAGGCTTGCGCCTTTACATTCATGGTCCACTTGGATGATTTCTTAACTAACTCTTAACTGATTCTACTAACTAATGACCAATATCTGAAAAATATGGTCCAAAAGTACAAAAAGTGACACAAAATATTCAAAATAGTCTATCTTTCGCCTTGCATGCCATCTTTCGCTTGCGCGGTGTCTTTTGAGCTTGCACAACACTCGTGGTGCCGCATAACTAACTTGTCCCAAAACCCCTACCAACAAAGGTTCCTCTATTTGATGTAAAGTTTTTTTTCCTTCTGGAAGGTTAGAATGAGAACATATCTAATGTCCTTAGGTGTTGATGTTTGGGATGTAGTAGACACTGGCTATGTAAAGCTAGTTGTGCTAGCCTCCAAAGATGATAAGTTGGAATTTAGTTTTAACACAAAGATAATGAATGCTATCTTGAGTGGTCTTGCAGAAGCTGTGTTTGTTAAGGTGATGCATCTTGAATCTACAAAACAGATGTGGGACAAACTTATATGCAGCTATGAAAGAAATGAGAAAGTAAAAGATGCCAAATTATAGACATACAAACTAAAATTTGAACAACTAAAGATGAATGAGGATGATACGGTTAGTAAATATTTCTTAAGAGTAGAAGAGATCGTGAATTCTATGAAAGGTCTTAGTGAAAATTTTGATGAAGCCCCCTTAATTCTGAAAATTTTAAGATATTTTCTTGATAGATTTAATCCCAAAGTTTCTACAATAGAAGAATTAAGTGATCTTAAAACTATGCCTATTGACCAACTCCTAGGAACTCTGACTAATGAAATGAGGATTAGTAAACATAAATCCACCACTAGAGAAGAATACTTTAAAGTAGATAAGAACACTGATTCTGAAATGGATGTGACTGAGGAAAAATTTGTAAGAAGGCTGAAGAAAAGATTAGGTAAATATAAAGGTAAGATGCACTTTAAATGTTTCAACTGTGGTAAGGTAGGAAATTTCCCATCTAAATGTCCCCACAAGAAAAAGGGTCAGACTTTTGATGATGAAGAGAACTACACATTCAAGAAATACAATAAAGAGGCTAAATATAAAAAGAAAAGCTTGTGTGAAAATGCTGTTGATTCCTTAGAAGAGATAGACAGTGATTCATCTTGTGACGATAATGATTTCATGCTTATGACATAGAATATTTTGAAAATGAATATACAGGAAGTGATTTGAATGATGAAGAAGATATGGTTGATATGGAAGGTGAACTAATCAGTGCTCTGGAAGAGATTGATAGACTCAACTAAAGAAGAGGAAACAAAAACAATTGTTGATGTAGTATGAAAAGAATGGTAAAAAACCAAGTGAATATCTTCCTCTGTTAAATTTGGAATTAGAAGAGGCAAATAAAATAGAAGATATCCTGAAACAACAATTAACAAAGGAGAAAAATAGATGTGAAGCATTAGAAGAAGTAGTAGTGACAACTAGAAACAAATTGGAGAAATTTCAAGCTTTGTATCACCAAAATATGTCGAGTATTAAAGCTTCAAAAGAACTAAACAACATTCTGAGTAAGCAAAGGTCTCCATTGTTAAAAATAGGTCTCGACTACGAAGAAGGTTCAAGTAGCAATCACTTAGAAAACAAGAAATTAGATGAAACAAATAGTCAAAATACGAACATACATTGCAAACAAAAGGAAACGAAGATGAAACAAGTACCTGAATCAGGAATTCAAATACGAAATATCAATCAAGCTTTGCTTAGGAACAAAGCCAATAGAAAGGAAGATAACCACGGTTCATATACCATTTTTTTTTCCATGGTTACTATTATTGTTGTTCTAATTTTGGCCACAAAGGTGAAAATTGTGCATTTAATTTTAGAAGTACGGAATTAAGGATATCAAAGAACAATCAATTGCTGCAACATAGAACAAGACAACTAGTGAGGGAACAAGAACATCATACAACTCAGTTCACAACTAAAAGAAGAACACATGATAGACATATAAATTCTTTTGATCTATTGTACAATGAGCCAAAATGTTATGTTTGTCATAATTTTGGACACAAGGCTTCATACTGTCATCTGAAGAATTAAAAAACTTATCCGAGAGTGAGTTACTCAGCTGGAAGTGATAAAGTTTGGAAGAAGAAAGAAGATGACAAGTGTGGTTTAGTGATTTCTGTTCAAAGGAAAAAAGGCCCCTGGTATATTGACAGTGGATGGTCCAAACACATGTCTGGTGATAAAAGTAAGTTTCTCTCTCTAAGTGAAATTAAATAAGGAAATGTAACCTTTGGAAATGATGCTCCACGGAAAATCAAGGGAAAAGGAATGGTAAAATTGAGTAATGGAAAAGGGAAATCCCAAGACATGTTGTTTGTATATGGATTGAAACATAATCTTCTTAGTGTCAATTAGGTTTGTGATAGAGGATGTGAAGTTGTTTTCACTTCTAAAGATTGCAAGCTAAAATCTGTACCCTCAAGATAGTTGGTTACAAAAGTCATAAGAACATAAAACAATGTCTATGTCTTGAAAGAAGGAAAAGAAGAATGTCATCTAAACAAGTATGATGAAAGCTAGCTATGGAATATGAGACTTGGACACCTAAAATTTGATCACATAATTAATATTATGAACAATGGGGCAATAAAAGATCTTCCAAAAATATTAAAGCCATATGACTCTGTTTGTAAACCTTGTCAAATGGGAAAATTGACTCACACACAGTTTAAATCCAATAATTTCACATCAACCGACAAACCTCTTCAGTTAGTACATATGGATTTGTGTGGACCATCAAGAAAGGAAGGCACAGGAAGAGAAAGATATTTTATGCTGGTCATTGATGATTATTCTAGACTCACATGGGTTGCCTTTCTTAAAAAAATGAATCATTTGAAAAGTTCAAAAACTTTAATGCTCTGACTGAGAATCAAACAGGAAAAAGAATGAAGGAAGTAAGTTCTGATAGAGGAGGAGAGTTTAGTTCAGGATGCTTCAAAGAGTTTTGTGATAAAAATGGAATTAAAAGAGAATATACTATTCCAGGGACCCCGCAACAAAATGGAGTAGTTGAGAGACATAATAGGTTAGTTCAACAGATGGAAATATCAATGATGAATGAAAGGAATATTTATCAGACATACTGGGTAGAGGCAATTCACACAGCTGTCCATATTCTTAAAAAATCTCACTTAAGGCCAAACAATGATAAGAATCCTTATGAACCGTGGTTTGGAAGACCTGCTTCAATCAAACATTTTGAAGTCTTTGGAAGTAAATGTTATATTAAAAACAATGATGAACATCTTGGCAAATATGATGACAAGGATGATGAAGGTATCTTCTTAGGATATGCTACAAACAGTAAATGGTACACATGTTATAATAAGAGACTGCATAAATTGGTTGACTGTATTGACATTAAAATCGATGAAGGAATTCCTATAAAAGATATTCATATAAGCATTGTTGAACCAAATACAAAGGACACAATTGAAGTTGAGGAAGAACAGGTCCAAGAATTAGAAAAAGAAGATTAAGAGTTAGATGATGAAGGTGTAAACATTCAGACAGATTAAAAAAAAATAGATAGAAAAAAAACTACCTTCCAGAATTATTCAGAAGAATCATCCTGAAAATCAGATAATTGGTGACAAGAATAAAGGAGTTCAGATAAGAAGGAAATTGATTAAAGCTTCAAAACAATCTCAGATTTCTTTCCTATCTATGACTGAACCCAAAATTTTTGAAGAATCTAGTGAGGATGAAGATTGGATTAGAGCCATGAATGAAGAGCTTGATCAGACGTAGAAGAATAATACTTGGGAGTTTGTTCCTAGACCCACAGATATGAATGTAATAGGCTCCAAATGGATGTTTAAAAATAAGATGAATGAACAAGGAAAAATTATGAGGAATAAATCCCAATTATGCACAAGTTGAGGGACAAGATTTTGATGAAACCTTTGCACCAGTGGAAACATTAGAAGCTATCATGATGTTTCTTTCCTATGCCAATCATAATAAATTCAAAGTGTATTAGATGGATGTTAAGTCAACATTCCTGAATGGATATCTAGAAGAAGAAGTATATATAGAGCGACCTAAAGGATTTCAAGTGACAGACAATTCTGACCATGCCTGCAAACTGAAGAAGGAACTATATGGATTGAAACAAGCACCAAGAGCCTGGTATTATAGAATGGACAAGTATCTACAAGACAAAGGATTCAAGAAAGGTACCGTTGATACTAATTTGTACATCAAATCTGAAGGTGATGATTTATTAGTTGTTTTGGTGTATGTGGATGACATTATTTTTGGATGCACTAATGATTATTCCGTTTAATGGTTTTCTAATACCATGCAATCTGATTTCGAGATGTCAATGATAGGATAATTGTCATTCTTTCTTGGTCTCTGCATTGTTCATAGTTCTGAAGGTTTATTTCTCTCCCAAGAGAAGTATTCGACGGAGATGTTGAAGAGATTTCATATGGAAGATTCTTCATCTATTAGTACGCCTATGGTTGTTGGCTATAAAATTAGCAAGGATGATCCCTCACCTGATGTTGATCAAAGAACACATCGATCAATGATAGGTAGTATTTTGTACATCACAACATCTCATCATGATATAATGCAAGGTGTTGGAATGGTAGGAAGATTTCAGTCTGTTCCTAAGGAAAGTCATCTAGTGGCTATTAAGAGGAAAGTCATCTTTAATTGCATGGCTGAGTAAGAAGCAAGGATCGATATCGTTATCTACTACAGAAGCTGAATACATTGTTGCTGCCACCTGCTGTACACAAGTACTTTGGATGATCTAGACACTAGCATATTTGGAGGTAAAATATGCTGATCCCATTCTTCTCCATTGTGATAATACTAGCACCATTAGTGTGTCCAAGAATCCAGTCCTTCATTCCAATACTAAGCACATACTAATTAAGCATCACTTCATAAGGGAGCAGGTCAAAAAAATAGTGGTTCAATTGAATTTCACTCATTCTACAGAACAAACTACTGATATCTTTACTAAACCTTTACTAAAGACACAATTTGAGTACCTACACCAAAAGTTGTGTATCATATCTTATTCCTATTATTCTTGCACATTGATCTAGGAACAAAGCATCAATCTCATCAAAGAATAATCAACAAATAACTCATGAAATGGTGTTAATCGGAACCGGAATTGGTTTGCTCTCTGTATATTTAATAAACAATGAATGGTTACAATACCAATGTCAAGCAATATCTTGAATCAATGAGAAATTTGAATACATAAGGAGGCAATTCAAAATCACGAGTGAGTCTAGCTTAACTGACTGTCAGCCATTCAATCACACTCAGTTAACCACTTGACCAAAACCCTAATTGACTCACCAAACCCTAACTGAAGTCGGAGTGCAATAAATGACTGAATCTCAACTGAAGGAGATCAAACACATGTCATAGCAAGCCAACCATCAAGTACTAGTGCTCCATGACTTCAATGAACCCCGATGAGGTTAACTGAAGGTGAATTGATCATCAGAAGTTGGTGGAGGCGCCCCTGTTGACTCTAGATCATTAAATAATATTAAATAATATTAAATAATCATTAAATAATATATTTAATGAGAGGAGGTGCCTTAACCGACTGGTTGGACTGATTGTAACCACCAGTTAGCAATTAGGTACATTAATATCACTCAGATCACCCCCAGAGTTCTTTAGTTAGCCTCCTTGACTGTAGGTAGGCATGGGTGTGACTGGATGATGGCAATTAATGCTCCATTGATGTCAATTAATGTCAATTATACTTAGGATAGTGGTTTAACTAGGCCACTTTGACCAAAAAGAGTGTGTATGATGGTAAATGTATCCAAACCCCCCCTTAAGCTATACTCAGGAAGAGTTAGAAAACATAGATGCATAAAAATGCTAGGGAACTGGAAACTAAGGCCATAGGTCACCCTGTACAATGCTGAAACTGAAACAATGCTCAAAACAAACTAAGTGAGGAAAAGAGGGAAAACCCAGTGGGAAAACCCCCCCCTCAAGATGAACACTGAAAGTAGTTTGGATCACCCTGATGAACTCACTCCCAACAGTGAATGGAGGTAAGTGAACTTCTTTTCTAAAAATCTCTTGGTGAAGATGTCTGCAATCTGCTCATCAGTCGAGAAGTATTGCAGAATGATGGTCCTGTCATGCATTAGCTCCCTGATGTAGTGCATGTGAATCTCTAGATGCTTGGTCCTCTGCCTGGTAACTGGATCCATGGATATCTTAATAGCACTCTGGTTGTCACAAAAGAGGATAGTGGACAAAGTACTACCAAGATCAAACTCTGAAAGAATGCCTTGCAACCAAACTGCTTGGATGCAAGCATTCACCGCTCCTCGATACTCGGCCTCTGCTGAAGATAGTGCTATGGCAGCTTGCTTTTTGCTTGACCAGAAAATAGGGCCACCACCAAACATGAATACATATCCGGAAGTTGACTTCTGATAAATAGAATCACCCGCCCAATCGGAATCTGTGTATCCAACTAGCTCTAGCTCGGAGTCTGCAACATAGTGAATGCCGTGGGTCCTGGTTCCCTGAATATACTGGAGGATCCTCTTGGATACCTTCCAATGAATATCATGAGGCTGCTGCATGTATCTTGATACAACATTCATGGCATAACAAATATCAGGCCTAGAATGTGTCAAGTACAACAAGCTACCAATCAGCTGTCGATAGATAGTGCAGTCCATGGGAGCTGTGTGTTTTCCTTCTTCAAGGCTGATCCTTGAAAGGAAAGGGAATGGTGCAGGCCTACATTCAACCATGTTAAACTTGACGAACAGGTCTGAAATGTATTTGGACTGAGTGACCATAATCCCATCAGAATTTTGCTCGATTTCGAGCCCCAAATCACTCATTTCAAAGGCATTGTGGAGAGCAGTTTTGATGGCTAAAATGGAGGCAACTGTGCTACCTGTGATCAGTAAGTCATCGACATATAAAAAAATGATAGTTAGATGACCATCATGCTACTGTAAATACACATTTGGATCTGATCTACATCTCTGAAATTTTTGCGAGAGAAGGAAGGCATCCATCTTGGAATACCACTCTCTTGGGGCCTGTTTTAACCCATATAGTGACTTCTTTATCTTGCAAACCAAATATGGATCAGTGATGTAGCCCTCAGGATGATTCATGTATATCTCTTCATGAATATATCCATGTAGAAAGGCTGAATTAACATCCATGTGATGCACCTCCCAGTGCTTGGATGCTGAAATAGCCAAAACAAGGCGGATGGAGTCCATTTTTGCAACCAGTGCAAAGGTCTCATGGTAGTCCACTCCTTGGACCTGAGAGAAACCTTTTGCTACCAGAATTGCCTTATATTTGTGGGTGCTTCCATCAGCAGCAACCTTTGTCTGAAACACCCACTTGCATTGAACCAATTTCCTTCCCGGAGGAAGAGAAACTAGCTCCCAAGTAGTGTTTTTCTGAAGAGAATTCATCTCCTCATCCATGGAAACTTGCCATCTCGGATCATTCCAAGCATGGTAGTAGGATTTTAGATCTGAACTAATCATCCAATAGCAAGTTTTGGACAGCAAATTATCATAACAAGAGAGCGCAATACCTACTCTTTGAAAATCAGACTGGGTTCTCCTTGGATCATCCGGATTTCCAATGTTGTCTCCTGCGGAGGAGAGTGTCTGTTGGGCCCATGTAGGAAGATGATTTTGCACTTCAGGTTATGATTCAGCATATAATGATTGCTGCACACTGATATCAGAAATTAGAGGATCCAAATCAGGGTCATCACCCCCAATTTCATCATCCAAATACTCAGTAGCATAGGAAGGAAATTCAACAGTTTTCTCCTTCACTAGTTCCACCTCCTGAAGAGGCTCATCGAACTTGACACTTCCCTTGATGATGATCTATTTGGTCTTGATATCCAGTAGCTTGAATCCTTTAGATTCATCATGATACCCAATAAACAGACATTCTATGCTTTGTGGTTGCAAAGCCCTTCTTTTATCAAGCGGAATTCGGGCCCATGCAGTGGACCCAAACACCCGTAGGTTCGACACATCCGGCTTGTGTCCGAAGTATGATTCAAAAGGATTAATTCCTTTCATGGATGAGTGTGGCACCCTATTCTAAATTTATGCTGCAGCATGCATGGCTTCAGCCCATAAATTTTCAACAAGCTTCTTTGACTCCAACATATAGGTGGTCATCTCCTTGAGAGACAGGTTCTTCCTTTCCGCTACTCCGTTCTACTGGGGAGTGTAGGGAATTGAATGCTGGACCTGAATACCACTTTGGGAGCATATGTAGAGAAAATAATTACTTACATATTCCCCTCCATTATCATATCTCAAGATCTTGATCTTAATCCCAGAGGCATTTTTTATCAAGGCCTTTAATTCAGAAATTTTTTCACATACTTCTGATTTCTTTTTGAGAAAGAAAACCCATGTATACCTTGAAAAATCATCAATAAAATTAAGGAGGTACCTTGATCCATTCATGGATGTGATAGGAATTGGACCACTGATATTAGAATGTATCAGCCCCAATATGCTTGTAGCTCGGTTTGCCTTCCCCCGATCGAACTTGTGCTCAGGGTGTTTTCCAATCACACAACCCTTGCAAATTCCCGTGGTTGCCTTGATGACCAAGAGGCCTTCAACCATGGAGTATTTCTGTAATTTCTACAAATATTTGAAATTAAGATGGCCAAACCTCTCATGTCACAGCTTACTAACCTCATTTCCATGAGTTAGCAGAGTAGTGGGCTTTGCATCCGCAACAAAGTGAGAGAACTCATAGGCTTTTGGATGATGATTTGCAAGGCCTTTTGCAATGAGTTTCCCAGATGTAATTTCTATTATCTCAACATCATTTGGGCTGAAAGAGACTCTCTTAGGCATTCCTGTATGTGTCATCTGATAGGCACTAAGGAGATTTGCTGCTAGAGACGGTACATACAAGACATTAGAGAAAAAACCATTTTCTAGATCTACAGTACCTTGTCCTTTAGAAATGATGGTGGAGTCATCTCCCATGTAGATGGGGATGGATTTTCCAGTCTCCAAGGATGAAAATGAGTCTTTTTAAACCATCATGTGGTTCAAAGCTCCATAGTCAATCAGCAATGCTTTGGACTTCGAAGTGCTTTCCATGAAGGCATGACCTTTCTCATGCTGTGGTTCCCGATCTTGGTGATCTCTCCTCTGAAAGCTCTCCAAAAGATTGATGTGATTCCTCTCAAGGAGAGAGGTTGCTTCATCAAGATTTTTATTCATGCAGGTATGTTCAGGGTGAAAACCCTTCCCACAGTAAGAACACTTGAATTTTTCTTTCCCATTGTGCCCTTTTAATTTGTTCTTCCTTGAACCGAAAGATTCATCATGCTACTGGTTTTCAACTCTAGGCTTGGGAGCATCAAATTTAGTTTTCTGATTTTTCTGTTGCTTTCCTTTACCCTTCAGATCTTTGGGCCCCGAGACATGGAGAGCTTGATCATGGGAAGATTGGATGATCCCTATCTGGACAAGCTTGTCATGTTCATTAGTTAGGGACTCAATGAAGGCATTGAGTGTAGGCATCTTCCATCCAGGGGTTGTGAGCTTCCCTGCATGGAATATAGAAACAAAAACTAAATAATCAACCCCGAGTTTGGAGAGGATGGCAAGGATGAGCTGATCATCCTCCTTCTCCACTTTACATTGCTTCAACAGTAAAAGAGTATGCTTGAACTTTGTAAAGAAATCATTCAGAGTCTTGAAATTGGAAGGTTGGAGAGACATGAGTTCATTTTCGAGTTGGTAAACTCTCAAGTCATCATGATTTCCGTATAGAGATTCCAATTTGTCCCATATTTCTTTCGATGTCTTCAAATCCGTAAGATGGAAGAGAAGGTCTTCGGAAATAGAGAGGCACAAGAAACCGAAGGCTTCATCCTTCTTGTTTAAGAATCTTGATTTTTCTATGGCGGATCCAGGCTCAACTTCAGTGTCCATGGTGGCTCTAAAAAGTCCTTTGGAGTGCAACTGAATCTCCATTTTATTTTTCCATGAGTGGAAATTGTATGGAGTCAAGATATTTGCTGAGGAGGCCATCTGGATGTGTTGTAGTGAATGCTTCACCTGTAGAAACCTGAAAATCAAAACAGAAAGGGAAAAATAAGGTCGAACAACCTGCACATTCTAGGATTTCATCACACCCAGCATAGTCAATCAAGCAAGCTTGATTAATAAGTTCTTTACTTGGGATATTGAGTGGTAAGCCTTGGCTTCTGGTGCAGTGCTGGAATTTTGAGCTATTGCTCACTTTTCATGGAGAAATCTGTCAAAAAGCTTGTTTTTGAGAGATAGATCTTCGTCTCGCCGTATGCTCTGATACCATATTATTCTTGCACATTGATCTAGGAACAAATCATCAATCTCATTAAAGAATAATCAACAAATAACTCATGAAATGGTGTTAATCGAAACCATAATTGGTTTCCTCTCTATATATTTAATAAACAATGAATGGTTACAATACCAATGTCAAGCAGTAGCTTGAATCAATGAGAAATTTTAAATCATGAGTGAGTCTGGCTTAACTGACTGTTAGCCATTCAATCACACTCAGTTAACCACTTGACCAAAACCCTAATTGACTCACCAAACCCTAACTGAAGTTGGAGTGCAATAAATGACTGAATCTCAACTGAAGGATATCAAACACATGTCATATCAAGCCAACCATCAAGTGCTAGTGCTCCATGACTTCAATGAACCCCAATGAGTTTAACTGAAGGTGAACTGATCATCAGAAGTTGGTGGAGGCGCCCCTGTTGACTCTAGATCATTAAATAATATTAAATAATCATTAAATAATATTAAATAATCATTAAATAATATATTTAATGAGAGGAGGCACCTTAACTAACTGGTTGAACTGATTGTAACCATCAGTTAGCAATTAGGTGAATTAATGTCACTTAGATCACCCCTGGAGTGCTCTAGTTAGCCTCCTTGACTGTAGGAGAAGGCTAAGTTAGCCTCCTTGACTATAGGTAGGCGTGGGTGTGACTGGATGATGGCAATTAATTCTCCACTGATGTCAATTAATGTCAATTATACTTAGGATAGTGGTTTAACTAGGCCAATTTGACCAAAAAGAGTGTGTATGACGGTAAATGTCTCCAACATTTCTGAATAACTTGTTCACTTTGATAGGGGGAAATGTATTATAGAGTATTATTTGAAATTGATGTCAAAGGGGATAATTTATTGTTGCATCATGGTTCAGTTTATAAATGTTTTTATGACTCTTTCGAAAACAACTCCCAAATCACAATTTCGACCCTTGGGGAAAATGCACCAAATCTTCTCCCAATGTAATAAAAAAGAATAAAATGACTTCCAATGCTTAATTAATGAACATGAGAATTGAAATACACATTATTTAAAATCCATTCATTATACATTTATCAGAGATACATTCCTCCATTCAAAATAATAAGCATTACCATGGCATATATCAAGATAGAGTGGAAATGATCATTGTTTGCTCATTAAAAGTCATTTTGACATACAAATCTTGGGTATTTCGATTTGAATATTTATGAGAATGAATAAAATAGTATATTTAGGTGATTACAATAATAAATATATCAGTAATATCTCTCCCAAAGAGTACATGAGCTCACCCAAGGCACAATCCCTCCATGAGCATGAATATACAAAGAAAATTGGAAATGGTTGAGAGAAAGTGCTGCAATAGAAGAATCCACATGATTCCCTGTAGCTTAAAACTACAAATAAGAATCCATTAAATATCCATGAAATACTTTAGTGGCCTCTCCAAACACCAACTTGGATGGGAAACTTTCACCCTCGAAATTGGCTAAGGCAAGAAAACTAGTCATCCACTACTCTCATAATTCACAAATGACAAATTCTCAAATGATCAAAATCCATTCTCTTGGTTTATTCCCACATTTTATAAACATACTTAGCCTTCTAAGGTTGCAAATCCATCCACAAACTCAATCCAATTCGAATTTGGGTGTGGGCTCAATATTTTCCATGTGTCCTCTCTTTCCTAGCCTTCCATCTTCCCCCAATTTGAGTAGGAACCCATTGAGCTTCCCCAAATCACATGAGAACCCTCTTGGATGCTCTATTTCGACCTAAAATTTTATATATGTCATATTTCATCCTTCATATCTTATTTGTGCCATAGGTGTCATAGCATCTTCATCATTGTTGTCATAGAGCTAGGGAATCTAGTCCAAGTGTCTCACTAGCTCCAAAATGACTCTTCCTCTCCCATGTAAGTTAAATTTCCTTCCAAATTCGACCTATGATGTATATTTCCAAGTGTATTATCCTTATAACTTATCCAAGAACCTTTAGGCTTCCCATGGATTCAAAATTGCAAGAGGAGGACGCCATGTGGCACAGAAATTCTAGCTTGTGTGGGCCCCATTGTCTCCATGTGTCTTCATGCTCCATTTCCACTTCAATTTGATCTTGTATTTATTTATTTGGCTCCTTTATTAAATATTTATGCCATTCTAATTTTCAAACATCATTTATTTTCCCCCTTATTCAAAATCACAAATCTTCCACCCACAACCGAGGAAACTAATAATTTTCCTCCTTGGCAATTATTTGACCCTTATTTGACAAAATCTCATGAATATGGAAAATGTGATTAGGAAATTGTACCCCAATGCAAAATTTGTGACATGACAAATCCTCCATTCACAATATTTCTTGTCCTCAAGCATTTTCAAACATGGGTGTTGAAGAACCTGCTTTCTGTATGATTCTTTGAAGTTGCCACTGCGTTTCCCAACTTTGAGTCTTTGAGATTCCATGAAGATTTTAGAGAGGAACCACCATGCTTTCTGCTGAAATACTCTAATTAAAATCACTTTATTAAGTGAGGAATCCATCTCCCATACTTCTTGTTTCCCAAAAAAATTGAAATCAATGGGACTAAAAACTATCCCAGGGTCCTATTACTTGTATTGCACTCAAACAATTAAGAGTGCTCTCCAAACCATACCATTAGGAAAGAGAATTCTGGGATCCCATTTTATTGTATGCATTCTTCCAAACATCATGAGTACATAATATATATCATCAAAGTACATAACAACATAATAAAAATGTACATCAAGGAGGTGCCTCATCAAAAAATCATGAAAGTGCTTATATCTCCAAGTAAGTAGATCACCATTTGCCAAGTGCATACAAGCTTCAAGTGACCAATCAAATCTGATCCAATGACATAGGTAAGGATCCCATCTCCTATAATGCCACTCCAAAAGGATATGATATGCATCAAAATATTCAGCCATGTATTCTTTCATCCAAGAAGTGAATGAAGAATCTCCACTCAAATCTGAACCAAATAATGAGCAAAAAAAACAAGGAGACTTCAAATGACTCAAAGAAGTCTCACCCATACATCCATGAGTGAGAAAATCATGAAGATATAACAAAGTATGTGGTTGGAAACAAAAATTTTCTCCAATCATAAATATATTCACCCCAATGTTGGATGAAGTTCCTCCAACATTAAATGAACCAAGTGTTGAGCAAGAGAAACCATGAGTCTTCAAGTGACTCAATTGCATATCATAGGTGCATCCATGTAGATGTGCATCATCATACAATAAAAAAGGATGCTACTACAAATGTAAATAATATTGTGCTCCCACCATGTGATCATAAAAAGTAAATCTAGGATTTCCATACTCCTCATGTGGCACCAACAAAAATAACCCTTTCACCCATACTTCATTGAGGCTCATGCTACAAAACATGGAATTGTAGGACGTAGGAGAATGAAATAACTCACTCAAATGATCAAAAAGTGTAGAAGTTTCATAATGGGAAGGATCCATATGGGTAGTATCATGCAACTCCTTCAAAAGTGTGAAACCTTTGTCATACATTGGTTCCAATGTAGAGGAATCGTGCTCTTCTTTAAAAATTGCATAACCCTCATCAAGAGACAATTCAAGTTCCTCTTCCACCACATCAAGTGTTTGGATCTCTTCTAGTTAATCTTCAAACACATCATGCACATTCAAGTTTACACATTTTTCATGATACACCATATAATTAGAATCCTCCAAACAATCTACCTTTTGACACTCTGAAACATAGGAGGAAAAACAAGTATCTTGCAACTTTTCAAGAAGTTGCTCATTTTGAATTGTGAGCTTATGATTATCCTCATTATTCTTCAATTATGCATCATGTAAAAATTCATTAAGCTCAAACAAATGGTTTCTATAAAAAATCAAAGACATAAAATTACCTTTGATGTGGCACATTGCTCTTTGAATCTTCTCCATGTCTTCAAGGAAGGATGTTTCCTCCAATGAAGTAGCTCTCCAACAAGAATTTGACACTAATGCTTGAGTGTCATGAAGTATTCTAAGGGACACTTGGATATTATTTTCATTCATATTTAAGGACCCTTCAAGAAAATGAGGCTCTTGCAAATGAACCTCCTCATCTTCTTCCTTCGTGCTTGAACCAACTTCATGAAGCTCAAGTGCTGATGGGGAAGTTGATCTTGTTTCTTCTTCAACTGCTACAAGGTATTCATTTTGATGTTTAATGGAAGTTTTTCTTGCAGAAACACTTTAAAATATTATCTCTATGTCACCAAAATAGAGTTGTGAGCACCCATCAGTAGGTACTCTTTCATAGTTCAATGATCCATCAATAGATTCTCTTTGATTTGCACAACCCCCATCAGTAAGGATTGTGTGTTGGTGTTAAATTTCCTCTTTATGTTCTTCTCTGAAATCACCTTGAGTTAATTGATCCTCCACTTCATGATTTTCTATTTCTTTCTGCAATGGTGTATCTAGGCTCCTTTCACAAATAAGATGATTTTTTCTCATTTCATGCTCCTCCAGACTTGTGGATTGTTGATTGTCCCTTAAGGTATTCACATTTTCCTTCTCATGCCTAATTCCATTATTGAAATTTCCTCTAATGAATACCACTCATGAATATCCCCTCTCAAATTTCGATACTCCTGGAGACATGCTCCAATATCTATGGTTGTAATTTCTATAATTGTTGGTTGGGGAGGAAGGAACGTGGGAATTGTGGTTCTATTGTGAAGCCAAGACATTTCTACAAATTTTTATTCAATGTATGGTATTAATGAACATGTTCCAAGACCATTCTCTGATACCACTGTAATTTCCATTTTTGAAATTTTATTAAATGACCAAATTTTTCACTTTTTTTTTCCCAATTTTGACCTTAACTAGTTTTGATGTCTAGATCTCCAAATTGACCCAAATGCTACCAAATTTTCTCAGAAGGTACATGAATGATACTATTAATTAAATAAAATGTTAAGGAATGTTTTATTACCACCCAATTACTTCTGAAAACTTGTTTAATGTTCTGTTCAAAGTAGGATTCTTTACTAGCAAATTGGGGCTCCAATTCCCCCTAGGTAATTGCCGGAAATGGCTTCTCAAATGGTCCAAAAGTCACTTGAATTTATCAATATAGGAATGGGATGTGTAAGGGAAAATTTTAAATTCTCATATGCATCATGGTTCATTTTATACATGCTGTTATGACTCTTTCCAAAACAGCTCCCAAATCACAATTTCGACCGTTGGGGAAAATGCACCAAATCTTCTCCCAATGCAATAAAAAATGAGTAAAATGGATTCCAATGCTTAAGTATTGGAAAATATACTTGAAATAAAAATTAATTACAGTCCATTTATCATACATTTATCAGAGATACATTCCTCCATTCGAAATAATAAGCATTACCATGGCATATATCAAGATAGAGTGCAAATGATCATTGTTTGCTCATTAAAAGTCATTTTGACATACAAATATTGGGTATTTCGACTTTAAACTTTTTGAGAATGAAGAAAATATAATATTTAACTTTTTACAATAATAAATAGATTAGGAATATCTCTCCCAAAGAGTACATGAGCTCACCCAAGGCGCAATACCTCCATGAGCATGGATATGCAAAGAGAAATGGAAATGGTTGAGAGAAAGTGCTGCAATATAAGAATCCACATGCTTCAATATATATTACACCTACAATAAGACTCCATTAAATATCCATGAAATACCTGAGTGGCCTCTCCAAACACCAACTTGGATGGGAATCTTTCACCCTCAAAATTGGCTACGGCAAGGAAACTAGTCATCCACTAGTTCTCACAATTCACAAATGATAGAAAGACCTTATCTTGGCTGATTACTGTATTTTATAAACATCCTTAGACTTATAAGGTTACCAATCCATCCAAAAACTCAAGCCAATTAAAATATGGTTGTGGGCTCAAGATTTTCCATGTGTCCTGCCTTTTCTAGCCTTACATCTTCCCTCAATTTGAGTAGGAACCCATTGAGATTCCCCAAATCACATGAGCTCCCTATTGGATGCTCTATTTAGACCTGAAATTTCAGATATTTTAGACGTCAGCCTTCATATCTGATTTGTGTCATAGGTTTCATAGCATCTTCTTCATTGTTGTCATAGAGCTAGGGAATCTAGTCCAAGTGTCTCACTAGCTTCAAAATGACTCTTCCTCTCCCATGTAATTTACATTTCCTTACAAATTCGACCTATGATGCATATGGCCAAGTGTATTATCCTTCTAACTCATCCAAGAACCTTTCGGCTTCCCATGGATTTGAAATTGCAAGAGGAGGATGCCATGTTGCACATAAATTCTCGCTTGTTTGGGCCCCATAGTCTCCATGCTCCATTTCCACTTCAATTTTATCTTGTAATTATTTATTTGGATCCTTTATTAAATATTTATTCCATTCTAATGTTCAAACATCATTTATTGTCCCCCTTATTCCAAATCCCAAAGCTTCCACCCCCAACCTTGGAAACTTGTAATTTTCCTCCTTGGCAATTATTTGACCCTTAGATTCAATTTGACAAACTCTCATGAATATGCAAAATGTGATTAGGCCATTGTGACCCAATGCAAAATTTGGGACATGACATGATGAGCAATCAGCGATTACAAATACAACATGCATCCACAATTTGAAGGTTGCCATCAATGCCAAAGGGGGAGATTGTTGGCATTATGATAGGTATTGCGATCATATGGAAACATATCGGATTGTGATATGATTGTCATTGATGGAAACACATAGTTAAAAGAATACGATCCAAAAAAAAGAAGGACAAATAAGTAAAGGACTCAGACGAATCGACATTTGTGGATTAATTCCGCAAGAGAAAGGTGCAAGAAAATTAATGGGTCCGCATAGATAAGGTGAAGTTCTGCACTGATAGCAGATCGAGAAATGAAGTAAAATCCTCAATAAATTGATGTCAGGAAAATAATTTTTAAAGTAAATATGTGTGGAAGATAAAATTTTGGAGCGCCAAAGTGAAGTTCTATTTTTGATAACTAATCGACGAATGGAGTTTAAGCCGTAGGAGAATCGATGGTTTATGCAGAGATCCATAGATAAAACATGGGAAGAAAGTTTAAAGGAAAATATGATGAATAGATCCGATGGTTCAAAGAGATACCACAACAGATCTACGGTTACAGAGCAATCTGTAAAGTTATAGTGAGATCCACATTTGATCTCAGATCGACCGTTAGGATTGAATCCGTAAGAAATCAATGGTTCAGAAGAAATGTAGAATCAAAATTGTGGGAGAAAGATTGCGAAATTAGTTTGAAAAAAACTGGAAAACCCGCAATTTGCAATATGTATTTGATCTAAGATCGGCGATCGGGAAAGAGTGTGCAAGAAATCGATGACGCAAAAGAAGCTTTCGGAAAAGGAATTCTGGAATCATTTTTTTTAAGAAAATCGAAATGCATACCTGCAATCAACTATCCTAAAAAGCCGCAATATGATCGACAGTCAGGAAAGACTCTGCAAGAGATCGACGATGTGGAAATAAAATTATGGAAAGGTAATTGTGGAAGTAGTTTCAAAGAAAATTGAAATGCACACCCGAAATATACAATCTGCAATATCCAAAATCTTATTTCAGATCAACGATCAGGAGAGAGTCCGCATGAAATTGACGACGCTGAAGAATTCTTGCAGAACCATAACTGTGGAAAATCATATTTGCGGAAAAATACGGTTGCGAAAGGAGTCAGGGTTGTAGAAAAATACAATTGCAGAAGGAATTAGATTTGCATAAATATCATTGAGGAAAATATGATTCACGGGAAGACCGAGGTTGCGAAAGAAATCTTTCTTGTTGCTGCGTTGAAGGCAGACATGGATTTGGTTCTTCATGAATTTCTTTTAATGAAAAATAAAATTAGCTCGAGCACTTATGAATTCAAGAATGATTGGGTTTGTTTCCAGTCATGACTCATTGAACGGTTTTGGAGCAATTATGAAACTGAAGAGTCAGGAATATGAACAAGTGAAGGGAATAAAAATTGACATGCATGAAGGGATGGTTTAGATAGGACTGGTGTGCGATCTTAGCATGCATAGAGTTGGTACATGGACCTCCATCGAAGGGGGATTGCAAAATGAAAGAGGAGACAAACAACATAGGATTCTGGGTTCTTTCAATAATACACATAATAGAGATAGTAAGAGGAGCTGAGTTTGAATAAACAGATACAAAATTAGATCAAAAAGTGTAACAGAGTTGGTATGCATAGTTATATATGTTTTCTGCATATTGTATTGAACATGTTTAAATCTAAGGAATAAGGGTGGTAGGTGGTGCTAGGAAAAACATGTTTAATACTATGTACAAGTTGGAGCCTATACAAGTGGAAGTGGGTACTTCCACTTAGTAGTAGCTGGAGAATTGTACCCTTTAATGGGTGCTAGAAAAACATGAGGGTTGGTGCTCTCAACAAGTAGGAGCTTGTAAACAGAGGTTGCAACCTCATTTGAGTAGGTTCTCAAACAAAGCTGATATAAATGATTTGGAGCTTCTTATTTGTCTATGTATCTATCATGTGCGTGATTGATGATTATCATTCCTTTCATTATACTTGTTGCATTATCATGACTATAAATTTGTGATTAGTAATAATGGTTTAAAAATTAAAGATTGTTTAAGTTTAGAAATAATGGATTCACCCCCCCTTCTTAGTTATTTGAATAATATCAACACCAAACAACCCATAGAACAAAAATTGGAAAAGCATTGAAAAACTTCAAGTCTCTATTGGGAAATCAAAATGAAAAACAATCCACTAAAATATCTTTATTCCATAAATTTTTGAAAACCAACTTTGAATTCCCTTCAAACTTGATGTGAATAAAAGAAATATAAGAGGATTTGTATTTTGATCATGTAGCATCCCCTTCACTCAAACCGGCCAACGAGAGGGGACATTAACTAAATTTGGGCTTTTGAAATTCACCAAATGGCCATGTTACGAATTCATAACAATTAAAATATGTGTACAGATGCATAATAAAAATATATATTGGAAATAAACTCCATCCATACACACAACACATACATTTAAAAGCATAATTATCACATGAATAATAATAAAATCATTGCACATCAGATATAAGATAATACTTATCTTTAACAAAGAATATCCAAGCAACTGGCCGTGTAAGAACGATTTTCCACCCAATAGTAGAAAATCTGTCCAACATATACTTTTTCTTGTAAGAATCCACCCTCAAGCTAGGTTATGAGGCCATAAAGGTGAAGTAAGCACCTACATGCTTCTCTCTCTCTCATCCTACGATTTGTTTTTCTCTCTATGCTTAGCCAAAAGCTCATCTAGAGCTCTACAAGGATCTCACTATGCCATCACATCCATGACACTCTTTCCAATTTCCCCATACAACAAAATGAAAACATTTCCCATCACTAATCTATAGTTCCTTCAAGAAATTCAACCCTTACAGTGCTTACCGATGCGTGTCGTAAGATTCCAACCTACTATATGATATTGGAGAACCTTTGCAACATTAATTCATGGATTCTCAAGCATCTGTGAGTAGAAAAAATGAAAAGGAAAATGGTTCCTACCTTACCCAACCTCTATTCTTATCTACAACTATCTATTTTCCCTTCAAATATGTATCTTTGCCTCTAAATTCGAGTTTCTAGGTTATACACACTTTGGTAATGGTCATGAACAACAATAAGAAACTCTACATAGTGTAGAAACCAACATGAGAGAATGATAGAATGAGTGTTGACTCCAAGGGATATGAGATGATGGTGAAACGACAATTGATATAGCTTCTGACTATGGAAGAAAATGACATGACAATTGACATAACTGTCATAAAACTGTAACGTACTCGATTGTATCAATCGACCATGGAGACCACGGGGCGCTAAAATTCCAATTATGAATATACACTTATATCCAATTTCATTTATATTCAATCTCATTCAATTTAACAACAAAAAATAAATGAACATGGTTGCCCAAATTATTTCACGCATACATTATAATTTACATGAAATTCAACATAAAATACACATTTCATGTCAAGGGATTCCATGCATTTATACAATTACAACCAGTAAGATTGGAACAATAAATACAACATATTGATACCATAACATTTTAATACATATTAAGATACTTATATTAATTTTCTCCAATGGTTTGCATGTGAAGGACGTTCCTCCCATCCATAGGCTTTGTCAATCCATTTCTTCCCTTGACAGGCCACTCTCAAGCCAGGGATAAAAATCAACAAGGGAAAAACTCTCCCTAATCCCCACTCTACTCAATTGAATCTCTCATGCAACCCACAGGTTCCTAAACCCCTCCACGGCCACTCTCAAGCCAGGGATAAAAATCAACAAGGGAAAAACTCTCCCTAATCCCCACTCTACTCAATTGAATCTCTCATGCAACCCACAGGTTCCTAAACCCCTCCACAATGGTCCCAATCCTCAATTGTCCTTCCCCATTGGCATGCACAATTTTAGGAAAAAGCTCCCTTCTCTGAATTAACAGTCCCTTGGGAAGCTTCCAGATCCCTTATAGTGATTCAACATAGGATGGACATGAAGTCTCTGAATTTGGACTACATTGAACAACTTGCAAGCCAGGTTTCTCTCACACCAGTCTACCCGGGTTAATGGCATGAAAAATTCAAGTTCAAAAAAGGTATCTTCATTCTCTATTACAATAAGCTATGGCCTTCAAAGGTGAGGTACAACTGAGTGGAATGGAATTGTAATGATGGAAGAATGAGAACCAACCCCTCTCTCACTTGAAAAATCACTTTCACAGCCATATTTAAGATTGCCATTTGGCTCCTCCACATGGAACCAATTTTCCCTTCTTAAACTCATCTTAGGATAGTTAAATAAATCTTAATCAAAGCATGGATCTTAATCATGGTTTAATAACTTGTTTTAAATTGCTAATTCTAAGGATATAAGATAAATACCACTATCACTTCCTTACTTATGGATTCATATCCCTCCATCTCTTCTTTGTCCTTCTTTCCTATGCAGCCATTTAGGGATTTTATGTTAATATACAAAATGTGCATACTACATAGCCTTGGTCATAGTTACCATTTTTTTTGGATTTTATCCCTTTTACATTGATTCTTACAAATTTACGTTGTGGATTCAAATTGGGTATTATATTATCATCGTCCTTATTTTATGCACTGTCCTCAGTGCATCATCGACACTATTGACATTTACAAAACTTTGATCAAAACTTCAAAATAATTGCAGCAATTCCTCTTGCATCACATACTTGTTATACCCAAATCCTGTCACCAACATGTGATGATATCGTTAACCCCTATGTTTTCCCTTAATCCCAAACTTGTAGTAGAAAATTGCTCTGGATATCAATTCTACTTGAAAAAACCTAGCACCATGCTTTCCCTTTAGTTGATGAGCAGTACCTTGTTTAGCACCACCTGTGTCCTGTTATAGAAAAGCGGTGCCACCATGCATGCGCTTTGCTCTTGGAGTGGTTCTCACCTAAACCGCTCTGTCATAAGGGAACAAAAGTGGTACCCTTGGTAAAAATGGAAAAAGAGAATATTCTCGAGGCTTCTAGATCATGATCCTCGTGTCCTTCCGTATCCCTATCAATATGGGTTAGTTGGAGTCAAGATCCCTCTTGGTAGGATCTTAGAGCCACATCACCCACAATTGTCTCAACTATCCCTATCCATTGAGCCTTATAAATACAAGCTCATATCCATATTTGAGGGAGAGAGGAGGATAGTAGAGTTATGATGATGAATTGATACCCTGGCCTAATCCATCAGAGAGCAATTGTGGAGCAAGTTAGAGCTATCGGGGACAAGGTGTTAGTCTTGTGAATGAGTGTTTTGACACTAAGGCACATGGTTGTAAGCTCTTTCATTTATTTTCTAATGCAAAGTTGATTTCCTTCCCACATGTTTGTTGCATAAATATCACATATATGTTATTGGATTCCTTAGTCACTAATATGGATGCGTAGATGTTTTTCTGGTAGCTTTGATGTCTTTGTATGTTTGATATGTCTTACAAGTATACAGGTCTTTCATCAAAGCTATAATCTAGGCGTTTATAACATTCAGGGAAGGTCTTCAACCGAGTTATTCACTCATTTGTTCTGGATATGAACCATTCAAACCAGAGGAACAACTTCTGTCTGTAGAAGGTGCAATATTCTTGACTACAAATCTAGCGACTCTGCTGGGGAACAAAGCAAAGTTCAGTTGATATGATCTTCCTCAGTCCTTAAACACTTGTCAGAATCCAAGCTCCAGTTTCTAACTCTCTTCAATCAGATCTTCCATCTGACTTAGTGAATTTTGGTTTAAAACTTTTAGATTTGTTCAAATCTGAACTATTTCGACCTTATATGCTCTTTTTACTCTCAATTCATCAGTCTTTACCTTGATTTGATCAATTTTTAACTTGAATTCTCGTTCTCCTTGTGTTTTGGATTTATTCAGGGAACCACACATGTCATGTAGGAAACAAGCGGTGCCACCGCCTGAACTTTGTTAACCATAAGTGGTGCCACTGCCTAAGTGCTGCGATCCAGAAGCGATGCTCATCCAAAACCACTCTGTGCAAGACCCCTCCAGCACGGTGCCAGGTAGGCCTTGTTCCAGAACTTGTTTTTTTGTCATTTTTGCAAAAAATAGAGTTTGCTTGCTTTCAGCCCTGCACTGTTAGGATTGCTTGTTTGATTTTGAATGCTCATGGTTGAAAATTTTGTGATAAAATTGGTTTCATTGAAGAATTCAAAAGCTAGATTAGGCTTGTTGATTATTCATTTTCTTTCATGCTTGTTGGTTGTGATTTTGAAAGGAATTTTTGAAAGCTTAGGTTTCAGTTAGATCTCTTTTCGTTCATTTATAAAGACTGAAAGAAAAACCACTTGATTATCATCTTATTTTCATTTTTTCCATAGAGGACTTCTTTTTGCTTTTAAAAAGAATATTTTTTGTTGAGATTAGGTCATTATTATTACTGAGAATAGGGCATTGGATCTCTGATTAGCCTCACAAGCTTTTAGGTTCTCTTTGTTCTTTTGTCTCTCTTGCATTAGTACTATCTCATCAAAAGAAAAAATAATGTAGTTTTAAGTTAGATCTATCTATGTTTAAAAGAAAAAAACGAAAAATATATTGCATATGCATGTAGAGTTACCGAAGAGCAAGCCATTAGTCGAGCCCAATATCTGGACTTGGTCTATTCCTAGTCTGAAACTTTGTATGACTTGATCCCTCAAGCTCCTCGCCCAAGCACTGATCCTGCCAAGCCACCAGCAGAAACCCCTGTTGATGGGATTGTTGGTTCAATCTAGCACCCACCAACAGCAAAACCTGCCAAGAAACCCCAAGCTTCCACCCCTAATCCTTCAACTCCCAAGGTTTTCGCTGAGGTCAATTCCATTCAGAGTACACAAACGCCCAGAAACAATAAAAAGAAAGGTAAAGCTAAAAACAAAAAACATGGAAACCAATAGCAGAATCTAAAACCAACCATCAACGAGAGTGATACAAGAAAAATAAACGAGAAATATCCATGTCTGCTATGTGGAGGTGACCACTTCACGAAAGAGTGTCCTCATCATGAAGAAATTACTCAATTTATAAAAACTAATCTTGTCCCCATAGTTTTTATAGATCCTTTTCCCTCTCAACAACAGCTGATAGACCACATGTCTAATAAGGGAAATTCTAGTTCTTCAGAGGAAATTCGCATGATGTCCTCAGACACTATTAGTTTGCAAACTCAAAGTCAGAGTTATGACAAACCCATAGATAATAAAGAAGACTATTCTTCTTCAGGAAAATCTCCCTCTACTGGTTCTCCCGAGTCCTCATCTAATGGTCCCTTAACCATCGAGAAACCTAATCTCGACACGGTTTTGCGTCCACCCAAGAGTACTCTTAGGAAGGTTGTTTTTAATCCTAATGCTTGAGCTGCCCAGTTTTATAATGTAGTTGAAGATCTTGCTCAGGCACCATGTGCAATTTCTACCTTGGAAGTACTCCAAAGTTGTCCTACACAACACAAAAACTTGTTAACAACGTTAGGATATTTAGACCTGGACAACACTAATTTGATTCATTTCAATGTCGAGAACTATAAGTATAGACTACCTCACAAACTCACTTTCCAAATCATAACGAAAGTAGTCAGAAAGAAGGTCTTTAGAATTGTCTTAGACGAAGGAGCTTCAACTTCGTTTTTGTCCCTGTCTTGTTGGCAAGCTATTGGCTCTCCCGAGCTTGTAACATCACCAATGACTCTGAAAGCCTTTGATGGATGAGGTTTCCAGCGCCATGGTCTCATGCCAGCCCTTTTAGTCGAGCTTGGGGGAAAATCAATTTCCATTCAAGTGGAAGTAGTAGATGCCTTGTTAGACTACAACCTCCTATTAGGAAGAAATTGGTTTTACGCCATGACTGCTGTCTCTTCGATGGTATTTCGAAATGTTCAATTTCCACATCTAGGGAGGATTGTAACCATTGACCAGTTCAATTTTTGTACATTGGATGTTACCACCCCTACGGCTAATAACATCCCTATGTTAGGCCAATCCCCTCCTCCTTACCAGTCGATTGGGGTAGGCATGCTGAAGGATTCTTCCCTTATGGGGATTTTTCCTTCAAACCATCCTAACAGAGACACAGCGATGGTAAATATGATTTCTTTGTTTGATTATGCTCCAAAGGGAAAGAAAATTGTTGAGTCCACCTCGTTGAGTCTGCATGAAGCAATGTATGACGTTATCCAAACCCTTTCCGATGACCACACTAATGACCTTCATCTGGTGGCTTTGGACCCTTACCACCTACCCTACTAGTTATAACCCTCTCTTCCTATTCTGGATTATCTCTCCTAGAATTTTCCTTTTGATGAGTCCATTATGGAGATCATAAGTATGGATGAGCCTATATGGGAGGATCATCATCATAGATCCTTGTTCCTCCCCAATACCAGTTCGGTAGACCATGATTTTGCATCTCTTTTCGCTACTAATATTGTCAAAACACCTCAAACTCCTATATTGTTGTAGAACAAATATTCTAAAGGAAACCTGTGCAAAATTACTCAAACAAATCCAATTGACATATCAACCAAGCCTAGCACCCTTGAGCACATTCATGTTGGGCAGAATTGCTCACTAGAAGAATCTGAAGCACACAGAGCACTTTTCAAATAATTTTGAGATGTTTTTTCCTGGTCTTATGAAGAAATGCTGGGGATAGACCCATCCATTGTGGTTGACGAAATAAAAACCTATCCCACTGCAAAACCCATCAGGAAAAAATTGAGACAAGTCCATCCACGGAAAGCTGCAGCTATCAAAGCTGAAATATAAAAAATTCTAAAAGCAGGGTTTATTTATCCCATACCCCTGATGGAATGGGTATTGAACATCATCCCTGTCAATAAAAAGCATGGCACCATTAGATTCTGCATCGATTTCATATATTTGAACAAATCTTGTCCAAAAGATAACTTTCCCACTCCGCATATTGACCAAATTATCAACAGCTGTGCCGAAAGTGTCATCTTCTCGTTCATGGATGGATTTTCAGGTTATAATCAAATTGACATTTTACCCATCGATCAGCACAAGACAACATTTATTTGCCCATGGGGAACCTTTGCATACATGAAGTTACCATTTGTCCTAAAAAACGCTGGAGCCACTTTCTAGCGTACTATGTCCTATGCGTTTCACGATATAAAACATATTGTAGAACTGTACCTTGACGACCTCCCAGCTCATTCACAACTAAAGGAGGACCACGATGGTAATCTCAGAGACATTTTCCTGAGATGTCATCATTATAACATACGGCTCAATCCTCATAAATGTGTTTTTTTGTGTTGAGATAGGACGCCTGTTAGGTTTTGTGGTTTCTAAGGATGGCATCTGGATAGATCCATTGAAAATTGCCTCTATTTTATCCCTACTAGCCACAACCAACCTTCTAGAACTCCAAAGCTTGGAAGGGAAGGAAAAATTCCTCCGCCGTTTCGTGTGCAATTTTGCAAAGAAAACACACTGTTATATACGTCTCCTTAAGAAGGACACTTCATTCTTTTGGGATGACCAAGCCCAACGAGCCTTCAATAATCTCAAACACACTCTGACTCACTCACCTGTGATACACCCCCCAGATTATTCAAAGGATTTTCTCTTATACATTGCTGCCTTCACTACTACCATCGCTGTGGTTTTGGTGCAGGACAATCCCAACGGTCAGGAGAACGTGATCTACTATGCTAGTAAGAATATCATGGATTCTGAAACTCAATACTCATGCGTGGAGAAATTAGCATTGGCCACAGTCATTGCTATTCAGAAATTTTGTCACTACATTTTGCTCCGCACAACCACCATATTGGAAGACCAGAACCCTTGTATTACATCCTGACTCGTTAGGTGCTTGGGGGCAAGTATTCCCTATGGATAGTCATCCTACAAGAGTTTGATCTAGAATTTGACAAAGCTATGCCAAATAAATCCTTGGTCTTTGCTGAGCTTATGTGTGATATTCCCTGTGCTTCGATGGAATTTGAGCCCAGTGATTCATTCCCGGATGAATTCCTGTTCCTGATAAGCACTACTGACCCATGTTATGGAGATTTGCTCATTTATCTCCAGCCACAAGGATTTCAGCCCACTCTATCTTGTGACGATCGCCATTGTATCCATCACCACGCAAAATACTACCTCATCTTGAATGACACTTTGTATAGATGTGGTATCGATTTTGTTCTCTGGCGATGCCTTACCCATGAAGAAGCTAAACAAGTTTTGAATGATTGCCACTCTGGAGCATGTGGCGGTCATCTATCTGGGATGGCTACAGCCCAGAAAATCCTTCGCATTGGCTATTTCTGGCCTTCAATCTTTAAAGATTGTCATGAGGCTGTTAAGAAATGCCCACCCTGTCAACATTTATGTCCAAAAAAGCGCATCCATTCTGCTCTGTTACAACCTGTCATTTCCATTGGCCCTTTCACCAAATGGGGGATCGATTACATGCATTGTAAGCCTACCTCAGCCGGGGGGCATGGTTACATAATTGTAGCTGTTGATTATTTTACAAAATGGGCTGAGGCCATGCCTACAAATGCAGAGGATGGTAAGACTGCTGCTCTCTTCTTGTTCAATCATGTGATAGATAGATTCGGAGTCCCGCAGTCCATAGTGACTGATCACGGATCACATTTCCGTAATCAAATGATGGAGGAATTAAGTACCAAGCTAGGTTTTCATCATGAAAAATATATGCCCCATTATCCGCAAGATAATGGTCAAGTTGAGGCCGTTAACAAAGTTTTGAAAACAATGCTGTGTCGGATGGTTGGAGACCATAAATCCAACTGGCACCATATTCTTTTCTCCGCTCTTTGGGCTTACAGGACTTCAATAAAAAAATATACTGGTTTTACACCCTTCCAGCTTATCTATGGACTAGAAGCTGTCTTGCCGATTCAATGTCAGATTCCATCCTTGAAACTTGCCGTCGAATTTCTCCCAGACACTTTCGTAGAGGAAGAAAGATTTCTATACTTGAACAACCTTGATGAAACTAGAAGAGATGCTGCCTTAGCTAATGAGGCACACAAGAAACGCATCAAAGCGCAGTATGACAAGTCTATCCAACCTCGTGCCTTTAACGAGGGTGACCTAGTTTTGACCTATGATCAGAGATATGACAAACTAGGGAAAGGAAAGTTCAAATCCATGTGGTACGGTCCTTTCGTTATTTCCAAAGTTTTAGAGAAAGGGGCCTATGAGCTCATGGACTATGATGGAATCCCCTTAGGACAACCTTGCAATGGGTTGTACCTGAAGAGGTACTATGGCTAGATATTTTTTATATAGTACCTTGTATATATGTATATTACTTGACTTTTAGTGTGCTTAAGTATTTTCAACATGATTTTGAGTTTAGTGTCTGAATCTGTTTATACCATGTTTGGTCATGCAGAGCAGATGGATTTCTAGGGCTTCACTAATGGTGCTTGCTGCCACACCTTGAATCTTGCCTCAGCTGCTTGGGTTCTCTATTTCCCAGCTTACGATTTGGTCAGTTCAGGAGCAGTTTTTATTGGTCCCGCTACCAATAATATCGCTGAGTATCGAGCAGTCATAGGTCTTCTGACTGAAGCTGCCTCCCAAGATGTTCGTAACTTGGTAGTTTTCATGGACTCACAACTAGTGGTTTTTCATTTAAACCATGTCTATACCATTAGGAATTCCATGCTTCTTCGTCTCTTTCAGAGGGTACATTTATTGGAGAGGTCATTTGAAGCTATTACCTATAGGCATATCCATAAGGAAGATAATGCAGTTTTTGACTCATTGGAAAATTACATCCTAGAATGGCATATTTCCCATTCATGACATGAAAATCAAACATGGTTCACTGTAAATAAACTATATAAGACACATAAAACTCATGTAAGTACATTCACCATTTGAGACATATAGACACCAAAAGTAGAAGTCTCTCTCTCTCTCTCTATATAGACATGTTTTACAAAAAATAGGTCATGAGACCTCATCTGAAGTGCTCAGGATTTTAGGTAAAAAATCATCATACAAAAGTCCTGAAGCTATCTATCAGCTTTCAGTGAATATATCATGTAGCCCATCATCTAGTGATGCTCGTGGTAACACATGAACGCCCGGGCTACTCGACGTAGTAGTCTGTTGAAACGACTCGGTACTCCCGCAGTGGGCCTCTAGTACCTCAGTGGGAGGTTGTCGATCGAGGCATCTGGGATGTCTAGAGTCAATCTCTTGAGCTTCTCCTCTAGCTCCCCTATCACATCAACTCCCTATGGTACAAAGTGAGCTTTGGATCGCCTGTCTAGTGGGGAGGATCCCCTAGGTCGTGCTGCTCTAACATCTGCATGAAAACATTCAAGTCTCGTTAATACACATAAAAAATATAAAACATCAAAATATAAAAACATAATTTCCATTTTAGGGTTTTTTTTCTTACTGATATCACCCCACTGTCCACCAGGTGGAAGCAGTAGGTCAGGGTCACCACTGAAGTCAGTTCCCACTGTTGAGCTATAGGGCAGACCCAGGCTTTATACCATAAACTTCGCACCGACAAAAGACCCACAGTGTTGGCCCTTTCAGCAACAACCTGCGAACAGGTTGCAGTCTCACCCAAAACAACTATGGGGTGCCGCAGAATTAGGTTTTTACAAGCAGAAGAGGGATATTACTGTACCTTTGGCTTCTAACAATTATAATCATAAAATGCATAGCTTTAATAGTTACTTATTTAACTTCGCGGTTAGATAAACAAACAGTGTCTTGCTTAACCCTTTACTGGGAATTCCAGCGAAGTTAGTATTTAGCAGTGATCTTACTTATCAGTTATAGATTTATCAATGCATAAAAGAACATAACAACAACATAACAAAAACCACAACACACGATATAATGTGGTTCACCCCCAGTTTAGGGGTTACGTCCACAGAACTGTGTTTTATTCAACTCTTTACAAAAACCACAGTTCTGATCTGCGCACTCAGCTGCAGATCCCTTCAAGTCCTTAAAGCCGTACACACAACTGCAGGCCTATGTGCACACAGCTGCAGATTTCCTTAATCACCCAAAACCCTCTGTGCACACAGTTGCAGAGGTCGTCCACGCACACAGCTGGGACTTAACCTTCCCTTACAAATTAGCCTTAGCTTCGCATCAATTCATCTTACATAAAAAACCTAAATTGACTTCTTTACAAGAGTTCTTATTTATAGTGCACTTATTACAAAACCATGGGCTTAAACCATGGGCACCCTGAACCCTAAACCCTGGACTTAAACCATGGGTTTATTACAAAACAGAGGATTCTAACTCAACCCCGACACCCCTAAGACTGTTTTGAGTCATAAATCTGCTTACATCTTCCACAAAAACCGTGGAGTTACCAAAATTAGGGACCGTTAAGGTGCACACCCCAACAGGCCCCTAAGACTCACCAGTGGCCCGTCTCGGGACACTCTGCTGCTCTTCTGGTAGACAAACTTTGTCAGCGCAGATAGCGAACTGATTGTTGAGACCACGCATGATTTTGTCGGCTGCTTGCTCCTTTTCGACCAACTCCTGTAATACTGCGGCTGATGCTTCGCTGGTCTTTTTCTATGCAAATGCATCATATTCCTTCAAAACTTTGAGTTGGGTGTCCACAGCAGTACTCAACTCGAAAGCTTCGCTGATAAGTGGCTGCATAGAATTTTCCACTTCTGTTGCTTTTGCTCTGCATGACTCAATTTCCTGCTGGAGTTCATTGCTTCGCTTTATCTTGAGCATTTTCTCCATCGGCGGTAGAGTCTTAATTGTGGCTTTTACTGTATCCAAATCTGTCTGTCGCTGCCTGATGGTTTCTTGCAGCTGTCCGACTTTTGGATGTTCCTGTAGGGTGGTCCAGGCTTCAACACTGTCTTCTAGCAGCTTTGCTGCGCTGCTCACAGTATCTGAGATTTTTGCTGCAGAGGCCTCAATGTCTGCTCGGCGTTGCTCCGTGACCTTTGGTGGGCTCTCTGGGGTGATGCGGAGTTGAAGCTCCAAAATATGAGCCTCATGTTCTGCTTTGAGCTTCTCTATTTCACTGCGAGACTGCTGTGCATAGTCTTTCAGCCTGACTAATATTTGTTATTGTTCTTCCACCAGCTATATGTCGAAGTTAGGAAGACTTCAACATGCCTCATCCAAGACTCGTACCAGTGTAATCCACTTTTGTTCTGCATCCCTCTTTCTCTGCTCTGCTGCCTCCAGCTGCGTTACGAAGCCCTGCTGCTGACTTATGGAATTTTCCAACTGCGTTTACGAATAGTGGTCTCGTGCTTGGATTTCCTTCATAATCGCTAACTGACATAGGTGTAGCTCTGTCATGGACATCTTAGTGTAATCGATTCCAACCTTCATACTCATCTCCAAACGAGACGCTGCATCAGTTAATATGAGAGCTGCGCTCGACACTTGTCCTTTGTTATCTCTGGCCAGCCATTGCCTTAGGTCTGGATGCATGCTTACTGGGGCACTACCTGCTGAGGCTCCAGTCAGTGATTTTTCTGCTAAGTCCTTCAACTCCGAAATGTGTTTTTCTACACCGATGATGGCATGCAGATGTATATCTGCAAATTCTGACCATTTCTTGGTGAGAACTTCTATGGAATTTGATAGAGCCTGAGCAAGCTCCTCACTGGTTAGGCTGGGCTCCTCGTCAATATTCTTGTCCTTCGATGCCTTCATTTTCTTTCAGTACTGGGGTTTGTTCACTTCCTCTGGTTCTGGCATCTTGCACTTATCCTGCCGATTAGGGTCTGAAGCAGTTTGAATTGAGTCTTCTTCTTCTTCTTCATTGCCATCATCTCCACCCTGGTCGCTTTCACTCTGCTGTGACTCAGTTTGTTCTTCACTGTCTTCAGGGGGGTGTTGCTACTGTGTATGACTAGGTCCTGCACCCAGATTGGTAACTGAGGGAACTGGAATGGTGGGTTTTGTCCCTGCGTTCTTCAACCATTCAGCCGGCCACTATTGAACGACCGCGAGGATGTCTTCTTTGGTCACTACATACGGTAACTTAAACCATTGATGCTTTTGATCTGTGCGGGCCTAGATGAAAATATGATGCATGTCGGCACTGAAATGTGCTGCACCGTCGTATTGAGAGAATAACTCATTACTGATTCAAGGGGTTTTTGCGATCTCATATGAGATACTCATCATATAAAAGGAAAATACACAGTTTGTCATCTGCTGTAGGGTTTTATCCTAGGAGACCCACAGAGAAGCATACCGTACTACGCCAGGCAGGTTCGGAGGTATAGCAGCAAACTGCGCCTCGGTAGGTTCTTGCCATCGTACCAGGGCGATAAGGACTATCAACCATGAATAGTGAAAGGGCCTACCTTTCTCCTATGCGTCGTGAGTGTCTTCAAGGAATTCCTTTGTGATATATGCTGCCCAGTTGTAACTGTAGCCTTCGGCGCAGTTCACAGAAATTCTGATAACCGGGGCATGCACTTCATATGGTCTGCACTTCCACATGAGCTTGCATGCTAAAATATCCACTGCAAAGTGAATATTATGTTGTTGAATCATGGAAGTGTGATACCCTCATTTTCCCTTCGTCAGGCCGAAGCGTTCCTTCATGCTTTGTGCGAGATTCATATCCTCACGCTTTGAAGGAAATTCGGTCCCCGGATCAGGCCCTGCTATTGGTAAGGCTGTGATCCTATGAATGAGCTCACCATTATTAGGAATTTTCTTGTCTCCTATCCATAGGTGGCCGTCATGTACTAATGCCAGCAGTTGCTTGACCACTATGGTCACCTGTGTGCTGCGACCAAAATGGGGAACATCGAGCATCTTTAGCAGACCAGCTTGATCCAAGCCAACAGCCCATTGTTTTACTTCCAGCAATGTCACACCAGTCTCTGGATATTTGACAAAATGCAAATATTGTGCTGGGGCGAACTGTGGAAACTTTCCACGATCATTCGTGTCGTGGTCAGCATACTTAAGCCGGTCTATTTTCCCTGTCATGGTCCCGACCAACTGCACACCCGGGGGCAATGAAGGGGTGCGTAATGTGAACTTCTTTAGCCGCCGAGGTGGCTGGACTCTTGGTTGAACTGATGGAAGATACGGTGGATGCTTCGGTGCAATATTCTCATCTTCTGCAGGTGGGGCCTCTGCTGAACCAGACAGATGCATCTCGGGATCCCCTGGCGTTTTCCGTGATTGCTGGTATCGGTCTTCATTGTGCTTAGAATGCACTTCAGGCTTAAAATTATTTCGAGCAGATCATGTTTGCATCAGCTGGGTCGGCGTTGGGGGAGTTTCTTCACGGGGTGCAGATGCAGGTGGTTGGTTGAAAAGGTTTGGCAAACCCGTCTACTCAAACTCTCTCAATAGTTCCTGGAACTCACGATCAACGGACATGGATGCAATTGTAAAACTCAAGAAACTGAAAAATGCGAACCTTGCAGGTGTGGGTGTCTTCTTATAGAATCTATCCACGAAATCTGTCATAACTGTGCATTGATGGCACCAATTCTGATAGAGATCTTGTCCAAAAGGTGGTAGATTTTCCAAGATCGCATTAATATAGGCATTTAATACAGAGAACGTACCGGTGCCACCAAATTTGATTTCTTCTAACGGTCATTTTTTAAGTTCCGACAGACCTTTCCTTATTCGGCACAAGCAGTAGCTGTGGCTGCACCCTAATGAGGACATTCGAAACCTCTGGACACCATCTATGGCATGGAGTCGAGATTTGACCCACGATAAAATGTCATCCACAGCTTCAATGATTCCTCTTATTTCTAGGAACTTCATCAGAAATAAGTCCCGACACTCATGGAGAATTTGGGTCACTTTGCTTACCGTGTCTTTATCCCAATAATCTCCGCTGGTAGCATACTTAGGCTAGTCTTCTAATCCAATGTTGACTGTCTGCATCTTTAGGGGTTGAGTCACTTCAAGTGCCTCAACTGCTGGTCCATGTACTTCGCAGTATCCTTCTGACTCAGGAATGCCAATATTGCGCGGATCATCATCCTTGTCAATTGCGAGGTTATAATATTCAACTACATGAGCTTCTTGTGCTGTCCAATCAGGCCGGTATTTTACTATTTCTTGATCATCCAATACCTTAGTATGGACCAACCTGATAGCTGCATCTAAAGCTGGACAAACTTCATTAGTAGAAAAGGTAAGCACAAAACTATCAACAAGACAATCCCCACTTACAGTATCCTGGTGAAGCTCAGCCTCCGCGTACCAGTTCTTTGCTATCGGTTCCAAAGTATGCACAAACCTATGTACCCATTCTTCCTGAGGTACATGCTGCAATGCTTCGTAGCACTGTGCCAAATGTTCCTGAGGGCTAGTCTTTCCATCAAACCTGCTTTGCACCTCCTGGGGCTGATCCATAAATCTTAGGCGAAGGAACTTCTGACAAGCCTCCCAACTAGGAATGTACTTTTTGTGACCATGCCACCATATGGCTGCTGTGCCTCTAAATGCTGAATCTAGAGTCTCCATTTTCTGTGAGTCTGGTACCTGTTCTGAGAATTGCACAATAAACTGTTCTAGGTCTGTCGAACCATCAAGAATAGGTAAGGTTCGTGTCTGTGATCCAAGCCATCTGAAAGACTTGTTAATTCTGGCACATCTATGTCCATGTAGCTCATAAAGTCTATTCTGCCAGTTTTCTAACCCATCATCTGAATCCGTCATGCTGGAGCTGTCACACTGCCAATACATGATACCTTCGGCAGTAAAATCAACATAATCTTCTTCCTTAGCTGTGATATTATAGATGTGGTCCAAAACATCCTGGTCTTCATCTCTTACTGGCTCTGTGTATCTCTCTCCTTGAGAAGTATCCAATGGGACTATGACTCTCAGTCCTTTCCCTTCGAAAGTCATCTGTCTCTTCTTTAGGTTAATGACTGTATCATTGTCTAATTCCCACTCAATACCTAGAAATGCTAGATAGGGGTTGCTGTCGTCAATGATCTCAATAACTTTGAAGTCTACTGCAGTGCAGACACCATCAATATCTACTGGGACCTTAGGGAATCGTCCTAGGGGCACAATCTTCTGCTGATTGGCTAATCTCAACTGTATAGGGGACCAATCAAGGGTAGGTTTTCCCATTTGTTCCCAGGTTTGCTTAGTTAAGACATTTACTTCTGATCCTAGGTCCAAGATAACATCAATCATATCATACTCTCCTATCTGAGCTTTCAATCTTATTTCCCTGCCAGTTCTCCTGACTCTATTAACAGCTTTTACCTGACCAGAACTTTGCTGAGGTTCATAGGAAGCAATAACTTTCTGCAACTCACTTAAAGCATTCTGATTTCTTAAGAGCTTCAGACAACTCTATAAAAAGGAGGACAGTGTACTTACTTTGTCTGTGGAAGCTTCTTGTGGCTGCGACTGCTATTGATGTTGTTGCGCAGGTGCTACTGATGTGCTAGGAGCAGCAAAATCTCTCTTGGCTTCCATGAATGTCTCTTTTTCTCTTTCGATATCAAATGCTGGGATTTTTTTTGGGGCCTTCCGAACCCAAGCCTCGGCAGGCTGTTTCTCCTTGTTCTTCACTTCTATCGTAGCTCTACTCCTGGTAACAACATTAATGGCTGGGGTGGGTCTTTGCTGAATGGAAATATTCTGAATATTTTGAGTAGGGGCACTGTTTCTTTCCTAAATATTCGCTATCAACTGCGGGCACTGCTCGATCACATGATCTACCGCTCGGCAATACTGACATGTCGTAGTTGGGTTTCGACAGTCTCTCGCTAGATGCCCGATCTGCGCACTCAGCTGTAGATCCCTTCAAGTCCTTAAAGCCACGTACACAGCTGTAGGCCTCTGCACACACAGCTGCAGATTTCCTTAATCACCAAAAACCCTTTGCACACACAGCTGTAGAGGTCATCCACGCACACAGCTGGGACTTAACCTTCCCTTACAAATTAGCCTTAGCTTCGCATCAATTCATCTTACATCAAAAACCTAAATTGACTTCTTTACAAGAGTGCTTATTTATATTACACTTATTACAAAACCATGGGATTAAACCATGGGAACCCCAAACCCTAAACCCTGGACTTAAACCATGGGTTTATTACAAAACAGAGGACTCTGACTCAACCTCGACACCCCTAAGACTGTTTTGAGTCGTAACTCTGCTTACATATTCTACAAAAACTACGGAGTTACCAAAATTAGGCACCGTTAAGGTGCGCGCCCCAACACCCACATGTGCGTAATCCTCCACCATGAGGAGCTGATTTCTCAACCATCGAAAGAGCAAGTCACCGAACTTCACCTTGCCTCTACCCACTCCTGTGTGGGCCATGATCCGGACCCACCTCAGCATGCGAGGGTCTCTCACCCTCAACTCTGTAAACACCACCTAGGGTCTCATCTGGGGAACCCCCTCAAAAAATAAACATGCTAAGATGGAACCGAAATCGAACTACTTCAACTCCCCCTGCTGACACTTGGTCAGTTGATCCTTGAAAATTGGGATTAGAGCCTCCGCCCAGTTGAAGACTGTGGGCACCATGGCCTCTATAGCGTAGAGAATATGTGCTCTAGATGCCTGATGTACCCCTTGGCTCTCTACCACTCTCTGCATGGTAAATAAAACTGTCCGTAGAGGGCCATCCACCACTACTTTTATGGGAATTTTCTTCGCCGATGTCCTAGACCCAGGAATACAATGGCGGTTTATCAGCTCTTGGGTAGTGATGTCCCCTCCACGGGAAATAGTCAAAGAGATGGGAGCACCCCATCTCGATAGGCCTGTCAGGAAGTAGATATCCTCTACTTCAATTGTCAATACATGAGCACCCACCTCAAAATATTGTTGCTTCGGATTCCACATCCAGAGAATATGCTCTAATATGCACTCATGTGATACCATGCTGGGTGTGCGGGAAAACTTTAGAATACCACAGTCTCTCAATTCGGCTATATAACCCACGTTTCGTTCGAAAAATGAATCATCATTTTCATGTTGCCTCTCTTTCCAAATTACCATTTTTGATCAATGGGAACCTATTAAAAACCATCACATGGCCCATTAGAAACATCATCAATCATGCAAATCATCAAATTTGAGCCAGTTTTCCTTGTGCATGTATTTTTATTCACCCACGGCTGGCACCGCCTGTGTCCCATTAAGGATAGGCAATGGCACCGCCTGTGTCCCATTAAGGATAGGCAGTGGCACCGCCTGTGTCAAGCGTTTTAGGCACGGTTCTAGCGGGGTACCGCTTATCCCGCAAGGGATAAGAGAGGTGCCTGTATTCATGGTTTTAGGGATCACTCAAATAGCCCAAAGCACCCCCAAAAATAAAAAATGAAAGCATGAAATGAAAGAGTAGGGTTTAAGCTATTGCTTGGAACTGACGGTGCGTAAATCCGATGGTAGATGCTTTCAGAATTAGCAGTTGAAAATCTGGCCATGAAAATGCTCCAAAGGCTCTCCACTATGGGTAAATGGTAAAATGTTTTATTTTTAACCATTTACATAACTTTTATACACATTTTAGGTTTTGACATGTCATAGTTTTTAAAATCTATCAGTCATGATCCTTTAATGTCGTCTATTGGAGATTTTAACAGTTGTTTTTAAGTTGTTGCAAGATAAAGAGCGGTAGTAGTAAACATTTTGGGAGTTTGTTTTTGACTTTTTTGTACTACCATAAAATGGAAAAAGTCTTTGAGCATTTATTGTGACACTTTGGTCATGCTCTCGAAACTTAGCATCAAAGTTTCGAGTCCTTTTTTGATTCTTTTCAGACTCGTAAAATCCATCATTATGAAAAGAGACCTAGTGGAGTCTTCTTTAAACTCTTTTCGGGCTCCTTAAATACAAAAATATTGTTGAGTGATCTTGTCTTCTTCATGCTTGTTAAAGCACTTGAAGAGTCGTTCATCTGACGGTAGGTTATCACTTTTTCGGTTAAGATGAACTATTTTATGAAAAAGGACCCTTTGGAGTCTTCTTCCGTGGTTGTTCAGACTCTCTAAACATGAATGATACCAAGTTAACTTTCATTGGACTCATTAAATTAAACATTGAGAGACCCTCTTTTGGGAACGAACCCTTCCTCTCTCAGGTTCCTAAAACATATGAGTTTGGACTTGTCTTTGGATGAGATATAATGAGTGTGTGTTACCCTCTTTCAAATCGTAAAAATGAAAATAGGCACTCATAAACCATGATGGGGAAATTATGGGAAGGGAATCATTTTGCAAATAAAATGGCAATTTTTCGTTACCTTTGGACATGGCACTTGTCTGCATATCATTTCAGTCGATTGGGTATTCAACTGATTTCCATGATGATCCACTTTCATGAGTCATGTCACTCATTTGAGTCTTTTTTTGTCGTGCCACCCAATGTTCAAAGGGAAGTTGAAAACGTTTACCTCTGCAGTCAAAACAATATCTGTGTCAGTACTTTTGAGTTAGTCTTATGGTTACCTCATTCACATCATTCCAAAACTTTGTTCCAAGTTTCGTGTCATCGATGTGGGATTCATCATGGCCCTTCTTCGATGAGACTATTCCTATCGACATCAGCTCATCATCTGGGAAATAGTGTTAGAAACAAATTTAGTACCTTGAGATCTTTATGGAATGACATATTCTCTCGCTCTTGACATAGGTTCACATCATTGAATTTTGATCGATAGAATCGACTGGGTGTTTGACATCATGACATCTATTCATACTCAGTAGATTGTACTAGGTACCTTGGGAATCATTGACATCAATGGTGATCTCCCTTGCACTTGTTAACGGTTCACATCATTGGCTGGTAATCAAGTGGTTTCTACCCTGTTTGACTTCAGAACATTTTAATCACATGGATAGAATCGTACTTTGTGGAAAGCGAGACGAAGAACCTGGGTACTTGTTTAGCACTCATTGCTCTCCCCAGGTTGCGATAGAGTTTTGTATATCTAACATGGATCCACATTTGTATGGTCATGGCTATGCTCAAATTTGCGTCTGTGTGACATAGATCTACATTGTATGTCTGGTAGCTATGTCCAAGTTTGAGTCATCTATCACATGGATCTACACTGTATTCTAGTAGCCATGGTTGTTCATTCCTCTCATGGATCTGCCTTGTATTGGTCTGCAACCATGAGTTGGTTACATTTGTCTATGAGTTAAAAGTATTGATGTACTACAGACGCCTACTCGATGACACTCTTCGATCAAGCTGACCCTCACCTCGAAGTGACAATTTTTTCTCTCAAAGCTCTCGCTCATTGTATCCCTCTAAGCCTCATGCTTTGGGGGGGATTCTGTTATACCCAAATCCTATCACCAACATGTGATGATATCCTTAACCCCTATGTTTTCCCTTAATCCCAAACTTGGAGTGGAAACTTGCTCTGGATATCAATTATACTTGAAAAAACCTAGCACCGCGCTTTCCCTTTAGTTGATAAGTGATACCTTGTTCAGCATCGCTTGTGTCCTGTTATAGAAAAGTGGTGCCACCGCGCATGAGATTTTCTCTTGGAGCGGTTCTCACCTAAACTGATCTGTCATAAGGGAACAAAAGCGGTGCCCTTGGTAAAAATGGAAAAATAGAAGATTCTTGAGGCTTCTAGATCATGAGCCTCGTGTCCTCCCTTATCCCTATCAATCTGGGTTAGATGGAGTCGAGATCTCTCTTGGTAGGATCTTAGAGCCACCTCACCCACAATTCTCTCAACTATCCCTATCCATTGAGCCTTATAAATACAATCTCATATCCATAGTTGAGGGGGAGAGGAGGATAGTAGAGTTATGTTGTTGAATTGATACCTTGGCCTAATCCATCGGAGAGAAATTATGGAGCAAGTTGGAACTATCAAGGACAAGGTGTTAGTCTTGTGAAGGAGTGTCTCGAAACTAAGGAACATGGTTGTCAGCTCTTTCATTTATTTTCTAATGCAAATTTGATTTCCTTCCCACATGTTTGTTGCGTAAATCTCACATATATGTTATTGGATTCCTTAATCACTAATATGGATTCGTAGATGTTGTTCTGGTAGCTTTGATGTATTTGTATGTTTGATATGTCTTATAGGTATATAGGTATTTCATCAGAGTTATATTCCAGGTGTCTATAACGTTCAGGGAAGGTCTTCAACCGAGTTATTCACTCATTTGTTCTGGATCTGAACCATTCAGACCAGAGGAACAGCTTCTGTTCATAGAAGGTGCAATATTCCTGACTACATGGATCTTATTCATGGTTAATAACTTGGTTTAAATTTCTAATTCTAAGGATACAAGCTAAATACCACTATCACTTCCCTACTTGTGGATTCATATCCCTCCATCTCTTCTTTGTCCTTGTTTCCTATGCAGCCATTTAGGGATTTTATGTTAATATACAAAATGTGCATATTACATAGTCTTGGTCATAGTTACCATTTTTTTTTGGATTTTTTCCCTTTTACATTGATTCTTACAAATTTACGTTGTGGATTCAAATTGGGTATTATATTATCATCCTCCTTATTTTATGCACTGTCCTCAGTGCATCATCGACACTATGCACATTTACAAATCTTTGATCAAAACTTCAAAATAATTGCAGGAATTCCTCTTGCATCACATCTTCAAGCTCCCACATTTCTTCTTCAGGACTATATTATCCTCCTCCTTATTTTATTCACTGTCCTCAGTGCATCATCGACACTATGTACATTTACAAAAGTTTGATCAAAACTTCAAAATAATTGCAGGAATTCCTCTTGCATCATATCTTCGAGCTCCCACATTGATTCTTCAGGACTATAATGGTTCCATTGGAAATTTACCTGTTCGATGTCTCTGTTTATCAAAAACATAAATTTTTGATCGAATGTAATGTCCCTTGTTGTAATTTTGAAGAAAATTTCAGTTTGAGTATTTTCAAGCTTAACTAGTCATAACTCTAGAGGGTTTCAAATTTCACCAAATGGTCCGAAATTTGAAATGAAATGGTATGGTGAGTCTTAAAACATCCTAATTTTGTTTATGGAAACTTTGTATCTGACTTTATACCTCTGAAACCTTGTTTTGGGTTAAAGAGAAACAATGCAAATTTACTAGGAAAATGTGGTCAACTAGTCGTTTTTGGTTTGGTTCCAAACACCACTGAACCTTTCCAAAATTCTTATGGATGGATCCTATATAATTTAAAACATAATAAAATACATCATACAGTCAATGGTTTAATCATAAATTATTTTTTACATGTTATTCAAGTTTGCACAACTTTGGCCAATTTCTAGCTTTAGGCTAGTGAAATCCAAGTTGACCCAAATGCACCTAGATGACTTCAAATTATGTATGGAAGATATTGAGGGGTATTAGGAAGTCCTAATTCATTATATTAATTCTCATACACTTTCCAATTTCTTAATAAACTTTATTTTGTCCATATGGAAAGAAGAACAAAAACACTAGGAAATCGATGTTAAAACCCCCAAGGGTAGATGCCACTTTTAGCTCTCCAAATGCAGTAAGACCCTCCCAAATTTTATAAAAGAGTATGGGGATGAATATAAAACATCAGGGAATATAATTAATCATGTTTATTATCTCTGTAAAATGATTATAAAGTGTAACATTCACATGACCACTTTCAGGGAAATTGCATAACTAGATAGATTTTGACATATGAAAGGTAGTGTTAAAGGTTCAAATCGAGATGTTACATATAGATACCATATAAAACATAAAAATATATTCCCAAAAGGTATTAAACATCAGATAAATCCCTTCATACAAGTATGGTATACAACTCATTCAACATGGGAGTCAAATACATTAAAACTAGTGAGTTAATAACATGGAATTGCAAGCATTTCACATATGATTTCTTGGATTTTGAGACACAGATCACAGGGACATGAAATTACAGAGCAAAAAATCATATATTTCTATCAAAAAATAATTAAACTCAGAGAATAACCCTCATATCAATATTATATAAAACTACTCCAAGATTGAAGCCAAATCCATGAAATCTAGTTATTCAAGAGCACAGGAATGCAAGACTTTTATACATGTATTTATGTTATTTCGACTTAAAGAGCCTATGTAAATGATATTACAGAGCCATACATCATATATCAAATATACTAAGCAAAGTGCAAGCACTACTCCAACAAGTGCGCCCTAAACATGAGAGTGTGTGGGAATGGAGAAGAAAGAATGAGAGAATAGGGGTATAGATGCGAATTCGAATGTATGGAAATTTAAAAAAAAAACTAAAAAAATCTCATTAAGCTCCAATGAGAGGTCTATATTTCCTCTCCATAAACCAAATTGGAAAAGAATCCAACTCCCTCGAAATTGGTTCACAAGCAGGGAGAGTGAACACTCATAGTGCAACGGGCAAGCAAAATCTCTCCAAAATGCCAAAGGCCAATTAAAAAATGATAAAAATCCATTATATTTCCTCATTAAATCCTTCTATTAACTTCATTAGGCCTCCTAAGGTCTAATTTACCTCCATGGGATTCCTCCAACTCATCTTATTTCTTTAGTAACTCTCATGACACGTGTCTTCCTCTTCATGCTCCAATTCTTTGCCAATTCGAATGGATGCGTATAAATCCAAAATTCAAGCTCTTGGTGGCTATTTTTAGCACTTTCATGTCATATTTTTCATATTTTTGCAATCAAGTCTGAATTTGTCATAATTTTCATAGAATCTTTCATTATTTGTTGTCATAGAGTGCATAGAATCTCCTTCCAAGTGGCACATTGTATTCTAGCCTCTTCCTCTTCCATGGGAGTTAGTCTCCCGTACCAATTCGAATTCCTTGGCTCATTGTATGCTATTTGAAAACACATAACCCTCCAATAACGTTACATTACCCATGTGTTCGAATTTGGATGAAGATCATGTCGAGTGTGTGGGGAATATAGTCATCCAAAGGCTCAACAAGCTTCCAAGTGTCTTCATGAACCCATTCCACCTTATTTTCTTACAATTAATCATTTATGTGACACATTTAAATGTGAATATGGTAAATAAAGTCATTTTGAGTCCCATAGCCCCTTATTACAAAATTTATGTCTCCATCTCAACCTAGGGAACTAGTAGGTTGGTGGAACATTATTTGTAAGTAGTCTTATTTGGAAATTATGTAATTGGGGACATGAAAATCCTCCCCACTCAATATTTCTTGTCCTCAAGCAATTTCAAACATGGATTTTGAATAACCTTGTTTCCTTCCAAAACTTTGCTTCAAACCTTAGCTGCAATTTGAGTAGTGAGACTCATGTAGTACAATTGTGTGTTTCCAAAAGTAAAGATATGTGGATATTTGAATATTGATATATCCTATGACATCATCACTAACACCAAAATTATTATAAAATCCATCAAAACAAAATTGTCACAAATAATATTTATCTCCATCTTTTGGAAATCTTTTCTGAACTTTCATCCCTTTTTACTTATGTATAATTATTTGAAGTTGGTACTGAGTTTCCAAACTTGAATTTCCAAGATTCCAAGAAAGTTTCAAAGAGGAACTACCATGCTTGTTTCTGCCTTACTCTGATTAAATTCACCTTCTCAAGTGGTGAATCAATATCCCCTACTTCTTGTTTCCCCAAAATTGAAACCAAGCAATGCCTAGATCCCATTTCTTGTATTGCACCCTTCCAAACATCATAAGTACAAAAGATAGATAATTAAAGTACATAATTACATCATACAATTTTAAATAAAGAAGGTACCTCATCAAGGGATAATGAAAGTTCTTGTACATCGAAGTAAGTAGATCATCATGTGGCCAACACACGCAAGAATCAAGTATTATATCAAATCTGCTCCAATGACATAGGTGAGGATCCCATGTCCTATAAGTATGCTCCAAAATAATGTAAGATGCATCAAAATAATAATCAACCATGTGTTATTTCATCCAAGAAGTGAATGAAGAACCTACACCAAAATATGAACCAAACAAGGAGTAAAGAAAACATGAAGACTTCAAGTGGCTCAAATAAGTCTCATAAATACACCCATGAATATTTATATCATCATAATGTAACAAAGGATGCATATTAAAATGTAAATAATATGGCACTCTAGTCATGTCATCATCAAAAGGAGAGATAGGAAGTCCATACTCTTCATGTGGCACCATCAACAAGAAACCTTTCACCCATACTTCATTAGGATGAACGTTGCAAAATGTGGAAGTGTAGGATGTAGGAGAAAGAACCAACTTACCCAAAGGATCAGAAAGTATAAAATTTTCATCATGTTAAGGCTCCATAGGGTTAGGATTATACATATCCATAAAAAGTGTGACACTTTCCTCATATGTTGGTTCCAAGGTAGTGGAATCATGCACTACTTCCAAAAGTGTGTAACCATTATCAAGAGGAAGCTCAAGCTCCTCTTCCACCACAACAAGTGATTGGATCTTATCAATCTCATATTCAAACACATCTAGAACCTGCAATTTCCCATGCTTCTCATGATCCCTCATGTCATGAGAATCCCCCAAGAAATCTACCATATGACAAACATATGAGGAAGAACAAGTATCTTGCAACCTTTTAAAAAGTTTATCATTTTTAGTTTTGAGCTTATGGATATACTCATTATTATTCAAGTAGGACTCATTTAACCATTCATTAAGCTCAACCAAATTGTTTCTATAAAAAAATCAAAGACATGAAATTACCTTCAATGTTGGACATTTCTCTTTGAATATTCTCCATGTATTCAAGGAAGGATGGATCCTCCAATGAAGAAAATTTACAAAAATAATTTGATACCAATACTTTAGTTTCATTGAGTATGCTAAGGGCCTCATGGATATTCCCTTTACTCATCTTCAAATACCCTCAATGAAGGATGGTTCACAGGAGTGACCTCTTCTTCTTTCTTCTTGATTTGATCAACTTCTTGAAGCTCAAGTGGTGATGGGAAAGTTGATATTGGATCATCATTGTCTGCCACAATATATTCATCTTCATGCTCATGAGAAATTAGTCTTGAAGCAATACTTTCAATTCTTATCTCTATGTCACCAACATAGAGTTGTGAGCACCCATTAGTAGGTACTCCTTCACAGTTCAAGCATCCATCAGTAGATGCCATTTGGTCCATGTACATAGTATAATGTGTCTTAGAATGATATTATAGAGTTTCAAGGGAATATTATTCATTCTCATTTGATTTAGATTCCATTTGGTCCATGTACTCAGTCGCTTGGGAGTGACTTTCGATCCTCATGATGTAATGGTTTTTCTGCTTCACCACCCACAAAACTAGATGGCTCCTTGGTCTCCTCCATACTTGTGGATTGATGATTGTTACTTAATGAGATCAAATATTACTTATTGTGCATAAATAAATACAACCAATAATAAAATTCTTCAAAAATAATGGTCTGATGTGTCTCTCCATGATGGGAACTACTACTACCCCCTGCTGCCAGCTTAACTCTAAGTTGTCTAGCCACTAATTCAAACCCTTGCATAATATGCTTGGTTGTATCATAAGAATATGACTTCATGAGTATATTAAATTAATCCATATCATCCACAAATTCAATAGGTTCCAATACCATGCTTTGATACCATTGTAATGTCCCCTGTTGGAATTTTGGAGAAAATTACAATTTGGGCATTTTCAAGCTTAACTAGTCATAACTCCAGAGTGTTCCAAATTTCACCAAATGGTCCAAAATTTGAAAGGAAATGGTATGGTGAGTATTAAAAAATCCCAAGGTGGTTTATTGAAACTTTTTATCTGACTTTATACCTTTGCAACCTTGTTTTGTGTTAAGGAGACACAATGCAAATTTACTAGGAAAATGTGGTCAACTAGTTCTTCTTGGTTTGGTTCCAAACACCACTGAAAATTTCCAAAATTATTATGGATAGATCCTATAGGATTTAAAAAATAATAACAGACCTCATACACTCAATGGTCGAATCAGAAATTAATTTTGACATGTTACTCAAGTTTGCACAACTTTGGCCAATTTCTAGCTTTAGGCTAATGAAACCCAAGTTGACCCAAATGAACCCAAATGAATTCAAATTATGTATGGAAGAGATTTATGGGTATTTGAAAATAATAATTCATAATATTAATTCTCATACACTTTCCAATTTCGTCTACAAATTTCTTTTGTCCATAGGGAAAGAAGAACAAAAACACTAGGAAATCGATGTTAAAACCCCCAAGGGTAGATGACACTTTTGTCTCTCCAAATGCAGTAAAAACATCCAAATTTTGAGAAAATAGTATGGGTATTAATATAAAACATAATAGAACATAATTAATCATGGGTATTATATCTGCAATCTTATTATAAAGTGCAACATTCACATGACCACTTTCAGGGAAATTGCTTATGGGGAAATACATAACTAGCTCGATTTTGACATATGAAAGGTAGAGTTAAAGGTTCAAATAAGAAGGAGAAATATAGATACCATATATAGTGTACAAATTACTCCAATGTTTTTTTAAACATTAGATAAATCCCTTCATACAAGTCTGGTATCATTCAGTATGGGATTCAAATACATGAAAACAAGTGATTTAATAGCATGGAATTGCAAGCGTTCCACATATGGATTTATTAGATTTTGAGACATAGAGAATAGGGAAATGAAATTAAATAATAAAAAATAATATATGTTTGTCAAAAAATCATCAAAATCATAGAATATCCCTCATATAAATATGATATAAAACTACTCCAAGATTGAGGCCAAATCCACGAAAACTAGTTATTCAAGAGCATGGGAATATGAGGGATATTTAGACTTAAAAAGAATATGGAAATGATATTATAGAGATATAAATCATATATAAAATATTTTTCATTAAATATACTTAGCAAATTTCAAGCACCACTCCAACAAGTGCACCCTCAACATGAGAGTGTGGGGGAATGGAGAAGAAGGAATGGGAGAATAGGGAGATAGATGAGAATTCGACTGTATGGAAATTCAAAATAAAGATAAAAAAAACTTAATTATACTCCAATTATAGGTATTAATGGCTTCTCCATAAACCAACTTGGAAATGAATTCAAATCCTTTATAATTGGTTCATAAGCAGGGAGAGTGAACACTCACCATGCAATGGACAAGCAAAAGCTCTCCAAAATGCCAAAGGCCAATTAAAAAATGATCAAAAGCCATTATCCTTAATCATGAAATCCTTTTATTAGATTCATTAGGCCTCCTAATGTCGAACCATGGGATTCCTCCAACTCATCTTAGTGGTTTAGTAACTCTCATGACACTTGTCTTCCTCTTCATGCTCCAATTCTTTCCCTAATTCAAATGGCTGACTATAAATCCAAAATTTGACCTATTGGTGGCTATTTTTAGCCCTGTCATATTATATTTGTCATATGTCTGCAATCAGGTTTGAATTTTTCATACTTGTCATGGAATCTTTCATCATTTGTTTTCATAGAGTGCATGGAATCTCCTTCCAAGTGGCACACATCGTCTTCTAGTATATTCCTCTTCCATGGGAGTTACTCTCATTTACCAATTCGAATTACTTGGCTCATTATATGTTATTTGGATGAAGATCATGCCAAGTCTGAGGAGAATCTAGTTAGCCAAAGGCTCCAAAAGATTCCAAGTGTCGTCATGAACATATGCCACCTTATTTTCTTACCATTTATCATTTATGTGACCCATTTAAATGTGAATATTTTAAACTAAACTACTTTTTTGTTCCCATAGCCCTTTATTATAAAATTTATGTCTCCATCTCAACCTAGGGATCTAGTAGGTTGGTGGAACATTATTTGCAAGTAGTCTTCTTTGGAAATTATTTAATTGGGGACATGAAATCGAAGATATGCAGTGGTTGTACCAAAATATCACCTTCTAGTTCCACCTATATCAAATTGATTTTAATCTCGTTACCTTGGAAAATAATTGTCTTTTTTTTCACATAAGACCACTTGTGATTCTCTTCCTATCTCCCTAGAAAATACAAATACATTTCTTCATCTCATATAATGTTCAACTTATCCAAGTTCCCATTCTTTGAGAATACCACACCCTTGTTAGAAATTAAATTCACGATTGTTAAAACTATATATTAGTATTTGATGTGAGGGCCCTATACTTTGAAATTTACATTTGTTTTTGAAAACATTTACATCCTTTGAATTAGTTTGGAAACAATTTAATAATGTCCATGTTAATTTTCATTAGTAGGTCAATACATCAACATTAATCTCCGATAGTAAATTTGGTCTTGTGAGGACAATTCAAGTGCAAGTTTGGTTTACAGTTGGTCTTGTAGGTATTTTTTGCAAAGATAATGCATATATGACATTTTATGCAAATGTGGCCTATATTATTTTGACTTCCCATAGCCCTAAACTTATGAATATCGTTGACTTATGGTGATTGATATTCTATATTTTTCATACTTTTCAAGCACGTTGAATTTCATCCAAGATGGGAAGTGAATTAAGGGAGTGAGCATCAAATTTATAATGTTGTATAAGAAACTTAAATTTTAGTATTAGTTATACAATGTGTAGTGATTATTCCAAAAATATTTTTAATTTGATATCTTTATTTTATTTGTGAAATATATTTATGAAAACAAGTATTAGAACACAAAATATAGTTTCTCCTTCACATTTGTTTGGGAAATAGACCAGGAAAAGATCCATGGATCCACAAGTAGAGATAAACCATGGGTGATTTTCATTTGTTTTGTTATATATCCTATAACCAATGTTGATTGATTTGTAGCTCCAAATCCTTTCAAGAAAATTTCCTCCATGATTTGCACTTGAAAATATAATACAAGCAAGTCCTTGTCTTGATGATTCCTTAAAGAGTATTAGACTCATATATGGTATTGATATATTCATCCACCTAGAAGTTGTCATTGTTTGTCGGATACTATGGATTCCAACATCAACTTCGACAAGTTCCGCACCTTGAAATGTTGAATATCGACTTTGACAGATTCAACGCCTCGACATGCATCGTCGACACCGACGATAAAAAAAATACGATAAATTGTCTTTCTGTCTCCCGGTCGTCTGTAATGATTGAAATTTTGGAACCATTCCAACTTCTCTTGTAACTGGACATAACAGGTATGCAACCCAAGTGTTCTTAACAATCTAATTAAGCATGTACATTATTTTAATATACAACAATAATGAAGTAACAAATATTGGCTTGAATTCTTGCATATTATTTGTGTGTGTTTATGTTTATGTGTGTAGTGTATTTTCTGCTTTTCTTCTTATTAACAAGCTTCCACCATAACAGTATTCGATTCACATAATAAAATTTTTGTCCTCGTTGTGCACTTGGGTGTGGTCAGATCATTGGTATTAGATCCTGTTCGTGCTTAAGTCATGTGTAGAAACTTCTATCGAGGTTACCTGAATTATGTCTGTTCAAAAACACTCACAAACTTAGCAATCCAAGAAGACACTACCTTTGACTTCAGAGTATCTATCTACTCACACCACTAGACCAAATATGGCTGGAGAAATAGACAATAAACATGTAACCGATGAGACATAGAAACTCATAGAGAAAGCACTGGCTCGACAAAGAACTAAAATGTTCACCCAGTTCAATGAGATTCTCATGCGATTTGCCTCGACATTAGGAGGATTCTTGATAAGATCCAACTTCAACAAAATCAGTCCATTCAAGGTGCAAATGAACTTAGATATACTGAATCTAGAAGGAAATATTGGCGTGGAATCTGTAGACAATTGGGTACAACAACTAGAATCCTATTACTATGTGAACCAACTCTTAGAAGCGGAAAAGATCACCATTGCATTCTTAAATTTTTCAATATCTGTGCACTACTGGTGGGAGAACCTATCGACAAAGATGGAGAAAGACGGAGACCCCATAGATACATGGGAGAAATTTGTTGAGTACATTTACCCACCCAAGTACATTGAACAACAGTATAAGAAGTGGCAATAACTAAGGAAATGGAAAGACAAGTCCGTGTAGAGTTACACCAACAAGTTCTATTGACTAATGGTTAGACTTGGCATTTAAGAAGAAGAGAAATCGGTTTTTTTGAAGTACGTCAGTGGATTTTACTTGTACATTTAACAAGAGGCGGAGTCTCTAACTATTAGTACGCTTGAGGATGCATTCCACTATGCCTATAATCTTGAGGCCAAACATAAAGGAAAATAATGCTTCACGTCTAATATTCTAGGACAAACATTCGACAAGAAGTCACCAACTGACTCCGACAAGTCAAGACACCTTTCTCAACCGACCCCACCAAAGAAATAGCATGGAAAAAATAACTCTCACAACGACAAGGGGGAACGTAGAAAACAACCCCCTGCCGGGAAATAGTGTGATTACCACAATTCATCATGGCATGATACACCTGAATGCGAGGCTCATAAGATATTTTTGGAAAATTTTTATACCTCCAAGTTGTCTGACAAAACCCTAGTAGAATATGACCAAGAAGAATCGACCCTTTTGACATCGACATCGACCACTCCAACGGCCTTGACTACCGTCTATGTAGAGGAACAAGATCTCTTGTTCCATACACAGATATGGGTTCAAAACAATCAATTGCATTTGATTGTGGATAATGGAAACCAAAAGCACTTTGTTTCTAAAGATATCATGAATAAACTAGATCTTGTCACCACTCCACATCCTCATCCTTATAATATCGATTGGATGAATAATTGACAGGAAGTGAGGATCACGCAACAATGCAAACTCACCTGCTTCATTAAGCCTTTTGAAGATGAATTACTTTATGACATGACACCGCTTTCCATAGCAGATGCCTTGTTTGGGAAACCTTACTTATGGGATTGACATGGGAGTTATCAGTCATGTCCTCCAAAGGTGATTGTCAAAATACAGAACCAATGGTATGGTATACGAAAGCGATGACCTATGCTAATGGTTGCAATGATATCCGATAAACATACAAAGAATCTCATTAACCATGCTCAAAGATTCGCAATGATCATGATCGAGCCTCAACATCCCAGGAAGATTGTAGCAACTAGTTGAATCAACGACCAATGAAGCTCCCGACAAAAACATCAGATCTACAATATTCTTAATGAATATCGAAACATATTTAAAGATCCAGATGGAGTACCTCTACATTGCCAGGAAAAACACTACATTGAAATTGTTCCTAGTTCTTCATTACCTAACGCATCTGTTTACAGAAGATCCATTATCAAGAATGAAGAGATTCATAGACATATTCAAGATTAGATCAACAAAATTCACATCTAACCCAACTCCTCTCCTTGTGGAAGTCCAGTCGTCCTCATTCCAAATAAATGTTAGATTTGTATCATTTAAGCAATATGATCTTAGGATATTATCTGAGAGAATAACATGCACAGAATAATCACAAGAGACAAGAGACACAGAATTTTCCTCAGGGAAACCATAAAGGAGAAAACCCCGCAACTTCGTTAGAGATAGAATGAGCACCAATGGTAGCAGTAAAACCCAAAGATAGAAAATATGATCTTCAATAGCTGTTCTCTCTCTCACTCGTGTGAGCACTTCCTCTCTCACTCATGTGCCCTAGTTGAGTGAGAGTGTGTGTCAAATAGAGAGTCTCACTCTCTATTTATACTAGTTTCCAACTTGACAATTACTTACCAGGGCCAACATCTCTATGAGAGTCTAATAACCCTAGTGCCCCTCAACTGTGGGGACTTTTCCCCCCCTGATCAACAAGGAGGGTTAATCTCAACTCAATTGTGAGGACTATTGCCCCGAATTACAACGGAGGGTTAACCTCATTGACTTTGCATGACTTTATTATATTAATGACTCTCCCGATAGGAAGATCGGGGTACAATCAAATACAAATGATTTTCTCGATAGGAACATAGGGATACAATATAAGTGAATACATTCCGAAGTTACAAATAAATCAACACTCCCTCTTAACTAGGAAGGTATTCTCTTGACACAATACATTAGTAAAAGTATTCGTCTCTGGATCATCATCAAAACTGGATCATCATCGAAACTAGATCATCACTGGATCATCATCAAAGCTCGATCATCACTGGATCACTACTTTTCTATCTCGATTAAATGGTGATATCTCTCATTTATACTCATCATAGGAAGTTCTACAGATCCAACCCTTTTTCATGCTGGTTGTAGGCCTAGCCTCCATCTAGGTATTCATCTTCTTCAACACTTATATCTGACCATGGGAGGAACACATCCAACATCCATGTCAGAAATGCCCGCCCAACATTTACATATGACCATGGGAGGAACACATCCATCATCCATTTCAGAAAGGCACGCCTAACACTCACATCTGACCATGTGAGGAACACATCTTGCCTCCATGTCAGAAATGCCCAATAATCACATCTGACCATGGGAGGAACTAATCCTACATCCTTGTTAGAAAGGCTCTGCACTTATATTTGAACATGAGAGGAACACATCTAGATTCATGTCAGAAGGGATCTGCACTTACACCTGACCATGAGAGGAACACATCCAGCATTCATGTCAAAAGGGATCTGCACTTACATCTGACCATGAGAGGAACACATCCAACATTCATGTCAGAAGGGTTATGCACTTACATCTGACCATGAGAGGAACACATCCATCATCCATGTCAGAAGGGCTCTGCACTTACATCTGACCATGGGAGGAACCAATCCTACATACATGTCAGAAATTCTCTGCACTAATATCTTACCATGAGAGGAACACATCCAGTATTCATATCAGAAGGGCTCTGTACTTACATCTGACCATGAGAGGAACACATCCAACATTCATGTCAGAAGGGCTCTACACTTACATCTGACCATGAGAGAAACGCATCCAACATTTATTTCAGAAGGGCTCTACACTTATATCTGACCATGATAGGAACACATCCAACATTCATGTCAGAAGGGATTTGCACTTACATATGACCATGGGAGGTCCCGCTTACCACCATGTCAGAAGGGCTCACGACTCATCACTTCCCCTTGGAAGGAAACTCGATCTGGAGAACACCAAGCTTCTCCCTGAAGTACTCAAACTTCACTCTGGCCATTTCTAGCATAGAATCACATCAGGGATGATTATGTCCAAGGATAACCTGCAAGCTTCACCAGGACTGATTACATCCGAGGATAACCTACATGACCGTTTATGTCTAAGTAAATTATGAGCTTCGCTAGGATTTTATGCTCAGACAACCTGTCTCATCGGTTATGCTAGAACTCCCTCTTTTGAGAGATCTCGATCTGGATCACAAACTGGAGCTTCACTGCTCCTCTTTCCCAAGTAGTCGAGCAAGTGGAAACATATTTTTCCTCGACTATACTCAGCGCCATGCAGGACTCCATCCTGCCAAACCAATAACCCATACTGGATCTCAAACTAAAGAAGCATCCCAAGGTGTTCTTCTTCTCAGTGGCGCTACCAATATGAATCAACATAACCATTGTAGGTTAGTCTTCTGATTCATATCATACTCAAGCACATAATCAACTGTACCCTTCAGGTACCTTAGAATATGCTTTGCAACAATCAAGTGAACATGTCTCGGATATGTTAGGAACTATCTCAATGTGTTCACAACAAAGCAAATATCTAGTCTCATGTTCGTCAGGTACATCAAGGAACCAATCATCTGACAATACATCATAGCATCAACTGACTCTAATGAGGCATTACTCAATAGCTTCAGGTTCGATTCCATAGGTGTGGCCATGGCCCTGTAGTCCATCATTATGAACCTATTTAGGATCTTTATTGCATACTTCCCTTGTCCCAGGGAGATTCCATTCATATTATGCCACACCCCTATGCCTAGAAAGTAGTGCATCATATCCAAGTCCTTCATCTCAAACTCGGAATCAAGTCTCCTCCTTGCAACTTTAATGAGTTCCTCTTTTATTTTAGGAATAAGTCATCGAAATATAACATGAGCATCACTGGTCTTCCGCCTTCAACCTTGAAGAAAAGGTTGGAATATGCTTTACTCTCAGTAAATCCTAGAGCCATCAGTAATCTGTCCATCCTCTTGTACCATGTCGAACCTCAGGATCTTCTGCAGTTACTCCCTCTGAATCAGAGCATCATACTCCCTCTTTCTTTTGTACTCTATGCATTGAAACATTATGTACTGGAGTGACAAGTAGCTTTCTCTGCTACTAATATTCTATGTATCCATCTAGGGTCACTGGATATCAAGATCCTGAACCCTTTCAAAATTTCTTCTCGCACCCATCTATGAGCTTGTCATCCTCTATAGGCTTTCATCTTCAACCTTGTATCAAAGGTTAAGATCTTCATCACTCTAGGTGATCTTCAAGCTCCTCATGTATGTGTTATCCCATGGGTGTTTTCTGAGCTCGTAAAATGCCTTCTTTAATTTGCACACATGAGTATGCCTGTCATGTGCCTCAACTCCCACTGGATGCAAATGTATCTTCGTAGTCTATGCCTTCTTTCTGTGAGAAGCCTTGTGCTACAAATATTTCCTTGTATCCCATGATGTTTCCATCTACTCCATTTTGGATCTTGCAGATCCACTGTGGACTTCCCTTCAGGTCTCAATACCGCATCCTAGACATCATTCTTCTTGAACTGGTACTCTCCTTCCCTTTCTTCTTGGCTACTTCTTCATAGCTATAAGGTTATGCATCAATGATGTCACTCAACAGTGTCTCATAACTGCACTGTGTTTGAGACCTCTTTCTTTCTTTGAAAGTATCGTCATATTATTCTTCATTTCGGATAATTTCTTGAACTGTCGTCACTTGTTCTTTGGAACAAGTCTCATCCTTCTTTTCTCGTAGGAGATTGTACACGATATTTCCTACAAGTCAAATGCATTAGTTGTATGGTTAGAAACATTTCATAAGGCATATAATGAAATTTTATGAATAAATATATAATCATGCAACTATTTTAGCCAATACAACATTCATCCATATCTCACAGAAACTTTCTAGATGCCTTCCATCTCTACCAAGAAATCATTGAGATTGTGCACTAATCCAATATGTTAGCAAAGAGGTTTCATTCTAGATAAGTAGCAATGGAGATTTGTATAGCACCATGAGCTACTTACCCATCACATGNAAAAATTCTATCATGCATAATACATCAACTGGATATAAACAAATGCATAACAAAACAATGACAGTTGAATACTTATCTTTATTTGTTTCGTGGGTAGACTCCTTCTTTTAGCTTCATCATCTTCTTCATTCATAATAACATCATTTCTTATCCAAATGCTTAAGATGGATAAGAGGTTCTTCAAGAATTGAGTTCTTCATATTCCTCATCACTTGAGGGATCTTCTTTGAATCGTGAGCACTTGATCTTCAGTTGCTCCCATATTCTCTTTTCTTACTATGGGTCGAGCTTCATCTTGTGTGTGCTCTTCCTAGATTCTGCTGAAAGTAATCACTTCATTCTGTCACACATTCCTCAAATGAATGAATCCCATGATCCTGGGAGGCCATTAAAGGTGGTTATCACAACTTTTGCATTATCCACTTCTTCTTCTACTGCTTTAAGTTGTTCTTTGATTTGAGAGACCCTTGTAAAGTATGACTGTATGGTCTCTGTATTCTGGATCTTCACATTTTTTAAACTGGTTTCTTAGAGTCATCTTCCGATATATGTTCTTCCCTTCAAATAGCTTGGTCAAGAAATACAAAATCTCTTTAGGTGTCTTTAGGGAAGACACTTGTGACATAAGCTGATCCTTGATTGAATTAGTAACGATCTTCTTGGCCTTGACCAAGTTCTTCTTGTGTAAGTATTTAGCCTCATCTCCCTCTGGAACTGGAACCTCTCCACTTGTGTAAGTGTCCAATTCATTTTCTTCAAGAACGAGTGAAATCCTATACTTCCATGCTCATAATTTTTCAGCTTCACCAAACTTGTCATCAAGCTGGTGTGATAGGTCATTTTTAAATGAGAACCTCAAATGTAAATAGCAAAAGATTATATCTTACCGATTTGAGGTGTCCGTCATGGTTCCAGATCTGGCTGATCTAGGGTTTGTTAGGGAAACCCTAATTTTCAAAAATTGGAATATTTCAGATCTGATTGAATATAAAGATGTTCCTCTTCAAGGTGAGCTGTCCAATGTACTCCTTTTCTAAAAATAGTGGAGGGAATCTCCCAGAATAAGAAGCCCTAGTTTTCCAATTTCTTCTACAGAAATTCCTGTTATTTTTTCTGTAGTATATCCGAAAGTACTGCTCCTCTATGTCTAAAATTTTGTACTACAGTATCCTCATTTGTCCTCTTTCCAACACCAAATTTTTTACCATAATTGGTTTCACCAATTTGGACCGATGAGAGTTTTATCAAGGTGACTTCTTTCAGGACTGTTCAACATAGCGAACTTGTACGGAATGCCACGTGTACCTATTTCATCATCAAGGTCTGAAACTATTACCACAGAAATTAAAGTTCATGCCCTATCTAGAAAATCTTGTAAAATTTCATTTGGACCTTCGTAGCTCGAGATATAGCAAGTCTCCCTAGGTTTCCTGTTTAGGGATGAATCCTCGAAGAGGATGGAACCATGATTTGGAGGAATCATATCTCCCAGAATATAGTGAATATGAGGCATAAATTTTTACACATGGTACACCAGGAATTTATCTTCAGCCCATGAAACTTTCAGCTCCTGAAACGTCTTCAATCTCGATATATAGTGAATGTACCAAAACTACCCATTTTAGTATTTTAGGGTTTTTTAGGCCCGGGGTCAAACTAGGGTTTGACTTTCCCGAAGTTTTACTCAACCAAAAACTTCAACCTTGGTCTCTAAACTTCGATTTTGATGAGGAGAGCAATCCTATGCTAGGCTCACTAAAAAAATCCTCTTTTGTAAAAAGCCCTAATTTCTCGCAGCAAAAACTAAAAATGCCCGGAATCAAATTCTGCTTCGACAGAAAGATGTGCCATTTAATGGAGAGTTATCCTAGCCTCCTTTCTCTGATGGATTGTGGAGAGAGAACCAAAAATTAAGAAGCCCCAGATTCTGCAGTTGCACATTGTCTTCTTCTTAGGTTAGCTCTGATACCATGTTATATTTTTATCATTTAAGCAATATGTTCTTAGGATCTTATCTGAGAGAATAACATGCACAACAATAATCACAAGAGACAAGAGACACAAATAATTTTCCTCGGGGAAACCATAAAGGACAAAACCCTGCAACTTCCTCAGAGATAGAATGAGCACCAATGGCAACAATAAAACCCAAAGACATAAAAGATGATCTCCAACAGCTATTCTCTCTCTCACTTGTGTGAGCACTTCCTCTCACTCATGTGCCCCATTTGAGTGAGAGTATGTGACAAATAGAGAGTCTCACTCTCTATTTATACTAGTTTCCGACTTGAGAATTACTTACCAGGCCTGAAATATCTAGGAGAGTTTAATAACCCTAGTGCCCCTCAACTATGGGGACTCCCCCCCCGGGATCAATAAGGAGGGTTAATCTCAACTCAATTGTGGGGACTATTTCCCTGACTTAGAATGGAGGGTTAACCTCATTGACTTTGCATGAATTTATTATATTAATGACTCTCCTGATAGGAACATCGGGGTACAATGAAATAGAAATGATTTTCCTGATAGGAACATCGGGGTACAATATAAGTGAATACATTCCTAAGTTACAAATACATCAACAATAACGACATGACTTAGCACATGTGCATCAACTAACGGGCCCTCAACAATATTTTGGTAAAGAATAAATACCCTCTGCCAAGGATAGACAAATTAATTGACTGTTTGAAAGGTGCTAAATTGTTTACAAAGATTGAACTCAATTCAAGATATCATTAAATTCCGATCGAGCCCATCGATGTATGGAAAACTATTTTCAAAACTAAAGAAGGGTTGTTTGAATGGTTAGTCATGCCTCTCGACTTAACCAATGCACCCATGACCTTCATGCGATATATGGATGACATTCTTCGACCATTCATCAACAAGTGTCATTGTCTACCTAGATGATATCTTGATTTTCAATCGATCATGGGAAGAACATGTCCGACAATTTCAATAATTCCTGGACACTCTTCGACAACATCGACTCTATTTGAGCATAGACAAAAGTTCATTGTGATGAATAACATCAAATATTTGGGGTATGTAATTGACTCTGCAAGAATTCACACCGATCTAGACAAAGTACTTATCCTTAAAGAGTGGCCCATTCCTCAAAACATTCATGAACTAAGAAGTTTTATTGGTTTAGCAATTTTTTTATCGACAATTCATACTCAACTTCAGTCACACAGCCTAGAATTTGAATCAATTGACTAAGGGAAATGTGAAATCTGTCTTCAAATGGACATCGACATAACAACAATATTTTGAGCAACTCAAACTCAAACTATGTACTGCACTAGTACTTGTGTAACCTGATTTGCATTAGCCTTTTGAGATGAGACGAACACATTAGACTATGCCTTGGGTGTAGTGATCACTCAGTCTGGTCACCTAGACGTTTTTCATTATGAAACTTTTAATGAAACCATCAGAAGGTATTTGACGTATGAAAAGGAATTGCATGCAATTGTGCAATACCTTAAGCAAAAGAGACATTAAATTCTTGGAAAGGAGATGATTATTATACTGACCACAATCCTTTATAGTTCACCCCATCCCAATTGAAGTTTCAAACAACTCGACAACTCAAGTGGATTAATTATCTGCAACAATTCCAGTTGGTAATTAAGTATCAAAAAGGTAAAGCCAATGCCACAGACGATTGTTTGAGTTGACCACCCATTACTCTCCTTTTTACAGTGATGAGTATGCAAGGCTACGATACATGTACTCGACCTCAATTGTATTCAGTAGACTTTGACCTTTCTACAATTTATCAACAACTTCAAACTGACCCGCCATCCATTACTGACTATTTCTTGAAAGACACCTTTCTATACAAGCTTGGACAACTTTGTGTACCAATAGGTGATCACCGACATAAGCTCATTTGGGATGTACACTACAATAAGACTGCAGGACACTTTGGATTAGCGAAGACCCTTTCCATCCTCCAAAAGTGTCTTTATTGGACTTCACTTAAGTTTGACATCAACAGGTACATTTGATCATGCGTGGTTTGTGCCATTGCTAAATTGCTGAATCGGCGACAAAGATTGTACATGCCTTTGTTAGTTCCTAGTTGACCATGGAAATCTATTTCTATGGACTACTTGACGAAATATCCTAATAACATACATCAACATGATATGATCTTAGTAGTATTATACATATTTTCCAAGATGGCAATTCTCATTCCATGCAAGAAGACTACGAGATCACAACAGACTGCTCAACTCTTCTTCGAACATGTCTGGAAACATTATTTATTACCAACGACCATCATTTACGATAGAGATGCCATATTTGCCAGCATATTTTGGAAAACTCTCTAGCAACAACTCAATATAATACTCTACTTATTGACAAATTTCCATCCTCAGGGAGACACACATACAAAATTTGTGAATCGCTTGGTAGTGTTGGTGTATTTGTAACTTCGGAATGTATTCACTTGTATATATTATATTGTATTTTATTGTACCCCTATGTTCCTATCTAGAGAATCATTAATATAATAAATTCATGTAAAGTCGTAGAGGTTAACCCTCCGTTGTAAGTTAGGAAAATAGTCCCCATAGTTGAGGGGTACTCGGATTATTAGACTCTCCTAGAGAAGTCGGCCCTGGTGAGTAATTGTCAAGTGGAAAACTAGTATAAATAGAGAGTGAGACTCTCTATTTGAAACACACACTCACTAAACTGTAGTGCATGCATGAGAGAAGAGGAGCTCGCACAAATGAGAGAGAGAACAACTGTCGAAGATCATATTTTTGTCTTTGTGTTTTACTTTTACCATTGGTGCTCATTCTATCTTCGAGGAAGTTGCGGGGTTTTCTCCTTTATGGTTTCCACGAGGAAAAATCTTTGTGTCTCTTGTCTCTTGTGATTATTGTTGTGCATGTTATTCTCTCAGATAAGATACTAGATCATATTGCTTAAATGATAAAAATATAACATGGTATCAGAGCTAACCTGAGAAGAAGACATTGTGCAGTTGCAGAAGTTAGGGCTGCTTACTTTTTGGGTCTCTGTCCACAGATCATCAACAAAAGGAGGCTAGGTTGACTCTCCATTGAAGGGCGCATCTTTATGTCGAAGCAGAATCTGAATTTGAGATTTTTCAGTTTTTGACCTGCCATTGCAACGGGAAATTAGGGCTTTTCATAGAAGTGGAATTTTTGAGTGAGCCCAACATAAGATTGCTCTCCTCCTCAAAATCAAATTTTAGAGACCAAGATCAAAGTTTTTGGTTGGGAAGAACTTCGAGAAAGTCAAACCCTAATTTTCCCATGAACCAGAAAACCAACACTACAGAAGATTAGCTCCAGATCCAGTTTCGTCATCTCAAATTGGTAATATCTAAATCTTTTGTATTTCCATTTGAGGTTCTGAGTTAAGATGTCTCATCACACCAAGCTTGATGGAAAGCTTGAAGGAGATGAAAACTTCTGAGCATGGAAGTATAGGATCTCACCGGTTCTTGAAGAAAATGAATTGGACACCTACATAAGTGGAGAGGTTCTAGTTCGAGAGGGAGATGAGGCTAAGGCCTTACACAAGAAGAACTTGGTCAAGGCCGAGAGGATTATTGCTGATTCAGTCAAGGATAACCTTATACCACAAGTGTCTTCCCTAAAGACACCTAAAGAGATGTTTGATTCCTTGACCAAGCTATTTGAAGGAAAGAACATAAATCAGAAGATGAATTTGAGGAACCAGTTGAAGAATGTGAAGATCCAGAATGCAAAGACCATACAGTCCTACTTTACAAGGGTCTCTCAAATCAAAGAACAACTTGAAGCAGTGGATGAAGAGGTAGAGAATGCAAAAATTGTTATGACCACCTTGAATGGTCTTCCTAGGTCATGGGAATCGTTCATTCAAGGGATTTGTGATAGAAGGAAGCTAATCACTTTCAATAGGTTGTGGGAGGAATGCTCACAAGAAGAAGCTCAAATAGTAGCTCAAGAAGAAAAGATGGGAAATGAAGATCAAGCTCTCACAATACACACCAAGAAAATCAGAAGGGACTTTCATCATCCCAAAGGTAAGCATTCTCAACAGAGAGATAACACTAGAAGATATAGCAGAGATCTATCTAAATACAGATGCTATACATGTGATGAAAGAGGACACTTTGCCAAAGATTGTCCTAGAAATAAGCCTTGGTTCTCACAAGAAGAAGGAAAACAAAAGAAGACATCATGCTCACACTGTAGAGGATGATGAACCTCCCAGAAAGAGAGTCAAAGAAGAAAGTGAGTATTCTTCAAGTGATGAAGAGTATGTTTTGATTTCTGCTCTCATAGGAACTATCACACATGGTAGCAATACATGGCTCATATATAGTGGGGCTTCGAAGCATATGACGGGATTCAAAGAATATTTTGTGAAACTATCTGAACATGAGTCACCCAACAAAGTGAAACTTTGGGATGACTACCAGTATCCCATAAAAGGTAGTGGTGAATTCTCCTATAAGCTACACTCTGGAAAGTCTATGAAGATGAAGGATGTCTTATTTGTACCAAGACTAAAGAAGAATCTCCTCTCCATATCTGCATTGGATGCAAAAGGCATGAGGGTTTCATTTGTAGATGGCCAAGTCCTTATGTGGCCAAAGGGAAATACTATAGACGATGCAGTAGTGATTGGAGAGCAAGAGGGAGGCTTATACAAACTAAAGGGCCAACCAGAACAAGCCTTGGTCCATGATTCAATAGAGACAAGTGAACTATTGCATAGAAGGATTGCACATGTGCAATATAGGGCACTACCACTTACAAGAAAATGTGTTGAAGGTATTCCAGAAATACAGGAAAAGCACAAAGGTGTTTGTAAAGGATGTGCGAAAGGAAAGAACAAAAATAAGACATTTCCAAGCAATGAGAGAAAGGCAAAAGGAATCTTGGAAATCATCCACTCTGATGTATACGTTTTGATGTCATCCAGTTCATTAAGTGGGTATGTATATTAAATTTCTTTCATTGATGATTTTTCTAGGAAGACATGGATATATTTCTTGAAAATCAAAGACGAAGTGTTCAGTAAGTTCAAGGAATTCAAAGCCTTGATCAAGAATCACACATAGAATAAAATCAAGACCTTTCGATCAGACAATGGCGGGGAGTTCACATCAGATGAATCCAAGGAATTATGCAAAGATTCAGGGATTAAGAGGGAGTTGACCACTCCATATAATCCACAACAGAATGAGATTGCAGAAATGAAGAAGAGAACGATTATGGAAGTAGCAAGGGCAATGCTTCATGATCAAGATATATCCATGCATCTATGATCAGAAGCTGCTAGGACAATGGTGTATGTATAGAACCGTACTCCACATAGAGTACTTGAGAATAAGACACTTGAAGAAGTCTTCTCCGGCCTAGAAGTTAGTCATCTCAAAATATTTTGCTCTCCAGTGTACATACTTATTCCGAAAGAAAAAGGACAAAGTTAAATCCTTTAGGAAAGAAGGGTATATTTGTGGGATATAGTGAAATATCGAAGGCTTATAGAATATACTTCCCAGGATTCAAGAATATCGACATCAGTATAGATGTGACATTTGACGAAGACTCGGCTTACAACAAATCCAAAAAAAAGACCTATTACGGAACTCGAAGAAACAAAAGTACCCAGGATCCAAGATACAACTATGAATGAAGCAACTCTAGAAGAAGATCGAGAAATATAAGAACCTCAGGAACCTATAGATCCACCCAAAGATAAGAATCCTTAAAAAGGAAACCTGCATGGGTATGAGAGGCTATCCAAGGAGCGAAAAGATATGGGGCTCTAGAAGAAATGCACAGAGAAAGGAAGAGAACTAGGTCCTACTCAGGTTATGTATCCCTATTATGTGACATCATTGATAAAGAACCTTTCAACTATGAAGAAGTGGCAAATAAGAAAGAATGGAAGGATGCTATGATCGAGGAGTACCAGTCGATCATGGAGAATGATGTCTGGGATGTTGTCCCAAGACCAGAGGGGAAGTATGTTGTGACTTCCAAGTGGATCTACAAGATCAAGCATGCTGCAGATGGCAACATAGAGAAATATAAAGAAATATTTTTGGCATGTGTCTTCTCCTAGAAAGAAGGGATAGATTATGAGGAGACGTTTGCACGTGTATCTAGATACACTTCCATCAGATCAGTACTTGATTTGGCTGCAGTAATGAAATAGAAGATACACTAGATGGATGTCAATACTGCTTTCTTGAATGGTGTAGTAGAAGAGGAAGTGTATGTGGAGAAGCCACTTGGTTTTGAGACACATGACAGGGAGACTCATGTGTGCAAATTGAAGAAGGCCCTGTATGGTTTGAAACATGCACCCATGACATGATATGACAGAATTGACAGCTTCCTGACTCGCTTAGGCTTTACCAAGAGTAAAGCGGATTCCAACCTTTACTATAAGGTTGAGGAAGGGGACCCTGTGATACTCCTATTGTATGTAGATGACCTGTTTGTAACAGGAAAGGATGGGTTGATTGCTAACACAAAGAGTAACCTTGCTGCCGAGTCCGAGATGAAATACTTGGGTATGATGCACTACTTCTAGGCATGGAGGTGTGGCATAATGTATATGGAATCTCCTTAGGACAAGGGAAGTATGTAGTAGAGATCTTGAAGAGGTTCGGGATGATGGATTGTAAGGCCATGACCACACCTATAGCATCGAACCTGAAGCTATTGAGTGATGCTTCATCAGTCGGTCGATGCTACGATGTATCGTCAGATGATTGGGTCTTTGATGTACCTGAAAAATACGAGACCAAATATTTTCTTTGCTGTGAACACATTGAGCCAGTTCCTGACGAATATGAGACATGTTCACCTGATTGCTGCAAAGCATATTTTCAGGTACCTGAAGGGTACAGTTGATTATGGGCTCAAGTATGAGGCGAATCAAAAGATTAACCTAGAAGGTTATGTAGATTTGGATCAGGCATGCAGTTCCATTGATAGGAAGAGCACTTTGGGATGTTGCTTCAGTATGGGATTAGATGTGATCTCTTGGTTTAGCATGAAGCAATCCTGCATGGCACTGAGTACAATTGAAGCAAAGTATGTCACAGATTGTTTGGCTAGTTGTGAGGCAATGTGGCTTAGGAAGCTACTATCTGATTTATTTGATATACAATTGGATGCTACTTGTATATATGGCAACAACCAGAGTTGTGAGAAGTTGTCAGAGAACCTGGTGTTCCATGAAAAGTCGAAGCATATCGAGATCAAATATCACTATATCAGGGGTATGGTGCAGAGAGGAGTATTGAAGCTCTAGTATGTTGCGATGGACGAGCAGATAGCTGATGTGTTGACCAAGCCATTAGTCAGAGTGAAGTTTGAATACTTCAGGGAGAATTTTGGTGTTCTCTAGATCGAGGTTCCTTCCAAGAGGAAGTGATGAGTCTGTGTGCCCTTCTAATATGGTTGTGGGATGTGTTCCCCACATGGTCAAATGTAAGTGCATATCCCTTTTGACATGGTTGCGGGACGTGTTCTCCACATGGTCAGATGTAAGTGCAGATCCCTTCTGACATGGTTGCAGGATGTGTTCCCCACATGGTCAGATGTAAGTGTAGATCCCTTCTGACATGGTTGTGAGATGTGCTCCCCACATGGTCAGATGTAAGTGCAGAGCCTGGTTGTAGGATGTGTTCCCCACATGGTAATATGTAAGTGAAAATCCTTTCTGACATGGTTGCGGGATGTGTTCCCCACATGGTCAGATGTAAGTGCAGATCCCTTCTGACATGGTTGTGGGATGTGTTCCCCACATGGTTAGATTTAAGTGCAGAGCCCTTCTGACATGGTTGTGGGATGTGTTCCCCACATGGTCAGATATAAGTTATGTAGAAGATGAATACCTACATGGAGGCTAGGCCTACAACCAACACGAAAAAGGGCTGGCTTTGTAGAACTTCCTATGACAAGTAGAATTGAGAGATAGCACCATTTTCTCGAGATAGAGGGAGCAGTGATGATGATGATGATCTAGTGATGAATACTTGTGCTGATGAACTGTTTTAAGATAATACCCTCCTATTTAAGAGGGAGTGTTGATGTATTTGTAACTTCGAAATGCATTCACTTGTATATCTTATATTTTATTTTATTCTACCCCAATGTTCCTATTGGGATAATCATTAATATAATAAAGTCATGTAAATTCATAGAAGTTAACCTCGATTGTAAGTCAGGGAAATAGTCCCCACAGTTGAGGGGTACTAGGTTTATTAGACTCTCCTAGAGAAGTCGGCCGCTGGTGAGTAATTGTAAAGTGGAAAACTAGTATAAATATAGAGTGAGACTCTCTATTTGAAACACACACTCACTAAATTGTAGCGCATGAGTGAGAGAAGAGGAGCTTGCACAAGAGAGAGAGAGAACAACTGTTCGAGATCGTCTTCCTATCTTTGGGTTTTACTTTTTCCATTGGTGCTCATTCTATCTTTGAGGAAGTTGCGGGGTTTTCTCCTTTATGGTTTCCCCGAGGAAAACTCTTTGTGTCTCTTGTCTATTGTGATTATTGTTGTGCATGATATTCTCTCAGATAAGATCCTAGATCATATTGCTTAAATGATAAAAAATCTAACAGGTAGTACAACTGCTTCGCATGTACAACCATAAGCATCGTCGAACATGGGATGAAAGTATCCCATAGATACAACAGAGTTACAATCGTGCTCAACACAACTCTACGTGAAATAGTCCATTTGAGATATGTTATGGATTTCAACCCTCAATGTCCATTGACTTAATTATTTCATCGACACAGTTGAACAACACCGAATCTGATCGACAAGAAGTTGAAAAAACATTGAATTTTCGAGATCAAATATGCAACATAAAAGAAAACACATGAAATGTTGCAATGAGCTAATGCAAAATCTAAGGCCCGACATGATAACCATCGTATCCCTCATTCATTTCAAATTGGAGATAAGGTCTAGTTGCATCTCAAGAAGGAACGTTTCACTTGTCCATGTGGGAAGTTGAATCCTTTGCGATATGGTCCATACATTATTCTTAAGAAGATTGGAGAAAACACTTTCCAGCTCGACATTCCTTCATGCCTAGGTCTGCATCCAATATTTAATGTGTATTTACTTCGACCATACCACGCACCAATGTTGGAACATAATGAGTTGCAGACAACAGAACCTGAAGACATCCATTCGGATGTTCAGGAGCCCCTTTCTTATGACACCATTGTGGGACGACGAATACACCATACAAGGACAAACACAACTCCCTTGTTTAAGGTGGCGAAAGCCAGAAAACTCCCAGCACAAGGAAAATGGTACTCTGCTACTGAACTAAGCAACAAGTTTCCTCATCCGTATGAGCAAACAATGGGGGACCATTGTTTCTTAAGGAAGGAGGTATGATCCACCCAACAATTGGAATTGTTTTTCGAATACGACAGATGCCAAAATCGACTTCAACATGTTCAATATTGACTTCGACAAGTTCCGCACCTCGATAGGTTGAATATCGACTTCAACATGTTCAATATTGACTTCGACAAGTTCCACACCTCGATAGGTTGAATATTGACTTCGAAAATTATTGCACCTTGATAGGTTCAATATCGACTTTGCCAGATTCAACACCTCGACATGCATCGTCGACACTAACGACTGACAAAATATGACAGATTATCTTTTTTTCTTCTAGTCATCTATAATGGTTGAAATTCTAAACCGTTCCAACTTCTCTTGTAACTGAACGTAATTGGAAGACAACCCAAGCTTTCAAAACTCTATTTAAGCATGTACATTATTGTAATATACAACAATAATGTAGTAACAGAGATTGGTTCGGATTCTTGCATATTATCTGTGTGTGTATGTTTCTGTGTAGTGTATTTCCTGCCTTGCTTATTATTAATATGCTTTCGCCATAACAGTACTCGATTCATACAATCGATTGGTTGTCCCCGTCATGCACTTGGACGTGGTCGTATCATATATTGTTTTCCTATCTTGGAAGTTAAATAATGTGGACTGAGAGCTAGAGTTCATAACTGGGGGTAACAAAGTATAAGTCAACATAGGGATAACACATTTATTATATGGAATGGCACTAGAAGCCTTAGAAGCCTTATAACTAGGCAATGAATACAATTTCAAGTAATCACACAATGATACAAACTGTAACAATTCAATGTAAATATATGCTCGTCCAGAAGTGTGAGATGATGCAACTGAATGAGTAGAGTAACGATACAATTTCAATCAATATTTTACATGGATGATATATGGTCACTTATTATAATAACATTGGAACTAGCAAATGGTCTAAACCATTCTCAAAATATCCTCCTATGAAGGTGAAATCTACAACCACACATTAGAAATCGTCCCACAATGCATTTAATATAAATGCGAGATCGCATTTAGATATCGTTGAGGTAATACATGTGAGATATTATTTACTTGAAGGTCTTCCGATGGTTTTGGCTATTGTAGTTTAGTAGTAGGCAACTGATACATGGCCTCGTTGAGTGAGTCTCATAGTACCTCAACCATACCATATAGGGCTGGAAAATAAACACACGACATGGAAGAAGAAGTGTAATGAATTAAGATGAAATGGGTACAATGTAAGCATGTATTTCCAAAGCACCAAGTGGACAAGGCACATCGAGGAGAAGAAACAAGTGGCCGCAATAATGCCTACTTTTCAACATGACATTAGAAAACTTGTTACAAATTGATTATTTCCTTGGAATGAAGGTATTGGAGATTCTTGATCCGAGATGTTCTTCAAGCTACCATTCAATCATTATCCTTTAACGATTAATGTGTATGAAGGAATTTCACTTTTCCAAGATTTTTGTTGATAGTGTATTAGACTTGCAATGATATGTGGTGCTCTTTAATTAAATTCTTTAAGCTCATAAACCATTTACTTAATAAGACAACATGAATGAAGAAAATATCATAGGAGACATAAACACAACATTACCAAAAAATTCGAGAACGTTGATAATGGAGTTCACCAGGACTTCCCTAGATACGTTTCTAGGTTCGACAATTTGTTGAACAGATTTTTTAGATCTCCCAGTCGTGGCTAAATCTCTCATTTACAAAGAGGAACGATCTCTCACGTAAAGAGATAGACTTACCCAACATGGAGCTACAAAGCACAAGCAATTCCTCCTTGCTTCATCTCCCTGAATCTATCCTAGCAACAATGACTCCCAAAAAGCTTACATAACTTCAACGACTCCCTTAGGCTCTCCACAAGCTCTCCAATGCTCGCTTCCACCAAATGAATGATCCTCAATGATGGAAAAATATGCATATATAACTTGATCTCTAATTCTTTACACATAACCATTTAAACCTGAACATAACCTCTTAGTTGGTCAGGTTATAACTTTTTTCCCACATAGAAATGGTTAAGTCAAATTGCACATAATTGGGTTTTCACACTTGGTTACTTCCCTCAATATGGCATTAAAATCATATGGTTACGAAAAAATCTCATGCCATACTATATTAGTTGGCATAAATCTATATACCACATATCATATAATATTCGCTGGCATCCATATTGGGTGGACAGTGGCATGTTTAGCGGTTATGAAAAACAACCCAAAGTTTGTTATGTAACATATGTCATTACATATTCGTTGGCATATTACATATATGGTTTAAAAACAAACCTTAAGACCCACTTTAATAACCTTCACCAAATTTTTAGGATCCCACATGATTTATGGTGGCATATAAAACAAATGCAAAACTCATTTTCTTAGGACTTTAGTTCGTTAGTGTGGCGATCTAATCCATGATGTCGTGTTGTAACACGTTGCACGCTGACCCCCTTCAACAATTGTTTGTCCCATGTGACATGGACTACATTGAAACGATGAGAACCAAGGGCCGTGTTTCGGTGTATAGAACCCGGGCTTAGCCTTGGCCCTTTTTGTTTCTATTAAAAACCTTTTCCAAACTTACAAATCTATTTTCCCAAAGCCTTGAATAAGTAATGAGTGTGACATTTTGGTAAAGGATTGTGGTCAAAATTTTGGGTTGAAGGATGCCATGGGTTCAATCCCCATTGGTCTCACTATTTTGTTAAGACAACAATACAATTTCCTACAGCCTCGCTATTATATTTTTAAGACAACAATACAATTTCCTACCAATCCGGCATTGCCATTTTACTATTTTGTTAAGACAACAATACAATTTCCTACCAATCCGGCATTGCCATTTTACTATTTTGTTAAGACAACAATACAATTTCTTACCAATCGGGCATTGCCATTTTGTTAGAACAACAATACAATTTCCAATCAACCGGGCAATGCCATTTTGTTAAAACAACAATACAATTTCCAACCAATTGGGCAATGCCACATGTCATTATTGGATTCATTTGTGTTTATCTCATTTTCCAACTCAGAGCCATGCCACTCTATTTTGCCACTTGTCCTTGCTGGATTGATATATTTGTGTGCCATGTCATCTATATGAAATGGGCCATGTGCCCTTCTATGGACCTATCACGTCAACTTGTTGACTGGGATGCCACATGGCAACCTGCAACCTTTCTTTTGTTATTTCTTACAAACTTCAAACTACAATATCTTTATCATCCGAGCTTCATTTGATGCACCGTTTACATTGTTGAAATCAGATAGACGAGATTTACGTAACGGTCCTATTCTTTTTAGAAAATGAACACTTTGATTTTTGAGAATTCTTAAATCCTCCTAGATCACTCCTCCCCATAAGGAGGCTTTTGGTCCTCCAAAAGTATATAAACATAAGCCAAGTAAGAGCATGGCCTCCCCACTGGGTTCGAATCCACCCATCTTGTCTTGAGCATGAAAATCTGGCACATCACCACAAATTATCCACACATGATAATAACTGCAACCAAACTGCTGACATCAATGCTCATTCCCTTACTCCTATAATCTTTTGCATTCGTGGTCATGCCCCGTAACAAAACAAAACTAGAAAATAGTAAGATGACATACAATGGAACTAAAGGAAATGAATCAATAGTCCTTTTCATGTTTTTACCAAATAGTTTTACCAATTCATGATGAAGCTCTGGATCACAACCTGGAAGTGAATCTGGTACTTCTTATTCTGGTTCATTTCTTCTCTCATCTTCAATGCCATCTTATGACTTAGGAGATTGAATGAAAGAATTGGAAATAGCAAATGACATACCTATGACACCTACAATTGTAATGAGTGCCTCATCCCCTGAATCAGATCCTAGATCCCACTGCATGGTTGTAGTAGCCTTCTTCTTTCTATTGTTCTTGAACTTCTATGGTAGCAATTCCAGATGCAATGTCCAACATTGTTCTTCTTTATTCCCTTTCCCACAATGAGAACATGTAGGCCTCTCTTTATTTGCTATAGCTATCTTCTTTGACCATGGATCTACAAATGCATCATCCACACCATACTTACCATTACTAGCCTCCAAATGCATGGATTGAACGTACACTTCATCAATGTTAGAAGGGTTAAACATTAAAATTGTATGTCGTAATTAAGAATGAAAACCAATGATATACTTCAGAAGACACTCTCTAATATACAATGGAATTCCCAATGCAAGTTCCCTCTTCTTGAACTATTGTGTATAAGCTTGCACATTTTCCCCCTTTGATTGCTTTAGATGTAGCCATTCTATCATCGCTGTCTGACTACATGCTAATGGATAAAACTATTGAATTATTTAGAAAATGAACTCATCCCAAGAGGAAATGATCTTACCAATATGTGCTAGATCTGCTTGAGTCTAACTCTCCCACCATATCAAGGATAAGCTACTCATGTGCAAAGAATCCATCTAAATCTTTGTCACATCATCTTTGATCTGATGCACCCTGCAATAAACCTCGATCTGCTTGATCCAATTATTAAGCTTCTTTGCATTCAATTGATCCCCATCATATATATGCAACTCAAATTTTACATCTTGTTTTAACAAAGGAATTTTATGAGAATGAGAGGGTTTGAAAGAGTTATCCCTGGATGAATGTTCATCTCCACCATTGATTGATGATGGTGGTGAGGAAGGCTCTAAAGGACCCCCTCCTTCACCTCCTTCTTAACCTTTCACTGAAGCTTCTACAACACGACTTGAGCCTTCTCCTTTCCTTTGTCCTCTTTCATTGTACAACTCTTCTACCACGTCCTTCATTAAATTGAAAGCCTTGAAGAAGTCATCTGTATAACTGAGAGGTCCTACCCTCCTTGGTGAATCCATCTTTCTTCTTCGAATGCCTCTTCTTCAACCAATCTTAGGATTGTGAGCCTCAAGTTGGTCTTCTCCCTTCTTGAACTTTGATCTCATGAGCATTCACATGTAAGCCTTCTTTGATACCAACCTGATCCGAGATGTTCTTCAAGATACCATTCAATAATTAGCCTTTAATGATTAATGTGTATGAAGGAATCTCAGTTTTCCAAGATTTTTATTGACAATGCATTAAACTTGCTATGTTATGTGGTGCTCTTTAATTAAATTCAAGTTAAGCTCATAAAACATTTACTTAAGCCAACATACATGCATAATATATCATAAGAGACATAAACACAACATTACCAAAAACTCAAGAACATTGATAACATAGTTCACTAGGACGTTTCTGGCTACGTCTTCGGGTGTGAAAATTCATCGAACCGATTCTTTAGTTCTCTCAGTTGAGGCTAAATTCCTCGACAAAGAACAATGATCTCTCACATCAAGAGATAGAATTACCCAACAAGGGGATACAAAGCACAAGCAAGACCTCCTTGCTTCATCTCCATGAAGTTATCCTAGCATCAATGATTCCTAATCAACTTACATAACTTCAATGAATCTCTTAGACTCTCCACAAGTTCTCCAATACTCGCTTCCACCAAAAGAATGATCCTCAACAATGGAAAAAAAGACTAATATAGATTGAGCTCTCCTTCTTTGAGCATAACCATGTGAACCCAAACATAACCTCTTAGTTGCTTTAGTTACAACTTTTTCCCCATATAAAAATGGTCAAGTCAAATTGCACATGATTGGGTTTTCGCACACATAACTTCTTAGTTGCTCTAGTTACAACTTTTTCCCCATATAAAAATGGTCAAAGTCAAATTGCACATAATTGGGTTTTCGCACACATAACCTCTTAGTTGCTCTAGTTACAACTTTTTCCCTATATAAAAATGGTCAAGTCAAATTGCACATAATTGGGTTTTTGCACTTGGTTACTTGTGTCAATATGGCATTACAATCAAATCTCATGCCATACTATATTAGTTGGCATAAATCCATATACCACATGTCATATAATATTCGTTGGCATCCATATTGGGTGGCATGTTTAGTGGTTATGAAAAACAGCCCCAAGTTTGTTATGTAACAAATTCCATTACATATTCGTTGGCATATTTACATATATGGTTTAAAAACAAACCATAAAACCCACTTTAATAACCTTCACCAAAGTTGTTAGGAGCCCACGTGATTTATGGTGGCATATAAAACAAATGCAAAACGCATTTTCTTAGGACTTGACCCATAGTTCGTTAATGTGGCGGATGGTGTCGGGTTGTAAGTTGCAACATGTTGTTGCATGATGGCTCCCTTATCCAACCGTTTGTATCACGTGACCTGGCCCACGCTGAAACCACAAGAACCAAGGTTCGTGTTGTGGTGTATAGAACCAGGGACGGGGATTAGCCCTGGCCCTTTTTGTTTCTATTAGAAACTTTTTCCAACCGTAAAAATACATTTTCCCAAAATCTTAAAAACGTAATATATGTGGTGCATTGGTAAAGGCTTGTGGTGAAAGACTTGGGTTAAAAGATATCACGGGGTTAAGACCTGCTCCCCCCCGAATATTTTGTTGAAACAAAGAATAATTTTCAACCAACGGGTTGTCATTCGTGCATTCATCCACGTCCACCTCATTTGCCACTTCACCGAAGCCAACTCAGAGCCATGTCACTCTGTTTTTCTACTTGTCCTTGTTGGATTGGTCTATCTGTGTGCCATGTCACTTGTACAAACTGCAATGTGTTCTTCTATAGACATGCCACGTCATATTGCTAACTAAGATGTCACGTGGCAACCTTTAACTTTTTTTTTTTCGTTGTTGTTTTTTACAAGCTTCAAATTACAATATCTTTGTCATCCAAACTCTGTTTGATGCATTATGCTGTTAAAATTAGATCGACAAGCTCTACAAAATGGTGATGTTCTTTTTAACAAATAAACACTTTGATTTTTAAACATTCTCGAACCCTAATCCTAAATCAATTCCTGATCTTGTCATTGATCAAGCTAAACCCATAATATATTTTTTTTCATCCCATAGGAATATTATTTCATTATTGGGTCCAACTAATCTCAACAAAAAACTTCATGCACAACTAGTTCATTCTAAACAAAGGCAATCATGTAATCATGTGAGGGATTTCCTTGCATCCCTTTTACCTCAATAGAGATTGATTTAAAAATTCATTGATAATTGTGCATTTCAAAGCAAATGCAAAATGGAAATAAAATAAAATAAATGAGGCGTATATTGAAATGAACGCATGAGAATCCAAATCTATGTTCACGGGGGTTAGGTGGGAAGATTGAAGCATCATACATATGGGGTTAGATCATACATTTGGGGTTAGGTAGGTAGGTTGAAGATATGTATACATGTCGTGTTGGAAGAGTGATTGTGATAAGGTGGCTTTGGGAGGGGATGGAGAGACACTGCAAGGCCATATGAAGACAAATATGAGGATAATAAAATGTGATCAAGAGGTTGGAGTTTATAAGTCTCTATAAGACACCAATCGAATAGGTAAGGAAAGTAGAGAGAACTTGTTTGTTTTTTTGAAAGTGCAATGGACTCGCACAAAGCCCAACATATTATCTTTCACAAGCATGTTGAAGCTATATGTGAGCTTAATATTTGATTAGGGAGCTTGAGAGATAAACATGTACATGCTTATACTATGAAATTTAGGCTCAAGTCATATGCCTTTGTGAGAAGTAATCTTGTTGACATATATGTTAAATGTTGAAGCATTTTATTCCTTATTTGCATGGCTAGTAGGGAGTTCTCACCTTAGTTTCAATGATTTGTTTCATAGTGGATTGTTAAATGCGTGGTAGCATGATTTGGTGAAGTAAGGGTAATCAAAATAGATGGAATTTTGTTCTTTTTATATTAGATGAAATGTTTTAGGGAGCATCTACTTGCCTCACACTGAAGAAATTAAGCATTTTTAGGGGGGGATTTTGTCCATGGGCATGCAACAAATAGATCAAAGCAAAGGATCCATGGACAACATGCGAAAATACTAGTGCTTCTCGTGAAATCACTATCCCCCAACATCTCCAGTGTCATAGTTGGCTTTATAAGACATAATCCTATGATGTAATGGATAACCAAATAAAAAAATACTTGAATATTTGCAATCAACATATTCTCTTCAAAGTCAAGTAAGTGAGAGCTCATTGTTTCATAATCTTGAATTCATTATTTTAGGTCTTCATGTTGCATCCTCTTACTACTGCCAATGAAAGTCTCAACCAACTATTTAGAGGCATGAAGGTATTCAATTTGTCTATTTTCCCAAAACAAAATAGATTTCATAGGGGGAGAAGGGAATCTATATTCTATTTAACCCTTCTTCAATTACATGAATGCCTCGACCTAGTGGCTTATCTTGCATTGAGAGAAGAATTTGAGGCAGGGATAGGGTGTCAATGACAGATCAAGCAAAGTGTATGAGATAGGAATTTGAGGCATACTAGAGAAACATTTGAGGAAACGGTAGGGAGTGAGAGGGAGAACAAGCAAAATTAATAGCTAAGGAAGCAAATAGTTTCTTCAACTATAGGTAGATAGCTTGTACTAGTGAAGAGTACACAACTGAGGGGCACTCGAATTATATACATGATCAAGCATCCACAATATAGGTGGTGCATCTATAACATTTCAATCAAGGTGGATACATGTGAAGGTGGATATATGCATCAAATAAGATTGAGATGTAACTGTCCCTTAATTTTTAGCATGTTGTGAAACATGTCAAGTAAAGAACCATGTAAGTGTCCCTTAATTTTCACCATGTGGTGAACGTATCAAGTAAAGAACCTAAGGAATCAACTTAGGAAATTAAGGCAACGTACCGAGTGCACTAAGACTCGTGGTTATTGTAACTATTGAACTAATGTTATAGTCACTGCAACATTAATTCATCTTACACATTTTTCATATTAATGCACTCTATATGCCTAAGTTTTTATGAAAAATGAAGGGTACACCTTAATATGAGGTGAAATAAGAGGTATAATAAGATGATTGGTTGAAATAAAGTGATTTATGTATGTTACCCTCAAAACTATAGATAACATACATAAATGTGTATGGGTTTACATGAACATCAATTAACAAGATGGCAACCTGATTCATAGAGTCCCTTCCACCTACTGTAGTTTAGTAGCATGCAACTGATACATGGCCTCATCAAGTGAGTTTCATAGTACCCCATCTATACCATATAGTGTCGATGAATCAACACACAACACACAAGAAGAACTGTAATGAATCAAGTTGAACTAGGTGCGTTGTAGTCACGTCTTTGCATAGCACCAAATGGACAAGGCACATGGAGGAGAAGAAACAAGTGGTTGTAAGAACACCTAATTTTCAAAATGACACCATATAGGTCATTGCAAATTGATTCCTTCCTTGGCATGAAGGCATGCGATAGTCCCGAGCCTTCCATCGATCAAACTGAACATGATAGTATAGTTGGTTCATCACATAGGTAGATTATTTTTCTACCAGATCCAACTATTTTGAACAAAAAATTGCCTACAAAACTAACTCATCCTAAACATAGATATCTAGACGAGGGATTTCATTGCATCCCTTTTACCTCAGTGGACATTGATTTATAAATCCATTGATAATTGTGCATTTCAAACCAAATGCAAAATGGCAATGAAATAAAATATGTGCGATGTATATTGAAATGAAATAGGAGATTGTAAATCCATGTTGACAGTGGTTATGCATGTAAGTTGAAGCATCATACATACATAGTTTGAGAGGTTGGTTGAAAATATGTGTCCACCTTGTGTTGGTAGAGATATTGTGATAAAAATGGCTTTGGGCATGGATGGGTGGAGACTGCAAGGCATGCCATAATTTTTTTATAATCGTTACATGTTGGTTTTTAATATTGATTGTGTATGGCCTTAAATTCGAGGAATTTTATTTAAATTAAATGCAATTATAATAAATCATTTTGTAATTCATATGGGATAGTATTGAAATGGGAATTTTTTTGTGTCATTTTGCAATTCATATCTTCATTGAAATTTGATGGAAAAAATATTCTTTTTCATTTTCATATTTATAATCCCAATACTAAAATTTTCTTTGCGAACCATTTTCCCTTACAAACATGATTCATATTTATATTAAACGTCCAATAAAAGCAAACAATTTATCAAATATGTTATTGTCCAGCATGTATGCAGAGTGTTTAATAAAATGCCTAAAATGACGAAATGTTTTAGGGAGCATCCACCCGCCTCACACTGAAGAAATTAAGCGTTCTTAGAGGGAGATTCTATCCATGGGAACGCAAAGAGCAAATCAAAGAAAATGATGCATGGACAACATGCAAAAATCCTAGTGCTTGTCGTGAAATCACTATCCCCCAACATCTCTAGTGTCATAGTTGGCAACATAAGACATAAGCCTATGATGTAATGGATAACCAAATAAAAAAATACTTGAATATGTGCAATCAACATATTCTCTTCAAAGTCAAGTGAGTGAGAGCTCATTGTTTCATAATCTCAAATTCATTTTTCTAGGTCTTCATGTTGCATCCTATTACTGCTGCCAATGATAGTCTCAACCAACTATTTAGAGGCATGAAGGTATTCAATTTGTCTACATTCCCACAAGAAAATAGATTTCATAGGGGGAGAAGGGAATCTATGTTCTATTTAACCCTTCTTCAATTACATGAATGCCTTGACCTAGTGGCTTATCTTGCATTGAGAGAAGAATTTGAGGCAAGGATAGGGAAACAATGGCAAATCAAGCAAAGTGTATGAGAGAGGAATTTGAGGCATACTAGAGAAAAAATTGAGGAAAGTGCAGGGAATGAGTGGGAGAATAAGAAAATTTAATAGCTAAGGAAGAAAATAATTTCTTCACCTATAGGTAGAGAGCTTGTACTAGTGAAGAGTATACAATTGAGGGGTAACCGACTACTGTACATGATAAAACATCCTCAATATAGGTGGTGCATCTATAACATCTCAATCAACATGGATACATGTGAAGGTGGATAGATGCATCAAATAATATTGAGATGTAAGTGTCCCTTTATCTTTAGCATGTTGTGAAACATGTCAAGTAAAGAACCATGTAAGTGTCCCTTGATTTTCACCATGTTGTGAACGTGTCAAGCAAAGAACCTAAGGAATCAACTTAGGAAATTAAGGCAATATACTGAGTGCAGTAAGAATCATGGTTAATGTAACTAATTAACTAATGTTATAGTCACTGCAACATTAATTAATCTTACACATTTTTCATATTAATGCACCATATATGCCTAATTTTTTTTATGAAAAATCAAGGGTACACCTCAATATGAGGTGAAATAAGAGGTATAATAAGATGATTGGTTGAAATAAAGTGATTTATGTATGTTTCTCAAAACTATGGATAAAATACATAAATGTGTATGGGTTTACATGAAATTCAATTAAAAAGATGGCAAGCTGATTCATAGAGTCCCTTCCACCTACTGCAGTTTAGTAGCATGCAACTGATACATGACCTCATCAAGTAAGTCTCATAGTACCCCATATATACCATATAGTGTCGGTGAATCAACCCACAACACACAAGAAGAAGTGCAATGAATCAAGTTGAACTAGGTGCGCTGTAACCACGTCTTTGCAGATCACCAAATGGACAAGGCACATGGAGGAGAAGAAACAAGTGGTTGCAAGAGCACCTGATTTTCAACACAACACCATATAGATCATTACAAATTTATTCCTTACAAGTTGAATTGCTAGTCTTGAGCCTTGCATCGATTAAACTGAACCCATAGTATTGTTGGTTCATCACGTAAGCAAATTATTTTGCTACCAGATCCAACTGTTTTGAACAAAAAATTTCCTACAAAACCAACTCATTCTAAACATAAATATCTAGGTGAGGGATTTTACTACATCCCTTTTACGTCAATGGACATTGATTTATAAATCCATTGATAATAGTGCATTTCAAACCAAATGCAAAATGGCAATGAAATGAAATAAATGCGATGTATATTGAAGTGATCATAGGAGAATGCAAATCCACGTTGACGGTGGTTAGTCATGTAAGTTGAAGTAGCATACATACAGAGGTTTGAGAGGTAGGTTGAAAATATGTGTCCTCCTTGTGTTGGTAGAGAGATTGTGATAAAAATGGCTTTGGGAGGGTATGGTGGAAGGAAGAACATGATTTTTTTAAGAGAGAATGGCATAATCAGTACATGTTGGTTTGTAATATTTATTGTGTTTGGCGTTAAATTCGAGGAATTTTATTTAAACTAAATCCAATTATAATAAATAATTTTGTAATTCATATGGGATAGTATTGAAATGGAAAAATGTTTTGCGTCATTTTGCAATTCATATCTTCATTGAAATTTGATGGGAAAAATATTCTTTGTCATTTTCGAATTCATATTCCCAATACTAAAATTTTCTTTGAGAACAATTTTCCCTTCAATTGGAAACTTAAGCATATTAAACGGCCAATAAAAGAAAATGATTTATCAAACATGTTATTGTCTAGCATGTGTGCAGAGTGTTTAATAAAATCCCTAAAATGAAGAAATGTTTTAGGGAGCATCTTCCTGCCTCACACCAAAGAAACTAAGCATTCTTAGAGGGAGATTTTGTCAATGGGCATGCAAAGAACAAATTAAACCGAAGGATCAATGGACAACATGCGAAAATCCTAGTGCTTGTCCTGAAATCACTATCCCCAACATCTCCAGTGTCATAGTTGGCAATATAAGACATAATCCTATGATGTAATGGATAACCAAATAAAAAAATACCTCAATATATGCAATCAACACATTCTCTTCAAAGTCAAGTAAGTGAGCTATCATTGTTTCCTAATCTTGAATTCATTATTTTAGGTCTTCATGATGCATCCTCTTACTATTGCCAATGATAGTCTCAACCAACTATTTAGAGGCATGAAGGTATTCAAATTGTCTACTATTCCAAAACAAAATAGATTTGATAGGGGAAGAAGGGAATCTATGTTCTATTTAACACTTCTTCAATTACATGAATGCCTCGACCCAATGGCTTATCTTGCATTGAGAGATGAATTTGAGACAAGGATAGAGCATCAATGGAATATCAAGCAAAGTGTATAAGAGAGGAATTTGAAGCATACTAGAGAAAAAATTGAGGCAACAGCAGGGAATGAGTGGGAGAACAAGCAAATTTAATGTTAGAATTTCATCATTAAGCTAGCATTATATTAGGATCTTTACTGAGAGAATAACAAGCACAACAATCAAACACAAGAGGCAATGAACACAGTGTTTATCCTCGGGGAAACCATAAATGGTGAAAACCCCACAACTTCCTCAAATATAGAATCAACACCAAAATAGAAAATCCCCAAAACAGTAAGTGATCTCTCGACAGCAGTAACCTTCTTCTTATCTAGACCTAGTGTCTTCTCCTTCCTCAACTATGCACTACACTTGAGTGTGTATGAGTTGTGTGATAAATAGAGACTCTAGTTCTCTATTTATACTAATCCTGACATGACTAAAACCCTACCAGGGCCGACCTCTACTAGGAGATTCTAATAACCCTAGTGCCACGGAACTGCGGGGACTTTAACCCTTAGACAATCGGAGGGTTACTCACTATGACTTGACATGACTTGTTTACATTATTGATTCTCCTGATTGGAACATCGAGGCATGACAACATGACTCAATTACATTATAGATCCCGAAATAAACATCGGGTTACAATACATAAGATACATAGATGAATACATTCCGAAGTTACAAATACATCAACACTCCCTCTTAACTAGGAAGGTATTCTTTCGACACAATTTTCAGCATTGGTATTCTTCTCGGTATCAACTGGATCATCTCGTCATCTATATCTTAGGTCCTCTGAGTCTTCAAGTCATCTTCATCTTCAAGTCATCGAATCTGGATCATCTCTCGATCTGGATCATCACGGGACATCATCACTGGATCTGGATCATCACCCGATCTGGATCATCATGAGGCATCATCACTGGATCTAGATCATCACTGGATCTGGATCATCACTGGATCTGGATCATCACTAGATCTGGATCATCACTGGATCTGGATCATCACTGCTGGATCATCATCACTAAATCTGGATCATCATCACTGGATCTGGATCATCACTGGCTATCATCACTGGATCTGGATCATCACTTGATCTGGATCATCACTACTGGATCATCATTACTGGATCTAGATCATCATCACTCGATCTGGATCATCACTGGGCATCATCACAGGCGCTATCTCTTGATT
>LPNX010898086.1:0-92821 GCA_001517045.1 Pseudotsuga menziesii
TATCCATGATTCATAGTCTATCAAAAGTTATGGAAAACATATATAACCAAGCTATAATGTAAAATACAATAGGTATGGTTGCTCGGATACATACATTAACACAAGACATGTAAATTACATAGTTTTTCTTACTTGGTCGTTCAAACCTAAGGAGGACTAAATGGAATCCATTTGGTTAGCTATAAGTAAGATTCATGAATGAATACTAGCTCATGTATGTAATCCTTCACATGTATCAAATCTCATGTATGGAATCCTTCTCATGTATCACGCATGGTTATGGAAATAATGATATCAATTAAAGCTACAAACCATACACATGAAACACTCTTGATTTCAATATATAAGTAAGTTTATGATAATCAATCTTATTTACACATTAAGTTGGATTGCGACATTCCTCAATAGTGCATTCCTTAAGCATTGGGACATTCATCGCAATGATTGAAACATTTTTTCATGGATATTAAAATTCATCATTCCTCAATGCTTATCTCACATTATTCACCATCATGTTGTAATAATTTTCTTCATATATAATTTCAATATATAAGTAAGTTTATGATAATCAATCTTATTTAAACATTATGTTGGATTGCGACATTCCTCAATAGTGCATTCCTTAACAGTTTTGCTGCATTGGGACATTCATCGCAATGATTGAAACATTTATTCATCGATATTAAAATTCATCATTCCTCAATGCTTATCTCACATTATTCACCATCATGTTGTAATAATTTTCTTTATATATATATAGTTGTTTGACAAAAGAAATGGTTTAAACCAGTAATGTAGAATGTTATGTCGCGTTGTGATGGTTGTCAAGGTTTACGTTTCATTGTGATGTTAGAGTTAATGTTATATCACATTACGACGTTAATCCATGGTTTGTTACAGTGCTTGGTTGGTATGTCAACACAACCAAAGATGTGACACATTAATAATGTGATAGTGGGCATTTAATAAGCGTTATGTTGCATTGTGATGTTTATCACAGGTTATGTTACATTAGCAACATTCATCAAGGGTTATGTCACATTGTGATATTTGTCAAGGGTTATGTCGCATTGTGATGTTTATCAAGGTTTACGTTTCACTGTGATGTTATCGAGGGTTATATCACATTATGAAATTAAGCCATGGTTTGTTACAGTGGGCGTTTAATAAGCATTATGTCGCATTGTGACGTTTATCATGGGTTATGTTACATTAGTGACATTCATCAATGGTTATGTCACATTGTGATATATGTCAAGGGTTATGTTGCATTGTGATGTTTATCAAGGTTTACGTTTCAATGTGACGTTATCGAGTGTTATATCACATTACGATGTTAAGCCATGGTTTGTTACAGTGGGCGTTTAATAAGCGTTATGTCGCATTGTGACGTTTATCATGGGTTATGTCACATTAGCGACATTCATCAAGGGTTATGTCAAATTGTGTTAGTTATCAAGGGTTATGTCACATTGTGATGTATATCAAGGTTTACATTTCACTGTGATGTTATCGAGGATTATATCACATTACGACGTTAAGCCATGGTTTGTTACAGTGGGTGTTTAATAAGCGTTATGTCACATTGTCACATTTATCATGGGTTATGTTACATTAGCGACATTCATCAATGGTTATGTCACATTGTGATATTTGTCAAGGGTTATGTCGCATTGTGATGTTTATCAAGGTTTACGTTTATTTGTCAAGGGTTATGTCGCATTGTGATGTTTATCAAGGTTGACGTTTCACTATGATGTTATCGAGGGTTATATCACATTACGATGTTAATCCATGGTTCGTTACAGTGGGTGTTTAATAAGCGTTATGTTGCATTGTGACGTTTATGATAGGTTATGTTACATTAGCGACATTCATCAAGGGTTATGTCACATTGTGATATTGGTGAAGGGTTATGTCACATTGTCATACTTGTCAAGGGTTTTGTCACATTGTGATGTTTATCAATGTTGACGTTTCAGTGTGATGTTATCGAGGGTTGTATCTCATTACGATTAAGCCATGGTTTGTTACATTAGTGACATTCATTAATGGTTATGTCACATTGTGATATATGTCAAGGGTTATGTTGCATTGTGATGTTTATCAAGGTTTACATTTCACTGTGACGTTATCGAGGGTTATATCACATTACGATGTTAAGCCATGGTTTGTTACAGTGGGCGTTTAATAAGCGTTATGTTGCATAATGTGATAGTGGGCGTTTAATAAGCGTTATGTCGCATTGTGATGTTTATCACGGGTTATGTCACATTAGCGACATTCATCAAGGGTTATGTCAAGTTGTGTTAGTTATTAAGGGTTATGTCACATTGTGATGTTTATCAAGGTTTATGTTTCACTGTGATGTTATCGAGGGTTATATCACATTACGACGTTAAGCCATGGTTTGTTACAGTGGACGTTTAATAAGCGTTATGTCACATTGTGACATTTATCACGGGTTATGTTACATTAGCGACATTCATCAATGGTTATGTCACATTGTGATATTTGTCAAGGGTTATGTTGCATTGTGATGTTTATCAAGGTTGACGTTTCACTATGACGTTATCGAGGGTTATATCACATTACGATGTTAAGCCATGGCTTGTTACAGTGGGCATTTAATAAGCGTTATCTCGCATCGTGACGTTTATGACAGGTTATGTTACATTTGCAACATTCATCAAGGGTTATGTCACATTGTGATATTGGTCAAGGGTTATGTCACATTCTCATACTTGTCAAGGGTTTTGTCGCATTGTGATGTTTATCAATGTTGACGTTTCAGTGTGATGTTATCGAGGGTTGTATCGCATTACAATTAAGCCATGGTTTGCTACAGTTGGTGTTTAATAAGCTTTATGTCGCATTGTGACGTTTATCGCGGGTTATGTCGCATTGTGATGTTTATCAAGGTTTACATTTCACTATGATGTTATCGAGGGTTATATCATATTACGACGTTAAGCCATCGTTTGTTACAGTGGGTGTTTAATAAGCGTTATGTCGCATTGTGACGTTTATCAAAATGTCAATTTGTGATATTTATCAAGGGTTATGTCACATTGTGATGTTTATCAAGGTTTACATTTCACTATTATGTTATCGAGGGTTATATCACATTACAACGTTAAGCCATGATTTGTTACAGTGGGTGTTTACTAAGCATTATGTCGCATTGTGACGTTTATCACGGGTTATGTTACATTAGTGACATTCATAAAGGGTTATGTCACATTGTGATATTTGTCAAGGGTTATGTCACATTGTGATGTTTATCAAGGTTTACGTTTCACTATGACATTATTGAGGGTTATATCACATTACGATGTTAAGCCATGGTTCGTTACAGTGGGCGTTTAATAAGCATGATGTCGCATTGTGACATTTATGACAGGTTATGTTACATTAGCAACATTCATCAAGGGTTATGTCACATTGTGATATTTGTTAAGGGTTATGTCACATTGTCAAACTTGTCAAGGGTTATGTCGCATTGTGATGTTTATCAATGTTGACGTTTCAGTGTGATGTTATCGAGGGTTGTATCGCATTACAATTAAGCCTTGGTTTGTTACATTTGGCCTTTAATAAGCTTTATGTCGCATTGTGACGTTTATCATGGGTTATGTTACATTAGTGACAATCATCAATGGTTATGTCACATTGTGATATTTGTCAAGGGTTATGTCGCATTGTGATGTTTATCAAGGTTGACGTTTCACTATGACGTTATCGAGGGTTATGTCACATTGTGATATTTGTCAAGGGTTATGTCGCATTGTGATGTTTATCAAGGTTGACGTTTCACTATGACGTTATCGAGGGTTATATCACATTACGACGTTAAGCCATGGTTGGTTACAGTGGGCGTTTAATAAGCTCTATGTCGCTTTGTGACATTTATGACAGGTTATGTTACATTAGCGACATTCATCAAGGGTTATGTCACATTGTGATATTTGTCAAGGGTTATGTCACATTGTCATCCTTGTAAAGCGTTATGTCGAATTGTGATGTTTATCAATGTTGACGTTTCAGTGTGATGTTATCGAGGGTTGTATCGCATTACGATTAAGCCATGGTTTTTTACAGTTGGTGTTTAATAATCTTTATATCGCATTGTGACGTTTATCACGAGTTATGTTGCATTAGTGACATTCATCAAGGGTTATGCACATTGTGATATTTGTGAAGGGTTATGTCACATTGTGATGTTTATTAAGGTTTACGTTTCACTATGATGTTATCGAGGGTTATATCACATTACGATGTTAAGCCATCGTTTGTTACAGTGGGCATTTAATAAGCATTATGTCGCATTGTGACATTTATCATAATGTCAAATTGTGATATTTATTAATGGTTATGTCCCATTGTGATGTTTATCAATCCTCATCAGCTTCATCATGGTCATCATCATCATCCTCATCATCATCACCGTCATCATCCTCATCCTTATCATCATCCTCATCATCGTCAACCTCATCACCATCATCACCCTCATCCTCATCATCATCATCATGGTCATCGTCATCATCATCATCATCATCACCCTCATCTTCCTTCTTCATCAACTTCATCATGGTCATCATCATCATCGTCAACCTCATCATCATTATCACCCCCATCCTCCTCCTCCTCATCATTACCCTCATCCTCATCATCATCATCATGGTAATCATCATTATCATCATCATCATCATCACCCTCATCCTCATCACCATCATCATCATCCTCATCCTCATCATCATCATCATCATCACCCTCATCTGCATCAACTTCATCATGGTCATCATCCTCATCCTCATCAGCACCCTCATCCTCCTCCTCCTCATCATCACCCTCATCCTCATCATCATCACCATCATCATCATCATGGTCATCAGCATCATCACCCTCATCCTCATGGTCATCATCGTCATCATCATGGTCATCATCACCATCCTCATCATCGTCATCATCACCTTCATCCTCATGGTCATCATCATCATCATCATCATCATCATCATCATCATCATCCTCTTGATCATCACCATCATTGTTCATCATCATCTTAAACATCACCCTCATCCTCATCAGCATCATCACCCTCATCCTCATCATCATCATCATCATAGTCATCATCCTCCTCCTCATCACCCTCATCCTCGTCATCATCATCATGGTCATCATCATCATCCTCATCATCATCACCGTCATCATCCTCATCCTCTTCATCATCCTCATCATTGTCAACCTCATCACCATCATCACCCTCATCCTCATCATCATCATCATGGTCATCATCATCATCATCATCATCACCACCCTCATCTTCCTTCTTCATCATCTTCATCATGGTCATCATCATCATCGTCAACGTCATCATCATTATCACCCGCATCCTCCTCCTCCTCCTCCTCCTCATCATGGTAATCATCATTATCATCATCATCATCATCACCCTCATCCTCATCACCATCATCATCATCCTTGTCCTCATCATCATCATCATCATCATCATCACCCTCATCCGCATCAACTTCATCATGGTCATCATCCTCATCCTCATCAGCACCCTCATCCTCCTCCTCCTCATCATCACCCTTATCCTCATCCTCATCCTCCTCATCATCATCATGGTCATCAGCATCATCAGCCTCATCCTCATGGTCATCATCATCATCATCATGGTCATCATCACCATCCTCATCATTGTCATCATCACCCTCATCCTCATGGTCATCATCATGGTCATCATCATCATCATCATCCTCTTGATCATCACCATCATTGTTCATCATCATCTTAAACATCACCCTCATCCTCATCATCATCATCACCCTCATCCTCATCATCATCATCATAGTCATCATCCTCCTCATCATCACCCTCATCCTCATCATCATCATCATGGTCATCAGCATCATAATCATCATCATAATCACCCTCATCCTTACCATCATCATCATATTCATCATCCTCCTCATCATCGCCATCATTGTTCATCATTATCTTCATCGTCACCCTCGTCCTCATCATCATCATGACCCTCATCCTCATCATCATCAACCTCGATGCTCATCAGCATCGTTCATCACCCTCATCCTCACCATCATCATCATCTTCATTGACACCCTCATCCTCATCATCATCAACCTCGATGCTCATCAGCATCGTTCATCACCCTCATCCTCACCATCATCATCATCTTCATTGACACCCTCATCCTCCTCCTCATCATCATATTCATCATCATCCTCATATTCACCATCATCCTCATCATCATCATCACCCTCATCCTCATCATCATCAACCTCGATCCTCATCATCACCATTCATCCCCCTCATCCTCACCATCATCATCATCTTCATTGACACCCTCATCCTCATCATCATCACCATCCTCATCATCATCATCATAATCCTCACCCTCATCCTCCTCCTCCTCCTCATCACCCTCACCCTCATCATCATCATCATGGTCATCATCATCATCATCATCATCATCACCACCATCATCCTCATCATCATCATCATGGTCATCATCATCACCCTCATCCTCATCATCATCATCATAGTCATCATCGTCCTCATCATCACCATCATTGTTCACCATCATCTTCATCATCACCATCATCCTCCTTATTGCCACCCTCATCCTCATCATCATCAACCTCGATCCTCCTCATCATCATTCATCGCCCTCATCCTCACCATCATCATCATCTTCATCGACACCACCATCCTCATCATCATCATAATCTTCACCCTCATCCTCCTCCTCATCATCATTACCCTCATCATCATCATCATCATCATCATCATCATCATTGTCATCATCATCATGGTCATCATCATCATCATCGCCCTCATCCTCATCATCATCATCATGGTCATCGTCATCATCATCATCATCATCATCATCCTCATCATCATCATCATAGTCATCATCCTCCTCATCATCACCATCATCTTCATCGTCACCATCATCCTCATCATCGTCACCATCCTTGTCATCATCATCATCATCATCACCATCCTCGTCATCATCATCATCATCATCCTCGTCATCACCCTCATCTTCATCATCCTCTTCACCCTCATCATCCTCATCCTCATTGTCTTCATCGATAACCTCATCCTCAACATCATCAATATCCTCATCATCATCATCATCATCACCATAATCCTCATCCTCATCCTCATCATCATCATCATCATCATCATCATCATCACCGTCATCCTCATCCTCATCATTATCATCATATTCATCATCCTCCTCATCATCACCATCATTGTTCACCATCATCTTCATCATCACCATCATAAATAATACTTTTTCTGATAATTATTTATATTTATTATTATATATTTAAATAATTAAATAAACATTATTATTGTCATTAATATTTTCTAGATATGTCCATGGGCTCACCCGTTACTAGCAACAACCACATTAAATTATTAATGTGTCTGAATACGCCGATAGGCGTAAATTTAGGCACATACTTTTTATATTAATGTTTTTCCCTAAAGTATGTGCTTAAATTTACGCCTATCGGCGTATTCAGACACATTATTAATTTAATGTGGTTGTTGCTAGTATTAAAATAATAATATTTTATTGGTTAACTTTGTTGTATATTTAAATTTTTTTTCATGGTAATGATTAATATAACCTTTAATGGGATGAATTTTGGTCAATCAAATTTTAAGAGGAAAGAAATAATTTTTTTGGTTCTAACCCTCAAAAGCTTAGGAGTCATATCTAGGTCATAATAGTTTTGACAAGTTAGAAAGTTATGGAACTAGGAAGCATTTCTAAGTCATGGTAGTTTTGACAAGTTAGAATGTTATTGAACTAGGAAACATTTCTAAGTCATAGTAGCTTTGACAAGTTAGAAGGTTATGCAACTGCAATCTAATATGGGTATGCTGAAGGCAATATAAGATAAAGTGGCTTTCATCCTTAAGGTTAATAGTGTCACATAGTGTGAGAGAGATGAAGGTAGAGTTAATTCTTATTTTGGTTATATTAATTGTCTTCTTCGAACTAGCTAACAAAGAGAGATGCTTTTGATCTTTTAGATTAGGTTAATGCCCTATTTACAGTATCTTAATTTTCTTTTAATATCTAATTCTTTCTCTTCCCATATTTCCTCTTTAAACCTAGAAGGAGCTAGCTAACAAATAGAGATGCTTTTGATCTTTTAAATTATGTTAATGGCCTCTTTATAGTATCTTAATTTTCTTTTAATCTCTTATTCTTTCTCCTCCCATGTTTTCTTTTAAACCTAGAAGTAATGGTATTTTGAAAGTTATTTATGTTTGCTAAGTGGCATTTTCATAATCCTCCAATGATGTAACCATATCATGGCTTCTTTATGTCAACCTCTCTTTAGATGCATGTGGTCTTTACTAGATTTTAAATAAATTTATTGAATCCTCTGACCACCCATGTTATTTATCTTGTACATCATAACAATGATCTCAATAGGGAGAACACTCACTTCTATTATGAGGATATAAGAGGATATGATAGGATGTTATGCTATTAATTTTGAGGTTATAGGTTGTAAAAGGTTTCTATATTTTTTCTATCTTTCTCAAGAATTCTCTAGAGATTATTCAACCCCAAAAATCACAACCATACAAGAAAAGGGGAGTGACTAGAGCTGTAAAAGTGAACTTCTTTTTATTCTACCTCATAAGGTTTGGTGATTTACAATTGTTTTATAGACCAAAATAAGATTTCTAGCCTTAGTTAATCTTTTTATCAATGCTATAGTTCAACTTCAAGTTGTGATGAATATCATCTCATAACGAAATAGTCCCAACAATAACTAAAACATAAAGAGATTAAAAAAATTGTCACCTAAAAGTTGAAAATGAAAATCACTTTCTTATAAAATGCCTAAGATACACCACATTAAAGTGCAATTTCAAAATAGTTGTTAAAATATTGGCTTTCCTAACTTTTTAACTAGTCATATTGTTATAGTAATTTAAAGCCACTTCTCTGCACACATTTTAAACCCAAAATAAAAAAGCTAAAATAATCACCACCACCATCATCATCGTTATAAAATAACCACAGCCACCATCATCATTATAAAAATATCTTTAAATCCACAAAATCAAACTAATATAATCTATCATACTCATTAAACTATAATTAATTAATAATACTTTATATAATACTCATACTCGTTAACTAATATCATATATATATAAAGTACTCTCTGTTCATTAAATCGTATAAAATTGGAGTATCTTTCTCTCATTCTTATTCTTTCTCCTCCCGGGTTTTCTTTTAAACCTAGAAGTAATGGTATTTTGAAAGCTATTTATGTTTGCAAAGTGGCATTTTCGTAATTCTCCAATGATGTAACCATATCATGGCTTCTTTATGTCAACCTCTCTTTAGATGCATGTGGTCTTTACTAGATTTTAAATAAATTTATTGAATCCTCTGACCACCCATGTTATTTATCTTGTACATCATAACAATGATCTCAATAGGGAGAACACTCACTTTTATTATGAGGATATAAGAGGATATGATAGGATGTTATGCTATTAATTTTGAGGTTATAGGTTATACAAGGTTTCTATATTTTTTCTAGCTTTCTCAAGAATTCTCTAGAGATTATTCAACCCCAAAAATCACAACCATACAAGAAAAGGGGAGTGACTAGAGCTGCAAAAGTAAACTTCTTTTTATTCTACCCCATAAGGTTTAGTGATTTACAATTGTTTTATAGACCAAAATAAGATTTCCAGCCTTAGTTAATCTTTTTATCAATCCTATAGTTCAACTTCAAGTTGTGATGAATATCATCTCATAATGAAATAGTCCCAACAATAACTAAAACATAATGAGATTAAAAAAATTGTCACCTAAAAGTTGAAAATGAAAATCACTTTCTCATAAAATGCCTAAGATACACCCCATTAAAGTGCAATTTCAAAATAGTTGTTAAAATATTGGCTTTCCTAACTTTTTAACTAGTCATATTGTTATAGTAATTTAAAGCTACTTCTCTTCACACATTTTAAACCCAAAATAAAAAAGCTAAAATAATCACTACCATCATCATCATTATAAAATAACCACGACCACCATCATTATTATAAAAATATCTTTAAATCCACAAAATCAAACTAATATAATCTATCATCCTCATTAAACTATAATTAATTAATAATACTTTATATAATACTCATACTCGTTACTAATATATATATATATATATATATATATATATATATATAAAGTACTCTCTGTTCATTAAATCGTATAAAATTGCAGTATCACTGTCTCTTTGAAAAATTAGATTTTATTCCCATTGAGAAGATGAATCGCACAGACAGTATAAATGAACCGAAGTATAATTAAAAATTCTATGACTGGAGTCCGCGTTCAGATTCATTGTGACATTTGTCAGGCTCCTTTCTGGAGTACGTTATGAAGCAGCTTCGAATATAACCGAAAACGTTTCAGTTTCAACTTTCAATAGATCTAGACTCTTGTCAAAGTTTCCTTTGCAGATTAAAACAGAGAATCGCAGAGCTTCATACGTTTCATGACATTTTGTTTGCTTAGTCCAGATAAGCCGATACACCGCAGCTTGCCACAATGGCTGAAATGTACACAACAATTTCAGAGCAATTCACGAATTTGGCTCCAGGAAAGAGAAAATTTTTGGTACAGCAGGAATGTTCTGGACAAGATATACCCACAGAAGTGATATTGTTCGAAATGGACGAGAAGTACGAGGTTCTTGATCTTTTGGGAGATGGCGGGTTTGGATATGTTTGCAAGGCTCGGGACAATTCCACTAACGAGGATGTTGCCGTCAAGATGATCTCTCTCAGGGGCGGAAGTTATTGCTCGACAGCGTTGCGCGAACTGGAGATTCATCGTGAAGTGACTCAGGTCCGCCACCCTTTCATTGTTACATTTAAGGGAACGATGCGACCTGTTGACATCCAAAATTTTAACGAGATTTATATTGTCATGGAGATCGTGCAATGGAGTTTGCGGACGTTGCTTAAATCCGAGGCCAGGGAATTGATGGAAAATTTGTCGTTTGTTTACTTGGACACGAAACTGATTATGTACCAGGTTAGTATTATAAATTTTGATTTTGATTTTCCTTTTGTTTCCTTTTAGGTTAAACTTGAAATGAACGGAAACTGAAGTTTCAGAGCTTATTGTTTTCTCAGATTATTTTAGGGCATCTGTACTATATTTTTTTTACTATTGTTCAAGGATTTAGGTTAGTATAGTATGAGTAAGATTAATAATTAAGAGCATACGTTTTTTCTTATGAGATCTAGGGTTTAGGGTTTAAATCTAAAAGGTAGTGTATAAGGTAGTGTATATGTATACTTCTATATGTCTTTTTTGTGCCACAAACAAGGTCTCATACACCAAATTGATGATGACCTTAAAATTTGAAAAATTGCAAACAAGGAGGCAGCAGTCTCCTCCTCCACCTCTGTAGATTACCTCTGTAGATTGCGTCCTTTGTCCCGCAAACAAGGAGGTCTCATGCACCAAATTGGCGATGACCTTACAAATTGCAAACAAGGAGGCCTCCTCCTCCACCTCTGTAGATTGCTTCCTTTGTCCCACAAACCTTAAAAATTGCAAACAAGAGATTGCGTCCTTTGGCCATGACCTTAAAAATTCGCGATGACCTTATGAGATCTAGGGTTCAAATCTAAAAGATAGTGTATATGTACACCTCTATAGATTGAATCCTCTGTCCCACAAACAAGGAGGTCCCATACACCAAATTGACGATGACCTTATTAAATAGAAAAATTGAGAAGATAAATAAAAATATGTTAGTGACAACAAATAATTAAAATTAATGAAAAATAGAAAAGCAGGTTTAACTCTGAAGGGGGTTTGGCATTGGAAATATTTACTTAATAAAACAAAAAATAAATTGAATTTATAACAAAAACAATTTGATGTATTTACAATACAACTATATGTTAACATAGCTGCGGGGTACCGTCTTCTGATATCTTCCCACAATTCCATTGGATTTTGATGTTGTTTTGACTTTAAAAAATCTGATTATTTTGTTGTTAATTTTTTTTGTTTTAAACTCTGGTCAAATATTTAGCTATTCCATTGGGTTTTCCAGTTATTTTGATAATAGATTTTTTTAATGTTTTCAAGTTCGATCGTTTAGCTATTTCATTGGGTTATTTTGATAGATTTTTTTTAATAATGGATTTGTTATTGCTTTTCAAGTTCAAATTTGAATTTCTTCAAAGGTTCAGCTATTTCATTAGGTTATTTTGATGGTTTTTTTAAATAGATTTTACGTTTGAATTTGGTATGATACTAATTGAATTTTTGTTTTGTTTATTTATGATATTATTAGAATTTTCACTTAACATGTGACCAAACATTAATGGGTTATAAGTTACTTGCTTTTAACTTGTTATTTGTTTTTTTATATATATGATTGTTATTATTATTATGAATTGTGAAGTTATCTAATTATGTATTGGCTACGAGATACGAGATATGCATGCATCAATTCCTATTTTTTTTATTAGACTAAAAATTGTTTATAGAAGAAGTCTAGATGAACGTGTCTGGGACAACAAAATCGGTCAGCCACCGTCTGCCACACTTTCAACACAGTCCGTAAGGTCCGTTTGGTCTGACATATTGTAGTCGTCTCATTTCGCAACGGAAATGGTGTTCCCTCCTTGGTCACGTCATGTCTGAGTTAATGCATGCCCACGGAGTTAGTTGATGGTGAATTCTCCTTTAAAATTCGAATGATGTTTTTCAGAACATTATTCTCGAGCCAAGCCTGTCATGGACCAACTTTACTTGGCTGATGCTTAGGGAGTTGGTAATCTCTAGACCATTTGCATCTTTTGAGGCATGTTTGGTTGGAATCCGGCAACATGATTTCCTGTTTAAAATAAGATTTCCAGTGTTTAAATTGCAATTTTTATTGTAAAAATTGATTCAGCACTTTGGATTACCCTTGGGCATCCAGTTTATGCAATTTCAATAGGTACTACCCTTTGAACAATTTCAACTAGATTTTGGCCAGAAAAGTTGCTGAATTTCTCGTCAAATTTCGATACAAATGGTCGAGAGTTTAGCTTACTGAGTTGCTTAGAGTACTCGTCAAATTTCGATAAAATGGTCGAGAGTTTAGCTTACTGCGTTGCTTAGAGTACACAGAGAGGTAGCAGCAAACGTCGGTACATACACTATCAGAGGAGCACATGCCTCTTCTTCTTGTGGTACGGTTTTATCTAAGAAGCTCGACACTTGAGAACAGAAAGAGAGTCAAAGCCGCCGTCATCCTCTAGATGGTCAGTTGAAGAAGGCGAGCAATACATTGCATGCAGTGGAGCATTCAATGCGACGGCGGTCGCACTGTCCGCCGTCTGATCCGTTCCAAAGAGCGATCCGACGACGGACAGTGCGACCGCCATCGCATTAAATGCTCCACTGCATAACATGTATTGTTTGCCGTTGAAGAACCCCGACACTTGAGAACAGGAAGAGAGGCGCATATCCAAAGCTCTTCTAGGGGCATCTCTAGCGGCAGTGGCAAGATAAATCCAGTGGGCAGGGGAAGGGGCATAAGAGGCAGATGCACGATGAATCAATCAGAAGAAACACCCATTTATAACTTGAAGTTGGAGAAACCCATTTATAGTTGCAAGGTTAATGAGGTTCGGCCAAGAACCATGGGCCACATTCTCACCATTAAATTTCTCACCTCCAATCCCATTACCACTGCCACTCAGACTCCTGTAGATGAATGCCTCTTGGGAGATGACACCGCTGTCATCCTATTTACTGCTGGAGGATTTCAAGGTAAATAATTCTCATTTAATTACAAATTTGTTATGAACCTAAGCATTAGTGATGGGAGTAAACTTTCTACCCAACCATTTACACTGATTGGACAATCAGCACTACGTGATATGACAGCTCATCTGTGCAAATAGTCCGGTAGAAAGTTTACTCCATGTATATATCCTCTCCTCTCATTTCATTTATGTTTACATTTACAGTGCATCTAATAAGGCCTGAAACAATGGTGCTTCTGCGAAATGCGAGGATTACACTATTTAGGCGTTTCATGCGACTTTAAGTGGATCCCAATCCCAAACACATCCAATTCGTTAAACTGCTTCTAGATGTAAAGACTGATAATCATATATCAATGATAAAATTTAATATTCTATCATCACTTCAAGGTCATTAATTTGGACTCTCTAATAAGTAGTCAGTTCTAGTTCTAGTTCTACTTCTACTTCACCCAAGTCAAATACTAAATTTTTTTATTTCTATTTCATAAACCCAACTAAAAACCTTTCAAGCTATCGCGCGTAACCGCACATCCTAGTTTTTTTTCAACTAAAATACCTACCTAGGGATAGCGTGTAACCCAAATGCTATTGTAATTTTTCATTCATTTCAAAAATTCCATGTTAAATAATTATCATATTTCAACCTTTAAAAATATAAATGTAAATTTATAAAAGTGAATTATTAGTATAAACTTGTGAACAATGAGTTGAAAACATCAAACACATATTTTTTTGGTATTGCGAACTAAAATAAAAAGTTTATTAATTATTCAATTTTTATGCAGATAAGTTGAATGATAAGCGTTGTATTTTAATAATTTAAGTCTATTATAAATAAGCCTAATTAATCATGCTGGAAATATCCTTCATAGTATATACATATCAATGCTTTAGAGTTGATATGTTAACATCCCTTTATTTCTTTTACAATGATTCATTTTGGAGACTGAGTGTTTTGGATAGATTTTATAAGAAAAATGATTCTCAACATAAATATTAGGTATACGCATTCACCTCAAACTATTGGTTAAAGATTTTAATTATTTTCCAATGTCATATTTTCATAGAACAAAATAAATATAAAAACTTATGTCAAAGGAAGGTTTGCTATTATCTTAAGAATTTATTATGCTTTCTAAAATAAGGATGAGGTAACTCAACTTATTTGAAGGTTTGCTATTCTCCTAAAGATCTATTATCCTTGTGTTATCCCTAAAGTTGAACCTAGACTACAGGGGCTCAAGCTTAAGGAAATCTTGTTTTAAAATAGAAAGCAATAAATTCAAAATGAAAACCAATGATGTATAAAATCAAAGCTGTTGGTAGAATCACACAATTATCAATAGACTAAATTGGTATGAAATCAAAGCTGTTTAAAAGAATCACACAGTTCACAATAAACTAAGCTGGTATGCAATCAAGATTGTTTTGTATATATCACACACTTATAAATGAAATAAGCTTGTACAATATAAGATCTATGAGCAAATCAAAACATTATTGAAGAAATAGGCTGGTAGGTCAATCAAGGCTGCAAGATTAATCAACAGGAATTGTATAACATAAAATCAAACACAAAGTTCAATATTGAGGTTACTATGATCATAAAGTCAAGAAGTGAAACTGCTTATGTTTTCTAAAGTATAAGGATAATTGTATTTCAGAATAAGAATTACTGCAATGGGATTTAATGGACCATATGCATAATAAAATTATCAGAAAAACAATTCATAACACACATAAGCAAATCATCATCGTGCTCATTCAAAGATAGAACCTGTACTGAAGCTGCAATATGTTTATGTTATACAGACAGAGCTCAAAACTGGGCTTGCATTACTCCAAAAATTGCCAACCTTCAGTCCCCCCCTGCGCAATGCTCAGAGGAAGAGCTCTCCTAAATACAAAATATATGTTTTTCTAAGATAACTATAAGCTCCTACTTCTATGGATTGAGCCCTTTGCAAAATAGAGAAGTCAATCTCCTTTAAAATTGTCTGCCTTCATTATTTTGGGGCTCGTTCTGATTTTCTGCCTGAATAATAGGATATAGAATTAATATACTCTGCCATTTGGTGTTTGCGTTGACACTCGGGCTTCTCAACTTTCCCATGTAACTATTATCATTCTCTTGATGATCTGCACGGAGCTGTGCAACTAAATCTGCACTGTCCAATACAGCATTATCTGTTATAATAGTTGGAATTGCTCTGAGTGCATGAGCAAAAGCATCAATCGCAAGATACTTCTTTCCTGGTGTCCTCCTTGCAAGTTCATCAAAAAAACACAATGCAAACCTTTTATTATGGCCACTGTATTAGCATTGCGATACATTTCACCTAGGTCTGACACTACAGGGACAGCTATTGTATGAACTCTTATACGTCTTTCACCTGAGGATGATGTATATAGGAGAGCAACTTGAAAATAGACAGTCTAGGTTGTCAAGAGGGTGTCCTCCAATGTTAGCTGCATTGCGAAAGCTTTGTCACAATCAACAGCTGGAAGTGCCAATAAATCTGAAGACCTTAACATGAAATGTCCATGATAAGTTGTAAATCGTACACCTTTCCCACATCGTATGCGCATAACAACTTCCCATGCAGTCTCTCTTGTTAGATCTCTAGCCAGTTCATGGCTAAACTTTTCCTTGTAAAGACTCTCCTGAAAGGATGGGTAATAGTAAACCTGGCCGCCTGTATATTTTGATAAAGTACCTAAGGAAGCTATATCTGTATATTTATCGCTAAATCCATATAGATTCACCCCAATATGATATTTTGTAAGATCTGCAGCCATCTGTTTATAGAATGGGTCCTCTGCAACCCGAATTGTGTGCTCTTTATCTGTACCATAAATGCATGGACCATCCGCCCTTAGCTTTAGACGTCCAACCCCAAGAGAAGGTAAAGTGCTCTGAAAAATGAGCAGCTTTCCCCTAAGTTAGCTCATGATCATGAAAGGTGCTTTAAGAGCAGGCCCAAAAGCAGACTCGATATTGGTATTTTCCTCAAACCTTGATGGAAGACTATCTAGCAGAGCTTCCACCACATGTCGAGAATCAGACAAATTCACAAGCAGATCATCTGGCAATGGCAAAAACTTTGATCGGGCCATCTGAAAAAGCTCCCGAACCATTCGAGCACCCTCACCAACATACTTTCCATCTTCAGTTATTTGAGAGCCAACTGTCCATTGCCCAATCCTCATAAGATTTACCAGACTTTTTTAACCTCTCTGCCCACCGAGATTCATTATAGGTTCGTTTGAAACTCTGCTGCCAGTAAGTAAAATGCTACTAGTTACTGAAATTTGCTGCAGCAAATCTAATGATAACATCTGGCTTTGCTTGGGGATGGCATGCTCCCTGTGAGCTACCAAGAACAAGTAGACCAAGTGCCTCTCCATTTCATTGGGCTGGATTCTTCATCACAAGTCTCTGTTACTTTAAAAGCTTGAAAACAAACTGCTGACTAAATCTTTAAACTACTCTGCAAATTGACTAATCCTGATCATACTGTACAAACCTTAAAGAAATGGTTGAAACATCAAGCTTATTTATTTACAGCTCCCATTCTAATCATCTGCTTTCTTTTGATCAGGTAAAATCTTGCTTCCAATGAAGCCATACAAATATTTGACTAACTGGTAAAACTTCTGATTTGGAGATGACGAATAAAGGAACCCATGGAATATCAAAATTCATTTCAAAAGAAGGGAAAATCCAACCTCCATTTGACAAAAACAATTTGAGATTTGAGTTGCTCAAAGACTCCATATAATCAACAAATGAATCAATGAATCTATAAGGAAATACTTGTTGTTGAAGATAAAAATATCTCTGTATATCCTCTTCATCATAATGGCTGCCACTTTCAGCTACCTGCAAGCTGAATTGCGAAGATGGCTGCTCAATGTCTTCTACGGATTCAGGATGGTTGATTTCCACACAATGTTTTTCCTCATCAAAATTTGATTCATAATTGTCATACATCCGTTGGCTGCTCCTCAAATCAACAAAAGGTGGTGTAGGGATCTGCTATTTTTCATCTGAATACTCATCATAGATTGGGATATCTTCAGAGTGAATCGACTGATGCTGATCCAAATCTAGAACTTTAATGTCTTCACCATAAAATGAAGCATTCTGATCGATTTCTAAAAATGAAGATTTTTGTTCTATGATGCTATCATCAACTTTAATATCATAATTTTGAAAAATTTCTTGTTGTAAAACAGAATCAGAGGAAGATAATAAATCTTCTTCTTTCTTCATATCATAACCACCGACTTCATCTTTACTACTGGAAAAGTATGCTTCTAAACCCTGGATATATAATGCATATCCCCTACAGCAATCCTCAAAAAGACACTCAGCTGGGTAAATCCTCTTACAATATGAATAAAAGGCATCACGAAAATATTTCAAAGAGGAAATACTAGAAGGAGGAAGAGTTCTGTACCATTTTCTTGCACAACCATCGAATGAATACATAAACATTTTCATTTATACATCTTCATGAGGTATCCTCAGCTGATCCATGTATTGATGGGATTTAATTACATGATGTGCTGGATTGTCCTCTTCCTTTTCTCAGAATCGCGGAAGAAAATCTTCCCATTCATCAATGATAGGTACTGTATTTGGAAATCCAGGAACATTTAAGAAATTGAGCGGAGCAAATCTCTGTGCCAATGATGGTTTCAAAACGTTTTGACATCTTGTAAAATCGCCTCTGGATTCTTCAAACATGGAGTCGCCCGGTGAATAAATATGTAGTCTAACTAATGCCCTGCTCCTGTCCACCACCAAAAGTTGGGTCTGATCTTTGTCATTCTTTCCCGTGGAAGATATCTTCACTTCTGCATCCCTGTCAATGGCACCAGAAGATGTTATCCCTAAAGTTGAACCTACACTACAGGGGCTCAAGCTTAAGGAAATCTTGTTTTAAAATAGAAATCAATAAATTCAAAATGAAAACCAATGATGTATAAAATCAAAGCTATTGGTAGAATCACACAATTGTCAATGGACTAAACTGGTATGAAATGAAAGTTGTTTAAAAGAATCAGACAGTTTACAATAAACTAAGCTGGTATGCATTCAAGACTGTTTTGTATATATCACACACTTATAAACGAAATAAGCTTGTACAATATAAGATCTATGAGAAAATCAAAACATTATTGAAGAAATAGGCTGGTAGGTCAATCGGAGCTGCAAGATTAATCAAAAGGAACCGTATAACATAAAATCAAACACAAAGTTCAATATCGAGGTTACTATGATCATAAAGTCAAGAAGTGAAACTGCTTCTGTTTTCTAAAGTATAAGGATAATTGTATTTCACAATAAGAATTACTGCAATGGGATTTAATGGACCATATGCATAATAAAACTATCAGAAAAACAATTCATAACACACATAAGCAAATCATCATCATGCTCATTCAAAAATAGAACCTGTACTGAAGCTACAATATGTTTATGTTATATAGACATAGCTCAAAACAGGGCTTGCATTACTCCAAAAATTGTCAACCTTCAGTCCCCTCTGCGCACTGCTCAGAGGAAGAGCTCTCCTAAATACAAAATATATGTTTTTCTAAGATAACTATAAGCTCCTACTTCTATGGATCGAGCCCTTCCCAAAATAGAAAAGTCAATCTCCTTTAAAATTGTATGCCTTCATTATTTTGGGGCTCGTTCTAATTTTCTGCCTGAATAATAGGATCTAGAATTAATATACTTTGCCATTTGGTGTTTGCATTGACACTCGGGCTTCTCAACTTTCCCGTGTAACAATTATCATTCTCTTGATGATCTGCATGGAGCTTTGCAACTAAATCTGCATTGTCCAATCCAGCATTATCTGTTATAATAGTTGGAATTGCTCTAAGTGCATGAGGAAAAGCATCAATCGCAAGAGACTTCTTTCCTGGTGTCCTCCTTGAAAGTTCATCAAAAAAACACAATGCAAGCCTTTTATTATGGCCCTTGTATCAGCATTGCGATACATTTCACCTAGGTCTGACACTACAGGGACAGCTATTGTATGAGATCTTATACGTCTTTCACCCGAGGATGATGTATATAGGAGAGCAACTTGAAAATAGACAGTCTGGGTTGTTAAGAGGGTGTCCTCCAATGTTAGCTGCATCGCGAAAGCTTTGTCACAATCAACAGCTAGAAGTGCCAATATATCTGAAGACCTTAACATGAAATGTCCATGATAAGTTGTAAATCATACACCTTTCCCACATCGTATGCGCATAACAGCTTCCCATGCAGTCTCTCTTGTTAGATCTCTAGCCAGTTCATGGCTAAACTTTTCCTTGTAAAGAATCACCTGAAAGGATGGGTAATAGTAAACCTGGTCGCCTGTATATTTTGATAAAGTACCTAAGGAAGCTATATCTGTATATTTATCACTAAATGGATATAGATTCACCCCAATCTGATATTTTGTAAGATCTGCAGCCATCTGTTTATAGAATGGGTCCTCTGCAACCCGAATTGTGTGCTCTTTATCTGTACCATAAATGCGTGGATCATCCGCCCTTAGCTTTAGACGTCTAACCCCAAGAGAAGGTAAAGTGCTCTGAAAAATGAGCAGATTTCCCCCAAGTTAGCTCATGATCATGAAATATGCTTTAAGAGCAGGCCCAAAAGCAGACTCGATATTGGTATTTTCCTCAAACCTTGATGGAAGAATATCTAGTAGAGCTTCCACCACATGTCAAGAATCAGACAAATTCACAAGCAGATCATCTGGCAATGGAAAAAACTTTGATCGAGCCATCTGAAAAAGCTCCCGAACCATTCGAGCACCCTCACCAACATACTTTCCATCTTCAGTTATTTGAGATCCAACTGTCTATTTCCCAATCCTCATAAGATTTACCAGAATTTTTGAACCTCTCTGCCCACCGGGATTCATTATAGTTCATTTGAAACTCTGCTGCCAGTAAGTAAAATGATGACAGTTACTGAAATTTGTTGGAGCAGATCTGATGATAACATCTGGCTTTGTCTGGGGATGGCATGCTCCCTGTGAGCTGCCAAGAACAAGTAGACCAAGTACCTCTCCGTTTCATTGGGATGGAGTCTTCATCACAAGTCTTTGTTATTTAAAAATCTTGAAAACAAACTGTTGACTAAATCTTTAAACTACTCTGCAAATTGACTAATCCTGATCATACTGTACAAACTTTAAAGAAATGCTTGGAACATTAAGCTTATTTATTTACAGCTCCCATTCTAATCATCTGCTATCTTTTGATCAGGAAAAATCTTGCTTCCAATGAAGCCATACAAATATTTGACTAACTGGTAAAACTTCTGATTTGGAGATGACGAATAAAGGAATCCATGGAATATCAAAATTCATTTCAAAAGAAGGGAAAATCCAACCTCCATTTGACAAAAAAAAATCTGAGATTTGAGGTGCTCAAAGACTCCATATAATCAACAAATGGATCAATGAAGCTATAAGAAAATACTTGTTGCTGAAGATCAAAATATCTCTGTATATCCTCTTCATCATAATGGCTGCCACTTTTAGCTACCCGCAAGCTGAATTGCAAAGATGGCTGCTCAATGTCTTCTACGGATTCAGGATGGTTGATTTCCACACAATGTTTTTCCTCATCAAAATTTGATTCATAATTGTCATACATCCGTTGGATGCTCCTCAAATCATTAAAAGGTGGTGTAGGGATCTGCTATTTTTCATCTGAATACTCATCATAGATTGGGATATCTTCAGAGTAAATCGGCTGATGCTGATCCAAATCTAGAATTTTAATGTCTTCACCATAAAATGAAGCATTCTGATCGATTTCTAAAGATGAATATTTTTGTTCTATGATGCTATCATCAACTTTAATATCATAATTTTGAAAAATTTCTTGTTGTAAAATAGAATCAGAGGAAGATAATAAATATTCTTCTTTCTTCATATCATAACCACTGGCTTCATCTTTACTACCGGAAAAATATGCTTCTAAACCTTGGATATATAATGCATATCCCCTACAACAATCCTCAAAAAGACACTTAGCTGGGTAAATCCTCTTACAATATGAATAAAAGGCATCATGAAAATATTTCAAAGAGGAAATACTGGAAGGATGAAGAGTTCTGTACCATTTTCTCGCACAACCATCTAATGAATACATAAACATTTTCATCAATACATCTTCATGACGTATCCTCTTCTAATCCATTTATTGATGGAATTTAATTACATGATGTGCCGGATTGTCCTCTTCCTTTTCTCGGAATCGCGGAAGAAAATATTCCCATTCATCAATGATAGGTACTGTATTTGGAAAGCCAGGAACATTTAAGAAATTGAGTGGAGCAAATCTCTGTGCCAATGATGGTTTCAAAACGTTTTGACATCTTGTAAAATCGCCTCTGGATTCTTCAAACATGGAGTCGCCCGGTGAATAAATCTGTAGTCTAACTAATGCCCTGCTCCTGTCCACCATCAAGAGCTGGGTATGATCTTTGTCATTCTTTCCCGAGGAAGATATCTTCACTCCTCCGTCCCCGGCAACAGCGCCAAAAGATGTTATCCCCAAATTTGAACCTAGACTATAGGGGCTCAAGCTTAAGGAAATCTTGTTTTAAAATAGAAATCAATAAATTCAAAATGAAAACCAATGATGTATAAAATCAAAGCTGTTGGTAGAATCACACAATTATCAATGGACTAAACTGGTATGAAATCAAAGCTGTTTAAAAGAATCACACAGTTTACAATAAACTAAGCTCGTATGCAATCAAGACTGTTTTGTATATATCACACACTTATAAACGAAATAAGCTTGTACAATATAAGATCTATGAGAAAATCAAAACATTATTGAAGAAATAGGCTGGTAGGTCAATCAGAGCTGCAAGATTAATCAACAGGAACTGTATAACATAAAATCAAACACAAAGTTCAATATCGAGGTTACTATGATCATAAAGTCAAGAAGTGAAACTGCTTCTGTTTTCTAAAGTATAAGGATAATTGTATTTCACAATCAGAATTACTGCAATGCGATTTAATGGACCATATGCATAATAAAATTATCAGAAAAACAATTCATAACACACATAAGCAAATCATCATCATGCTCATTCAAAAATAGAACCTGTACTGAAGCTGCAATATGTTTATGTTATATAGACAGAGCTCAAAATTGGGCTTGCATTACTCCAAAATTCGCCAACCTTCAGTCCCCCCTGCTCACTGCTCGGAGGAAGAGCTCTCCTAAATACAAAATATATGTTTTTCTAAGATAGCTATAAGCTCCTACTTCTATGGATCGAGCCCTTCCCAAAATAGAGAAGTCAATCTCCTTTAAAATTGTCTGCCTTCATTATTTTGGGGCTCGTTCTGATTTTCTGCCTGAATAATAGGATCTAGAATTAATTTACTCTGCCATTTGGTGTTTGCGTTGACACTCGGGCTTCTCAACTTTCCCGTGTAACTATTATCATTCTCTTGATGATCTGCACGGAGCTTTGCAACTAAATCTGCACTGTCCAATCCAGCTTTATCTGTTATAATAGTTGGAATTGCTCTGAGTGCATGAGCAAAAGCATCAATCCCAAGAGACTTCTTTCCTGGTGTCCTCCTTGCAAGTTCATCAAAAAAACACAATGCAAACCTTTTATTATGGCCCATGTATCAGCATTGCGATACATTTCACCTAGGTCTGACACTACAGGGACAGCTATTGTATGAACTCTTATACGTCTTTCACCTGAGGATGATGTATATAGGAGAGCAACTTGAAAATAGACAGTCTGGGTTGTCAAGAGGGTGTCCTCCAATGTCAGCTGGAAGTGCCAATAAATCTGAAGACCTTAACATGAAATGTCCATGATAAGTTGTAAATCGTACACCTTTCCCACATCGTATGCGCATAACAGCTTCCCATGCAGTCTCTCTTGTTAGATCTCTAGCCAGTTCATGGCTAAACTTTTCCTTGTAAAGACTCGCCTGAAAGGGTGGGTAATAGTAAACCTGGCCGCCTGTATATTTTGATAAAGTACCTAAGGAAGCTATATATGTATATTTATCGCTAAATGCATATAGATTCACCCCAATCTGATATTTTGTAAGATCTGCAGCCATCTGTTTATAGAATGGGTCCTCTGCAACCCGAATTGTGTGCTCTTTATCTGTACCATAAATGCATGGATCATCCGCCCTTAGCTTTAGACGTCCAACCCCAAGAGAAGGTAAAGTGCTCTGAAAAATGAGCAGCTTTCCCCCAAGTTGACTCGTGATCATGAAAGCTGCTTTAAGAGCAGGCCCAAAAGCAGACTCGATATTGGTATTTTCCTCAAACCTTGATGGAAGACTATCTGGCAGAGCTTCCACCACATGTCGAGAATCAAACAAATTCACAAGCAGATCATCTGGCAATGGCAAAAACTTTGATTAGGCCATCTGAAAAAGCTCCCGAACCATTCGAGCATGCTCACCAACATACTTTCCATCTTCAGTTATTTGAGAGCCAACTGTCCATTGCCCAATCCTCATAAGATTTACCAGAATTTTTGAACCTCTCTGCCCACTGAGATTCATTATAGGTTCATTTGAAACTCTGCTGCTAGTAAGTAAAATGCTGCCAGTTACTGAAATTTGCTGGAGCAGATCTGATGATAACACCTTGGATGAGGTAACTCAAGTTTTTGTTTAAAATTTGGACTAAATAAAGTTTAATGTTTTGAGATTGATATCTATAGTTTTGTTTTTGAGGGATTGGATCTCTAGTTTTAGTTTATTATCCAGAATAAAGGTTTTTTTTAATTATCAAAAAGATTTCTTTAATAAAGTCTTGCTTTGAGATTAGAATAGACTTGATCTCTTGTTTCTGTTTATCATTTAGATTAAAAATTAATCATTTTTTAAGAAGTATATTTAGAAAATTATAAAACATCTGTAAGGTTTGTTAAAGGAATCTAAAAGTATTATAAAGGCTTCCAAATGGAAAACCTTTTTTATTTATTTTACCAATTAGTGTTATATTTAGAGTGGAGTAGGGATTATGTTTTTTCTAGATTGCATGAGGATGAAACAAGTGTATTGTCCTGATTGATATCGAATTTGGACTTACTAACATAAAATCAATCAGTACTAAATTTTAAAATATAGACATTCTTGGTTATGCCTCCCTGTGGGATTTTCTCAAGCTACGCATATTTATTTTTGAGATTAGAGTATGAGCTTAGCTCTAGCTAAACAACGTAACCTTGGGCTTTTCTCAAGCTACGCATATTTATTTATGAGATTAGAGTATGAGTGGGCCTAATGGTTAAGAGCATGTGTTTCCTCTTAGGAGGTCATGGGTTCAAATCCAGAGGGGTAGTGTCCAGCGAAACAACGTAACCTTGGGCGTGAGATAGAGATGATGCTTTGGACAGGGTTTCTGTATGGAAGAAGGTAATTTCACTTAATCAAATCGATATCAATTATAAAGAAAAATTCCCAAAAACAAATTAAGTAAATCAAATTAAACACAATAATTTAACTGAAAATAAAACTTCCAAATTTTCGTATTCACAAGAAGGATTTCCTATATTTTTGTGATATATTTTCGTATTCACAAGATGGATTTCCTATTGTTTTAGATTCTAATTTAAAATCTGGCAAAAGATTTCAGATCGATGGAAAACTGCAATCTCAACACGTGCAAACTAAAACAGAGGAGAATATTGTTAACTAATTACCATACTCTGAATCCACCCATATACTTAAAACTGCAACCCATATACTTAAAATTACAATTTAAAAAATGCACCGTGCTATTTCTAATAACAATATTTCCTGGAGGAGATTGAAACTAATTACCATACTCGGAATCCAGCCGGATACTAAAATTTGCAAACCTATAAACTTTAAATTACAATTTGAATAGTGCACCCTGCTATTATCAATAGTCATTTCTTGAGGAGATTGTAAACTATTAACCACACAGCTCTGAATCCACCCAGATACTTAAAATTGCAAACCCGTATACTTAAAATTACAATTTAAGCAATGCGCCTTGCTATATTTAACAAACATTCATTTACCAGGTTTTTAATTTGTCTAAAAAATTAAATTGAAAGAAATATGTATGGTTTTCAAATTAAATGATAAAACTGTTTTTTTTAAAGAAGAAAAAGGCTATTTCTTATATATTAAAGAAATAGTTTACAACACGATAATAATTTCTTATATATTAAAGAAATAGTTTACAACACAATAAGAACCATAGTGTTCTTCAGGAGGGAGGTAATTAATCTCCCGAAAAAAGAACCATAGTGTTCTGTAGATCTAACTTGGACAATCCATCAGCCAACACATCCTGCTTTCTGGATATATGATGACAATCCAAGCAAAGAAAGTTGTCCTTGAGGGTTACAGAACTAGCATACCAATGATCCAGTTCAAAAGTACCTGTAAGTTTGACACATTGTTAGCCTAGTGGATGATAATCCTAGAGTCACCAAAGACTTTCGGTTGAGGGAGACTCATGACAGAGGAGGCAAAGAGTAGTACCCATGCTGCCATGAGTTCTGCTTTGTTATTTGTACTGGGACCACAACCAAGTGAAAGATGGAAAAAATGGGACTGACTGATATACAGCACCATCCCCGCACCATCAATACTAGCTTGAGCAGCACCATCTAAGCAACCCATAACTACACCCAAAACAATACCAACATTCAATGTCTTCTACACCCTAACAGGTTCAGGGAAATCTTTAATAAGCTGAAAGACACCTTACATAACAAAATGAACCTGATGTCTCCTATCTTGAAAGATCACAGTGTTCCTAGTTTTCCAAATAAAGCAGTTGCAAAAGAAAAGGTAGGTATAAGGACCTAGACCCCATCTTCACCCACAGTGTTCCACAAATACACCAAAAGTACATTCTTCCCACTGAATAGTCAAACCAAAACGTAAAGCAACTGCCTGGTAAACTGCTTCCCAGACAATGCCAGAAAAGATGTTCAACAGTTTCAGCCTCAGCTGCGCAAAGATGGCAAAAATTAGGCCCAATCTGCCCTTGAACCTATAAAAAACTCCATTAATCTACAGCCAAGTGAAAACATTTTATCTTCCTGGTATGTTCCAGGACCGTTTATCCATACACACAAAAAAAATACTAATTCACATTATTTAGGTTTGCCTGGTTATCAGTTGTCCGAATCCATTGACAAACAATATTAGTCTGCTAATACTTTTTATCGTTTCATTTTTTCAGCTCTTGAAAGGTCTGCAGTACTTGCACAATGCCAATGTGCTGCACCGAGATTTGAAGCCTAGCAATATTCTGTTCGATTTCGAAACCGCGAGAATAAAATTATGTGACTTTGGGCTTGCTAGAAGAAGAGCTCCCGAAATGACCACGTTTGTGGTCACTGCTCCGTTCAGAGCCCCGGAGCTGTTCCTCAATGATGATCCAGAGTCCGATTATAGTAAATACGGCCCAGCTATTGACGTATGGTCCCTTGGCTGCATTTTCGCAGAGCTGCTTTGCCCCAACCCTCTGGCGCTTTCTCATCTTTTCCCTTTGTTTGAGTATGATTTAACAGCTGTATGCCAGATTGTTGAAGTAATCCCGCCACCCAATGACGATGAGATAGAAGATATCACTGATAATAATTTTATAGCAGAGATTATTAGAAGCTTGCCTCGTCGACCCAGGAGACCACTCAGTCAAATATTTGAGAATCTAACTGACAAGAGCGCTCTTGATTTGCTAGAGAAAATGCTTGTTTTCAATCCCGCTAGAAGAATCACTGTTGAAGAGGCTCTTGAACATGAATTCATGCAGGAGATAACATTGGATGTCCTAACGGAAGAGCTTCATCTGCAACCTTCTGAAGTTGAAATGCTGAGGAATCCCCCCACCATCAGTGTGAACTTCAACATGGAGGAATCCTCTTATGGAGAAAGCAGGAATATGTTATTTGACGCTTGCATGAAGTTCCAAGTATGATTGCAATGTTTCCTGCAAAAGCAGGAATATGTTATTTGACGCTTGCATGAAGGTCCAAGTATGATTGCAATGTTTCCTGCAAAATAAGATAGAGAAAGTAGAGAGACTGTTCATATAGAAGCATGGCTCATGCTATGATGGCGGAGTCCAATTTTCCTTGTGTTGTCAATAATATTGAACGGTCAAGTTTTATTTAGTTGTCTTTTTAAAGAATTGTTTAAATGTTTTTTTAAGTTTTATTTGTATGTTTAAAAAGCTGGGGGCAAAGAACCTCTTTGAATTGCTATAATTCAATTCTCATGAGATTATAAGCATAACATTATATTGTTATTTTAATATAATAAGAAATATGAATGTGATGATTGTTATTAAAAAAAATTTTTAAAGAAAAACTTTTAAATATTTTTATTGTTTAAAATAGCCTATAAGAACTGTTTAAATGGAGTGAGGGGTGTAGTTCTTTCTACATGGTTATTGATAAATGGATTAAGAAATTTTTTTTTCAAGAAATGTTTTTGTTTTTAAATAATTATCGGAACTGTTATTTTAGTTTATTTAAGTTTATTTTTAATTTATTTTGTTGCCTTGAGAGGGACTTTCTACATCTTAAATTGACTAGATGTTTCTACATCTTAAATGGACTAGATGTGTCCGGTCTTAACACTCAGGTGGCACATGGCGACTCAATAAAAATAATAATAATAAAAAGTAAAAATAAAAAACTTATAACATGTTGGCTTATAATTAAAAGAGTAAAAAATAAAAAATATTATACTCCTATAAATATAGAACCATATTAGGGCAATACTCACAATCTTACAAATAGTAAAATATTAGTAGTAAAATTCAATTAGTAAAAAGAAAAATTAAAATTCAATTGACTTGAGTAGTAAAAAGAAAAATTCTAAAACCAAGAACATAAAAAATTTAATTTTAAATTAGCTAAAATGTAAAACAATTTATATGGATTATTTTACTCTTTAACTACTCTTAATATTCATTAGTTTTAAAGAAAGACAAATAAAACTATTTTGGAAAACTATTTGATTATATGATTATTAATGTTATTCAACTCATTTTCTTCCATGATGTTTACCTTATTCTGGAATTAATTAAGCAAGTTGACCAAGTACAAATACTTATTAGAAATTTTTATAAATTAAAAAGAGTTTGCACCTCAAGAAAACTTGATCCCTCTGATATATTTATATATATATATAAATATAAAAGAAACATATATTCTTTACTATTATATCTACTCAAATTGTATAATTATTTAATTTTTATAACTTCCACTCAAATCAAATGTATATAGTGGATTTATTTTTTCCAAAACCCTCATCAAAATGACTTTGGTTTATATTTGATGAGGCACAGGTCTTTTTTGGATTTATATAACTACAAGTTTGCAATGCTAGACAATGTTAAAAAAAAAATGTTAAAAAAAAAATTTCTAATGATACACATATGATACACATATCTCAAAGATGTAAATAGATACCATTTAAATGCATACACACCAACACGGGGCTTGAATAGGTGTTTTCTAACAAACTACTAACTAAGAATTAACACCCATGTAGCTCAATGTTAGTCTTCCCAACAATCCATTAAAATTAACACCTATTGGATGGATGCATATTTCATCATTCCTTCTAGTTTAAATAAAAAATTGTGTCCCCACTTTCCTTAAGAAGGTTGTAAGAGATGTCCCAACTACTGATGGGACTATTATAAGTGATGTTGGAGTTGCAAGAATTAGAAATTTAAGGAAATAAATGTTTAACTATCATGTAGAGGAGATCACCATGTGAAGAATCTGTAATGAAAATTTCCTAGATAGGTGACTAGCTAATTCCATGGGATAATGAAGTTAACACTAAATGACTTGTTAACTAGAAGATAAATGAATTTCTCATATATTTGGAAAATGGAAGGGTTACTATGTTGTTGTACACCATAGAAAGATGGGATAGGATTGCTAAATATCAATGTGTTCTTCCAATTATTGGTAAAATATCTATAAAGAATGAATCGTAATGATTCTAGTGAGGATAAACAATATGTTATTTTAACAATTGAAAAGCATAACATCAAAGGGAGAGAGGATGCAAGTAAAGAGACTATCCATAAAGTTGGTTATTGACGGACTACAAAAATGGATGTAAAAGTTGATAGGACAAAGCAATAATAAAATAAGTATAGAAAGCAAGCTCAAATGGTGGAGAGAGGTAGAAATTAATTAATGTAAGTGAGCATATTATTAATGTGAACAAGAAAGGGTGACTACAAGAATCCATATGTAAGATGTACCCCATGGAATAGTCTAGGTGGTTTTCCTATGAGACAATGTAATGTGCATTTTTGTGATTCCAAATTTACATGGAATATTTAAAAAGGACCATCCAAATTAGCCTAGAATGAGAACATATTATGGATTTTTACCGTAAGTGTATGATGTGAAGAGATAATGGATCATTCTTGTGTGTCCTGGTGCATCTAATGAACCATATGGGTGTAGTCTCAATCTCCTAGGTGGGAATTGACATGTGTAGGGTTAGGCTAGGTGAAGTAGTTGTATAAGGACTTCTAGCCCATGGAAGTTGCCAATATGCTATGTGTCCTAACATTTAAGGAGAATGTTGAAGGATGAAAATATGAGGTATATACACAACTTCTCTTTTTTTACTATTGCATTTCTACTACAATAAAACTATGGATAAATGAGAGTGTTGTAATGATGAATTTGAGGAGATCCATGTTGATTCTACCCAGAAGAGGAGATTGGATGGCAGAGTGTCACAAAGAGTGCATATAAAATTACTAATGTGTTGAATCACTGTTAGGTTTTATATAATGTTATAAGACATCTTATGAAAAAAGGATTAGACATAGGGTTTGGATATAATTCTAATGGAGGGATGGTAATAAGTGTTATGAGGAAAAAAATATGAGAGGAGGGAAAGAGGGAAAACATAGTGGATTACCTAGGGTATTTACAAGGGTTGAAGGAGAATTTAGCTCCTGTAAAGAGATATTTTTTCTAAATATTAAAATGGAGTGTTCTGAATGATGAATTGTTTCCTAGTACTCATATGAGAAAGATGATTTCCACAAGAGGTGAAGTCATTTAAGTATTACCATCCTTATAGAGTTTGTAGGTACTCCACCAAGCATTATAAATGACATTATGTTGGTGTTTATAGGGGAGACTACCAATTAGATTGTAACATTTAAACTTGTGAATTGAATTGATGCATATAGATACTAAATAGAAATAAAAATTAAATATTGTCACAAACACTATACACAAATATTTAACTTGGAAACCCATAACCAATAAAACCAACTAAACTTAGATTCACGCGTCTCTCTTTCTCATTATATTCTCTTAACCATTCACACTAAATTATTGGGTATTCCATAGTGTCAAAAACCCTAATTGGTTAATCTATATTTCATTAAAACCCTAATCCCTTAACCATGATTAAATTACACATTGGATCAAAGAAGCACAAAAAACAACCATAGAGGATCCATATTTCACACAACCCACATGCAAATCATATAACACATACCCAACATTGTCCAATTTTTCATTTTATTTGTAAACCAATAGGAAACATATTGATCAGGTCACAATTTAAGGAAACAATAACCATAAAATCTCTATACCAATGGAAGTTCTTAATAGTAACAGATTTTGTTAATGAGTCTACAACATTATTTAAGGTGTCAACATTCTCCAACAACAACTTCTTATCTTCAAACAAATCTCTCAAAAAGTAGTATTGCACATCAATATGCATCATTTTAGAATTATAAGTATGTTTCTTTGATAGAAATATTGTACTTTGACTTCCATAATCTAACCTTACATATTTATGTACAAACCCAATACCTTAAAACAATATCCACAACCATAAAAATTCTTCAGTTGCATTGGTGGTTTCCATATATTATATTTTGTATTTTAGACTAGCATAATCACTTGTCTCTTGGTCATCTGGTTGAGAGCTCCTCCAAATAGGTTAAATCCATAACCACTTGTAGATATTTTTCTTTCAAGATATTCAACCCAATTTGCATCTACCATTTTGTCTAACCTAGGTCTTTCTTAGTAGCGGAATGGATAATTTGTAGTGTCATTCATACGTAAAGGCCACTTTACAAATGTCTAGTAATCCTTTCTTTGTTTTTACATATATTAAATTGGTTAAAACTCCTATTGACATGGTTAATGTTTGGTCTCGTACATACCATTGGATACATTAAAATTCCAACAAAACTAGCATAGAGAACTCATGCCATGTCTTCTTCCTCTTCCCATGTCTTTGAACAGTAATCTACATATAAACTTACACCTATAGGAATACGAACATTAACTAGTTTACATTCCTTCATACCAAACCTATACAATATTTTCTCAATGAATTTTATTTGATTCAACCAGAGTTTTGTGTTTGCACAATATCTTTTAATCTCCACCCCCAGTATTAGGTTAATAGCACCAAGATCCTTCATGTCAAATTTGGAGTATAGATGTTGTTTCTATTCATTAAGGACGTTAATGTTGTTTAATTGATATACACCACTATATTAATGAAGTGATCATCAACCTACTTGGAATTTACACAGTGGTTAAAATCGCTTCTCAAAAAACATAGCCCAAGGATGTATGTGTCAAACTTTTGGTACCACATCCTAGGAGATTTATTTAGACCATAAATGTAGTTCTTTATCTTGTAGACCATCTCTTCCCTCCCATTCACTAAAAATCCTTTTTCTTGTTTGATACATATTTCTTCTTCAATATCCCCATGCAGAATTGTTTTCTTCACATCCATTTATCTACTTCAGGATAAATAAAAACATTACTATTAGAGAAAATTAATTTGATATAAGTTAATTTATCAATGGGAAAAACAACTTCACTAAAACAAATTCCATCTACTTGGGAATATCCCTTTTCTATTAACATGGATTCGTACTGCTCCACTTCACCTTCTAGAACCAACTTCTTCTTAAACAACCATTTTCTAATATTGAATTTTATTTCAATTCACGACTCAACTTGATCCAAAACTTCATTTTTATTCAAGTCATCCATTTCCTCAACCATGGACATCTCCCGTATTTTACTATTGCTTGAACGATCATCAACAATACATACGGAAAAATCAAAACAAAAAATAGATGGGGAATTTCATGGTAGTATCTTTTTGGTTTCCTTCTTTCCCAATATGATCTTCTCAAAACTAGGGTATAAGGTGAACTTCTTCTTCTTATTCACCTTCTTCTATTGACTGATATCATAATCCTTTGAATCAAGCTATATTTTATTTAGTTCATTTTCCATTGGTATGAATCTATATTTGGGAACTTACTTAACCTCTCTAAAGACAACATATTGATTGTAAACAATATTCCTAGTTATTAAGTTCAAAACTTCAAAACCTGTCACACAATCTTTTTAAGCAATAAACATATAATTTTCAGCCACCATCTTACTCATTTTTTTCCTTTGGAACATGTACATGAACATTAAACCCTAAAACTCTGAAATGTTTTTGTATCATTCCATGCCTCATGTAGAGTTTTGTTAGCCAATGCTAATGTAGGTGATCAATTTATCAAGTATCATGTGGTATCCTCTACCTCTCCCTATAATTCTTAAAATGTGGTATCCTCTACCTCTCCCTATAATTCTTATCATATCTTTGACACCACTGAGCATGCTCTTTACCTTTTCCAACAAATTCCTCTTCATTCTTTTTGCAATTCCATTTTCTTCAAGTGTGCATCGAATATCATTATTCCTTTCTATTCCACAATTCTTGCAGAATTCCTCAAATGCATTTCCACATAACTCTTCATCATTATCTGTTTTCAACCCTAAAATCTTTAAATTTATCAAAGATCTCATTTTTTTGGAAGGAAATAAATTTATTTGTTTCTTAAGAAGTTGTTTATGAATTAAACACGGTATAACTATTTCATTAATGATGGAATATGCATAGGTCCAAATACATGACTATGTATTAACCCTCATATTTTTTTTGATATTTTAGCACTAGATGTGAATTTTACCCTATTATGTTTACCATATATGCAACATTCGTATAAATGAAACCTAGTGTACACTCAAATATACCTTCAACCATACCTTTACCATGTAATGGTTGAAGGAAATCCTCTCAATTATGTCCCATTCTTTGATGCCATAACATTGTCTTCTCTTTAGAAATAATAGGGTTTCTGTCCTCTTTATTTCCATCTTTAGGAACAATGGAAATGTTACATCTATCAGTTATATTTTTTTCCAACAACCTGTATAGAGCTCCATTTAATACTCTCAACATCAAGTCCATTGCTCCTTGAACCATTTTGCATAATTAATTCCCAAACAAAGTTTGCATTCCTGCATCACTCATCTTTTCAATAGATACCATTATTTTAGAAATCTTTGTAATGTTGAAAACCCTAGGGAGACTTCTAACCCTTCCATCATTGAGAAACAAAATAACTCTTGCATGTCCTACGATTATGGTCATCAATTCATATTATAAGATAATATAACCTTTATTGTCCTTATCATACTCACAAAACCACTCCCTATGAGGTGTCATATGAAAACAATCACTTGAGCCAATTAAACATACATCACACTTTTAACGGGTATCGATGGAAGCCATATACACATTTACTCCTTCCAACTCACTATTCTCTATCCACAACAAGATCTTCCATATTGAGCTTTAATAGCTCAAAAATCATACCGTTAAACAAATGAATCATGACTCTAGATATCTCATTGAATACAAGTTTATCATATTCCCAAGATTACAAAAAAAAAGTTATAAAAAATGAGCTGAAACCTTAGCAACAAAGGTTCCCCGGTGAAGCAGCGAATTGATATTTAATACAAAATGTATTTTTTAAACCTATGAAGTGAAATAATACATATAGATTATGAAGAAAAACATAACTTAAACAATGACTTAGACACAATACATATATATTTACCTTGGAAACCGTTAACTAGGAAAACCAACAAACCTCAAATTTGTACTTCTCCCTTTATCGTTATATTGCCTTAAACATTGATAATACAAAATTATAATTTACTATTTTGACTTTGACACAACCCACATGCAAATAATATAACACAAACACAAAATAAATCATAGTAAAGTAAAAAAAACATTTCATTTCATGGTGTCATGAAAAAGGACCAATGACCAAAGTGAAGTGACTACACAAGATTTATTAATAAGGAGGTGAGGTACATTCTACTGCATCCAACCAAGATGGTATGGTGATGAGTTGGAAGTCTTGCATAGCTTAACGTTTTCAACACTTGTACTTTGGAGAAAAGGTGTTCCTACTACCATTATTGAAGATGACGACGTCCAAGTTGTCTTTCAATCGATAATTGTGAGTGAATAGAGGATGTGGTGATTTTTGTGAAGGAATTTGATTAATTAAAAGAAGGGATGGGTCTACATCATGAGTGGGATGATTTATGTTTGAGAGAAACGGAAAAAATATAGAGGTGATTCATCATGTTGGAAGGAAGTTTATTTTTTGTAGAACTATTTGGCTAAGGTTTTGTAATTTAGGAATGTTGATTCTAAGTTTTCATGTATATATGTATTATGATAAGCTAACCTATGCGGTGAGGGGAGGAGGTTGGAATTCTAGGTATAGGTGCACAAGTGATACGTTGAACAGGTGGTGAAGTGGGAGGTAGACAAGACAACACATACGAGAATTATGAGTGTAGTGGTTTATCAAATTTTCATTCAATGGAGAGGGAATAAATAAAATTTTGATCTAGCATGTGGTTTTCAAAGAAAGTTATTTTATTACCAAACATAAAAAATAAAATGGAATTGAAAATTAATGACTAGTAGTTCTTCTGTGATTTGTAAATACAACAAGAAGCTGATAAAAACCTCTATCAATTGTTGAATAGTATGGTTTAGGGCTTAGGCGAGTTGTAGGAAACAAGATAAGAGATTGGAAAGACACCATATAGGTAAAAAAAACTAGTGGAGAGCATATAACATGGAATGCCAAGTGGTGATGTACCTGGAATTAGTGTGTTGATTGTTAATGATATCTATGTAGATTTTACTTGAATATTTATGGATTTTCCACTAGGCTATGCAACACTAGCTAACTGGTTTTTGTTTCATAATAACTTTTTCTTTTCATTTATGGTGGGACATGTTTGGAAATTAGCAATATGTACTATACAATTATAGGAATCTAATACTCCTCATTACATATGAACAATGTATTTGGGAAACCAAATTCTCGTGTCAAGCCTAAAATAAAAGAATACACAAATGGTTTTTAATAGGGAACTTCAGGGATCTAGCAAGGTGATGGGTGAATGTATTGAGACTGGAAGTCTTCTTCATTGAAAGATGAATACATGTAGGGTGTCATGTGGAATTAATATCCAAACTAAAAATTATGGTAATGAGAGCGTGTAGGAGATAGATTCGACTAGTGCCTATCATCTAAGGCATGATTTTGACATGGAAGAGTGCTTACAAAAGGATGTAGGTTTGGATCCGGTTTTCTAGAAAATCCTTGAATGTTGAGTAGATCAAGGAGATTGTTGCTTTGCATGAGCAATATAGATCTCTAGAAAATATCAACAAGGGGATCATTCTTGGGATGTGGGGATGACATTGAAGAACTCAACTAGTATAATTTTTTGGGTGAAGATAAGATATTGAGGAGCCACAAAAAAAGAGAGCAATTTTTAGGGCTATGTAATAGACCTTAAGGAAACCAAATTAACTATGAAAATTATATTTGATGTTGGGATGGAGGGAAAATCTTGAGAAAGTAGAAATGACAAAGAAGTGATTGTGGTGTAAGGTGAACTTTGAAGAACCAACTAAATGATTTTATTTATTTATTAATGTGTAAAATAAAACTTGAGAAACCCACCCACAAACAAAAAAAAATAATAAAATAATAGTAAATTAAAATAAAAACAAAAACAAAATAAAATAGTTAAAAAATAATAATAATATTAAAAAAAAAACCTATATTAACTTTTAAGATATATATATAAGAGGAAAGAGTGAACATTAATTGGAAAAGTATGATAAACATTAAATATTTCCTGCAATCATCCAAAGAATTGAGCACTAGTTGATTTAAAGAAGAAAATAAGATATATATATATATATTCCTTTTTATTGATGATGTAGAATCCAATCATTGATTTACATTTATTCAAGTCTTTACTATCTGACGAGGTATAAAAACTTCATTTAATTATTCACAAAACACAAAGATGAAATAAATACTATTTACACAACACAAAGATGAAAATAAATACTATTTATATGCATATGCATTGATGAAAGTGCTAGGAATAGATTACTTCCAACTAATAACAAACTACAAACGCACAACTCAATGGTGGGATACAAAAATATCCATGAAAACTAGTTATCCGAATGTGGAGTGTTGTGCCCTCCTTCACTGAGTGCACTATTTTATGATTATGTACACTCTTCTTAACTAGATGTGGTCTTCATGATAGCAGCTCCATGCTTTGTGTTCTCGGTATGTTATGGATAATTGGGATGGAATTCTCCTCTTATTTTGACTGGACTGATATTACTGATTGCAACGTATGTTGTTCCACCCCCTTGGAAGCTCTTGTGATGCGGGACTTGTTCCAGGCATTTAGAAGAAAGGAATCTCTCTATGACCTTGCTTGATTGTAACCCTATAATAGGGATGGCTCATCAGATGCCCTTTGATACAATATATTCAATAACAAAGACATGTTTTTTTCTTCCTGAAAAAAAAAGATGTGATCTTCATAAGAGCTTTTTGTATCCTATTGATTTTTACTAACTTTAGTACAAACATAAGGGCTTATATGGCATACATTTAGATTTTATGATATGAATTAGCTTAGGTAGTTTCATTATTGTTCAAACTTAGAACACAACTTCGACTTATGGTTTATGGTTATGTTATTAGGCTAGACTTGTGGGATAGGAAGTGTAAACTCCCCATAAGTACTTAAATTTAGACATAGTTGGACAATCGATAGGTAAATCCTTCTATGTGTTGATAGTATCTGGGAAGCTTCTCTCAAATGGGAGTTAAGCACGGCGACGCGTGGAGGCTTGGACTGAGGACATATCCTTCTGATTCCTTGTCAAAATGTAGACCAAGCTTTTCACACATCTCAGGATTTTGTCCTAGACACAGTTTCAGGTTTTTCTACCCTGCCCATGCATATGAATCAGGCTTGTGGCTGTCCCCCAAACTATTAATATAGTTAAGGTAGCCTCTAGTCTCTTGGACATCTAGGGTTTATATACAGGTAAACCGAAAGGCTATTTCTGGTTCACCTTCGACAAGCTTGGAAGGTAACCCTTATTGAAAGTTTAGGAGGGTGGTGGGTGATTCCTCTGCGTATGCCTAAGAACCTCTTCAAGGATGCCATGAAACTGTCTCTCAGCTTTCTTTAGGAAAGCATATCTTATACCCCTTCTGACTGTTGATACTTTAGGAAATTTTGTAGTGATTTCTCTGTGGTTTGTCTATGTTTTTAGCCAATCTGTGGCCAACCTTAGGGTGTGAAGAGTCAAATTTACAATCATGGAGGACCAATCTGTTAGATGGTCATGAAGGTTGCAAAACCTTCCTTCACTTATCACATTGGAACCTCCCCCTCCCCCTCAAAGGCGGAGATTGGACATGGAAGGTTCTTTCGAACCGATAGGAGTTAGTGAAGTTTTGAGTGAACCAGAACTTAGGGAAAACCATTTTAATTTAAACACAGTTGAGATAGAAGATTTGTAGGATGGTGAGTTTGCAAGGAATTTTAATTCACCTCTAACTGACTTAAATGATCTAGTGATCATTTAGGTTCATCCTTTCAATCCACCCATGATTGGTGTCCCTTTAGGTAGAATAATGTTTACTGCAAGAGAAAGTTCTTCTACTTCGACCTCAACTGCTACAGATGAAGGGGTGCCACCTCCCCCGGTAGGTGCCCCTAGAACAAGTATACGTACTACACCGTTAACCCCAGCTAGTCGGGTGGTTCAACCACCAGCTCCCACAAGTTTAGTAGGTGCTTCTGGTTGTATGGTCACTGGGATTCCTAGTGTACCTACAGTTCCTACTTCCTTTGCACACACTACTCAGAGTGTTCCTATAGGATCCTTGACTTTTGTCCAGGGTTTTCTTTGGAATGAGGGGCACATTCCCCCATCCACTCCATACGTAGGCCCAACACCCGCATATGTAGGGGTGAAGCTCGAAAACCCTAATCCTTATGGTAAAGGTTTTCAAACTCCAGTTTCAACTCCTTTCATGATCTCTCCTTTTTCTCTTTTTAGCGGAGGGATACATGCTCCTGTATTCCAAACCCAACTTCGAATGGGGTAGCTAGAACCTCATATACTGCACCACACATAAACAATATGCTGTCTTATGGATGGAATCCTTTCCAAAGCACCCCAACCACTTCATAACCGGCAGGAGGGGGCAACCCCACCTTCACATATGGGAATATGGGGGCAAGTCCCTCTAATCCCAAAACTGGTCCTTTTAGTTCTCCGGTTAGACCCAAGCTCTCTTTCCTGGAAACATTAAATTTTCTAGATTTGTCAAAACTAATGAATGACCGGGTGAGACATAACTCCTCCTGGCCCCCGGTTCCTACCAGGATGCCCTCGGATATCCCAAAATTCAAAGGCAAAGTTGGTGATGATCGAGGAGCTCATGTCACCACTTTCCATTTGTGGTGCTCTTCCAACTCACTGAACGAGGATTCAATTATGTTGAGTATGTTCCAAAGAACTTTAACTAGTACTGTAGCAAAATGGTATATTGAATTTCCTTCTGCCGCGTTTAATAGTTTTTGGGACTTGGCTAATGTATTACTTAGTCACTTACAACTTCTTGTTCGATATGATTTCGAGATAGACTTTTTGTTTACCTTTTGGCAGGACAAGTCCACTCATATTTTGGATCACATCCAAGAGTGGAGAAGACAAAAGAGACTCATCAAAGCCACTATTCCTCCCAATTTCTTATTAGAATGGTTCCTTAAATCCCTATTTCCATATATATCTAAGGATGTATCTACTTCAAGAGTAACCAATTAGGAAGAAGCTATCCTCAGGGCCCAACAGCTAGATTTAATATATTATCAATTTGGGATTTTATATGAAATTATCCCTGGAGTACCGAGGCCAAGAAATAATGTAGAGAAACCTAAGTATGGACCCCATGCTGATGGTGTGGTTGGTTCTATGAATTCTCCCACTATAGAATCTTTGGCTAAATATCTCTATCAGTTGTCTATCAAACATTCTACGACAGAGACAGCAAAGGTTGTCTCCTCACCCCAAAATGAAATTTTTTTTCCACAATCCCCTCAGAAGGGAAATCAGAACCCCTGTGGGAAAAAGAAGAAAGGAAAAAAGGGTGAGGGAAACCGAAACAAGAAAAAACCCACAAACAATGCTGATGGGGGGGGGGGAAGAAAAGAAGAAGGTGAAATTCCCATGTAAGTTGTGCCATGAAGATCACCCGAACCATCTATGTCCCCTTATGGAACAAGCTCAGAAGCTATTAAAAGGCCAACAACCATCTATCCTAAAGGATCCTTTTCACCAAGGACAGAATTCTACTGCAGCTTCAAATGCAGCAGGGGGCGCCCCAAATTCTCATGAACCCAATTATATAAATATGGTTTGATCTGAGAATTTACTACAGATCAGGAACAAGAACTATGAAAAAGAGGCTTTGGAGAAGGGTAATTCAATAGGTGAGACTTCCAACCCTCTCACGATCGAGAAGCTTTCTGAACCTATGCCCAATATACCGAAAGGTGTCTTCAAGAAAACCTTGCACAATCCTAATGCTAGGGATGCAGCAAACTACTCCGTAGTTGAATACTTATCACAGAATCCTTGTGCGATGTTGGATTTAGAGGTGTTATAGAGTTTTCCCACCCAACGAGATGCACTTTTAGCATCCTTAGGCAGTATGGACTCATTGACCCTCATGGAAAAATTTAATTTGTCTGATGTCAAAATTCGCTTGCCATATCATGTAGCCTTATCGATAGATATCATCCATGCTGGAAAGACCATTGGAAGGGCAGTTGTCGATGATGGTGTTTCTAAATGTTTCATGTCCCTATCTTGTTGGAAATTTCTTGGATCTCCAAAGCTGGTTCCATTGAACACCCTACTTACTGCTTTTGACACAAGGTCATTTCATCCACATGGTATCCTGTAGGCTTTCAAAATTAAGTTGGCAGGGAAAGCAGTGTCTGTTGAGGTAGAGGTGATTGATGCACCTTTGGATTATAACTTTCTCTTGGGAAGAAGTTGGACTTATGCCATGTCAGCTATTGCATCGACTATATTTCAGGTAGTAGTGTTTCCACATGAAGGGAAGTTGGTTAGACCAACTCAGTTTTACTCGAAAAGGATGCATGGAAACTAACGAGTCCACCATACCATTGGTTGATCAAGTTAGAACTGATTTAGAGAGCTTAGGGACTTGAATGTACACATCATTGATGGGCACATTTGATATTCCAGCTTCAATTAATTATCTAGGTTCTACTAGTGTAGGGAAGTCTATTGGAACAGCTGTTGATAGAACAGATCCTTGGATTCTTCCTTCCCACCATGAACCTGAAGTTCCCTTATCGGCAGCGAAAGTAACTTATCAAGCTATCGTTCATAGCTCTGTTGATCCCATTCTGGTCTCTCTCACAGTCTTAGGGGAGCCGAAAGAAGCCTATCTGCCTGCTTGGGCAACGAACTCTTTGCATTCTAGAGATTTCTTAGATATGGTTTTACCTTCAGATGAAGCCATTCTGGAAGCCATGTGCAGACGAGATAAGATCTATGAAGATCTTCACCATTGATCCTATTTTCTTCTAGAATTAAGCAGGATCGAGAACCAGGAGTTCCATATGAGACTGGAAGGTGATGTTGATACACCTTTTAATCCCTTACCAAGGGAAGGAATATTTACTAAGGGGAATATGAAAAAACATTTCCGCTATGATTCCTATCAACATATTTGCAAAACCAAACATTGTGGAAAATGTACACATTGGCGTGACCTACTCTCCGAAGGAGATTGTGATCTATACAACCTTGTTTAAGGAATTTCGTGACGTATTTTCCTGGTCATATGAAGAGATGTTAGGCATTCAATCCATCAATAGTCGAGCACGAAAGCTGGAGGAAGAAACAAGAACAAAGCATCGCTTCGAGCAAGGGGAATCAAGTAGTGCCATAGGGATATCTGAGAAACAAATGGAGAGGGTACTAACTGCGGTCATTATTAGAGTTAATCAAAATAATGCAACATGCTACATGGTACTTCCATCAAGTTACCAACTTGTTGCAAACATTGACTAACACAATATTAGAGGCGAAGCTACCACAGGATGGCATGATGCAAAGAGCACTTGATGTGGATATTGGAAGGAAATAATGGTTATTATAAATACTATCGTAGGAAATTATAACTGGGAACGAGGATGTATATGCGACACTAAGAAGCATAGACTTGGTTGGGGTTGACCTCACCAAAATTCCAATGTAGATGTTGCAATGGGATCAACGTGAATCAGGTTAGGAGATTAGTGACTGAGAGGTAGCTGTGCATGATTAATTTTTTCGTCAAGGAAGAAATAAGAAAGCACTACAACTGAACTGCAACAATTGAAGGAAGAAAAATAGGTCATGATAGAGGAAAGGACCTGGTAGCACTCAGAATCGCACCCAAGGTTGTGGAAGGTTAACCCCAAGGTAACAACATAACCACTTTCATAAAGGGATTTGGACTCTTCATTTCTAGAGAGGGATCTCGCACAGGATTTTTAACAGGTCCAGATATAAAAATAAAAGAAAATTCAGATTGATTTTGTGGTTGAAACAAGGAAAGTATAAATTGGGCTATGGAATCACAAATATAAATGAATTATAGAATAGTTTGCAGAGGAAGAAGTGCAAAGGAAAGATATCACTTGGTTATAGTCAAAATCTTGTTGGTCTGGTGCTAAAAGAAGAAAGATGTCATCCCATTAAAATAGAGCATCGAAAAGATGAATTCTGCATCAATTTTCGTGGGAATACTTGGTGAAAACCTAGAACAATAGCCAGAGAATAACAATAGGAATTATGAACTATTATAAACTCATTCTATATATGAAGGAATACATAATGGAAAGTTAAATAAGAAGGAATAAGCAGAGGAAAGGAAATAATAGATTGTAATTACGAATTGCACATGAATTTCTGCAAAAACAACCAGCATTCGAATCTACAATTTTATTACGGATATATTACAAAATGCACAACAAAAAATTGTCACGGGTTCCAACCCTGTCTTTCTCTATTGAGGGTATATTTATAGTATCCTAAGCTCCCAGGACCAACCTCAAAACAAAGCCAAAAAAATTTACAGCAATGATACTGAATCTTTAACAAAATGATGATCATGCAGATCCACTAAGACAATAAACCAAACAAACAAGCACGCGGGAACATGCATAATAGATCAGTTTGAGAATTTGGATAGCAAGGACTCAAGCTCTCTTTCTAACAATGACATTTCAGAGTTCGTTCAAGAAATTTGCAACAACTTCATCGATGCCCACATCTCTACAGTGAAAACACTTCTGGACCGTTGATCTTTCATCAAGACGCATTTTGAACCGTCGATCTAGAGCTTGTGGGAAATGGAAAACGACTTCTAAATTTCTCTTTTCGCCATTTTATATCTTGTTTCCCTTTTCTTTCATTTTTCATCGTTGATCATCTACAGAAAAATTCCATACTGTTGATATGGTGGAAAACGAAAAGTACTCTCCACCTTTAGTAAAACATGATTCTGACTTTTTCGCTTCCACATTTCGGCCTTCGCTTTTCTGCTTCTGCCTTTCCTCTTCCGCCTTTCCACCTCCGCACTTTTCGGAAAGAGGAAAGTGGAACTCAAACTTTCAATTTTCTGATGCTCAAATACTTAAAGCGCATCTTACTTTCCAAAAGAGAAATTTCCAAGGAGGCAATCCTAACTGGTGTAACCCAAAACTGATTCAGCAGCTACGAAGGGTAAATAACAAAGCTTCAAGAGTTGTTGATGTGTGGATAGATAACATCTTGGAAGGTTATATTACACAATTCATTTTCGATACAGTCGAATCCTATAGTGATGCAGAAAGAGAATTCTTCAAGAGACCAAGGGGAAGTTTTTTATTATCACCTTAACTGTGGATTAAGATTCTCATCTTCCAAAAATGGAATACTGAAAATAAATTCCGACAAGTAAATCCTTGTTGTGCATAGGTTGGGGGAACTGTGAAGGTGAGGGATTGCATGGAATGATATGGGGTATATGGATTGAAGTCAAAATGAGACTGTGAGGGAATTCGTAGAAGAGTGTGGTCACCTACGAAGTGGGGCGAGGTTCTAGCAAGAGAAGAGGCAAGGGAATGAAAGAGGGTCTTGGTGCGACAGGAACAAAATACTATGGAAAGGGACCAAAGGGACTAAATGACACTACAGTGATGAAGGAAACGACCAGGATCCACCCAATTCCGAAGAAGAACCAACTCGGAGCTACAACGTACCTACACCTATGTGCACTGCACTGAACTCAGGAGAAAGAAACTCAAGATCATCGTGGGTTTGTCCTATGTGTCAACACAATAGTAATAGTAGTGGATCAATGAGTACTGGTAGAAGATATAGAATGACAGGAGACAACATCAAACTACCCCCATTCCAAGGTAATGGGACTGGAGATCCTGAACAATATTAGTTTTTATGTGAAGTAGTATGGACGGTAAAGCAAGTGCAATATGAATACATTAAGAAGGTCAAATAGCTAATCTATGTGGGAGCTCACAAAACTATCAGATCTTCATGGAATACAAAAATTGGGACTTGAACTTTCTTATGGCCGAAACCTAGAATTTCCCACTTCCGATCTTTGACCTTTTCCCCTTTCTGCACCATTGATCTATGCGAGAGCTCGCTGAAACATCATATCTTTGCGGAATGCAGAAACCAGGACTTGAACTTTCTTATGACTGACACTTATCATTTATTGCTTCCTATCTCCGAACTTTGCACCTTTCCACACCATTGATCTATGCGATAACTTTCCTAACCGTTGGATCTGGCGGAATGTGGATAGTAGAAAACATGATTTTAACTTTGCACAACCAAGATTCTTACGTTTCCACTTTTTGATATCCGCTTGAATCATGAAAGGAGTAAGTTAGGTTTTCCACTTTTAATAACCAAGTTTTAGTCCTTTTTGCAATTCCACTCCCTAATTTTCGTGGGAGGAAACAAATTTTGGCCTTCGATCTCTTGTGCTACGCATACAAGTCGTCCATTTTTTGTCAACATTCAGATAAGGGAAGATTTCTTCGTTCACATGCATTTGAAGGTAAAAAATAAAAAATTATTTAAGTATTTGGCTTTCTGAACCTAGACATGTCCATTCAAACATTTGTAGATTTTCATCAACAGTGTTTGAGGTTATATGATATAACATTTTACAAACCTTCTTCCACCATATCGACTAGATCTCTTACCAATTAATTAGAATAGAAATGGTGCTAAAAACTTGCTCGAACTTGGGATTTTATCCTCCTTGCGAGGTAACAAAGAACTCCATAGACCAGGTGCCAAATTCATTGGGAGACTCCCAACCTTTTTCTAAAATTGCCATACTTCTTATTTTTGTTTTTTTTACAAGTAAAAAAATAGGCAAATAGAAAACATGGATACCCTTCTAGATCTTAGGGCCTTCTCTTCAGGATTCAAATCTGTTAGTTCACCATCTGTATTGTTTGAAAAATAAATAAATATATATAGCTATGATACAAAAATTACCTCCTCCTTCAGGACAAGTAATGTTTGAGAAACCTTCCATTGACTGGACCTCCGTTCAGCAGAGATCCATCATGATGTTGTAGGATGAAGGCATTATCACCTCTGTATGCTGCAATGATATAAGGACCCATCCACATATGATCAAACTTCCCATGTTTCCCATTCTCTTCGTGAGTTGAGTCCCATTTCATAACAAAATCATCAATCAGGAATTGTTCTTCCTTTATCTTCCTGTGAAAATTTTTCTTCATATTTTCTTAATGTATTTGCATTGTATTATAGGATTTATCCCTCAACTTGTTAAATTCTATGATCTGATTGGTTCTTCTTTGCATATGATTTGGTTCAACTTGCTTCTCTTGCAATAAATTCATGACTGGTACTCCCAAAGATGTTGGAAAAACCACCTCATCTACATATACTAACTAGAATGGGGACATTCCAATTTCCCTTTTAGTGATGATCCCATCATCCCACAAAGTATATTTCAAATTTGTATACCAAGCCTTTTAGTTGTCTTCCAGTAATATTTTTATTATCCTCACTAGAATTTTGTTAGAGGATTCTTCTAGTCAATTAACCTGTGGAAAGTAAGCAGTGGAATGATTAATCCTGATATGATACTTGTTACATAAATTTATCATTTTCTTAGATTTAAAAACCGGAGAATTTCCAGTCACAATCCTTTTGTGGCTGCCAAATCTACCCAAGATATTCTCTTTCAGAAAATCCATAATTGCTGTCTCTGTATCCCTTCTTGTAGGTATTGCTTCAATCCACTTTGTAAAATAGTATGATTTTGTTAGGATCTATCTATGATTCCCTAAATATTTTGGATTTATTTCCCCGATAAAATCTAGTCCCCACTACCGAACAAGTGCCTCTACTGATATTGAATTGATAGGTAGTGAAACCACCTTTCTCTTACCATCAAAGATCCGGCATTGGTAACATGTAGTGGTCTCTTTGTAGACATCTAAAAACATTGAGGGCCAGTAGAAACCAGTTCTTAGAATCTTGTTTACTGTCACTTTCCATGAATGATATCCCCCATAGTGTTGTAGAGTAAATTTTCCTATGGCTAGGGTTTAAGAGGCGATCAACATATTGGGGTTGAAAGAGAGATGTAAATGGTTCTGCAAGTATATATAAATGAGTTCAGATATTGGAATGGTTCATACCTTGGCAAACGAAGGTTGATCCAAGCATCCTTTCAATCCTTTTCTTTCTCCTCTTGCTCCAAGAGACTTGCAAAACAAATTATACCTTCCTCAAACCAATATGACCACATTAAAAAGTAATCATAATCAAAATAATATAAGAAACTATTCTGATTAAGAGAAGCTTTTGATCATAAACAAATATTCCATCAAAAATTGAAAAATGATTTGGGAAGAATAAGTACATCACATCTTTATTAATCATGAAAAGAAGTGCAATTATACCTTCTCTTTAAGTTGGGAACCTCACAAAACCTTGATCTAGTTCTGCTAGTTCTCTTCACCAAGGAACTCAAATACCTTTCCAACTATGCATATAATAGGTCAAATGGAGTTACAGAACCCCGTATATGGGTCCTCCAATATAGGTTTTTTTTCAATGACTTTCAGTGACATTCATGAAGTGTCGTCATGGAAGTGTCGACATGCATCAAAATCATGGGAAAGTGGTCACAAGCGGATACGTGTAATTTTGAGATATAACATATGCCCCCTAATGTATGAGGTTAGAGGGGAAGATGATAGCCAAAATACATTAAAAAGGAAACAACTCAATATGGAGGGAGCAGAGAATCTAAGATTGAAAGGCTCGAACAAAGGTACTTGAAAGAGAGATAAATGTCATACAAAACTGATCTTTGGAACGTACAAGTCGATATAAAAAACATTGCCATAAATATACAGTCAGATCCAACATCTGTATAAATGATGAAACTATCATGGTCACTCAATATGCAAAAAGGGGCCATATCAAATCTAAAGGAGTCATGGCCACAAAGGAACAACGTGGATCCATGCTCAACAATCGATCATAGCCACAAAAATACAAGGTGGATATAAGTCTCAGAAAATTTCATATGAAATATGACAGGGTATTGCGCAACTCAGGAAATAAAAAAAAGATGACGATGCTACTACCGGCCCAAGGTCTTTAATTTAAACCACCCAAAAGGTATGAATCCTAACCATGCAAATAAGGGAGTTGAAATCGAACATGGAGGAAATTGTTTCATTACCGATCAATAATGAGAACCATTAGCAAACACGAGGGATACCACCATTAAACAAAATGGTCCCCAAGATACCTAGTACATTTTCACATGTATGAATACAAGGACTTGAAGTCGAACACTTGAAGAATCCATTGAGTAGGAGACAGTAAGGTATTCTGACTACCCAATAGTGAGGGAAATTGCAAGTGATGACTACAATCTCCAAGGTGCTATCATAAAATATAAATCTCATTCCTAGAGCAAGAGGTGTTGCAGTTGATACGAATATATTTGTTGGCCGAAAAAGGTTTAATCCTTGAATAGTGTGCTTGACACAAAAATGACTTAGGAACCTTTTGACATAAAAGGGGCCAACGAAAAAAATATGCAATGTAGGAGACATTGATAGATTCTCCATATAATTGGAAAAGAGACCAACTAGAGGAGTAAAAAACTATGAATCAAGATAAGTTCAAAAACTAAGGCCCAACTATTAATAGACTCAAAACTGGTGCTTTGTTCAAGGAGACAAGACTTGCTTCCATGAGGTAAAAACATGTGAATGAATTTCCCTTCTCTCTTTCTTGTAAAGGTTTTGACGAGTCCATGAAATGAAACTCGGGACCTTCTTCATTTTTGGAAAGCTTGAAGAAGAGACATAAGTACTTTAATCATACAAAGGTAACTTCTTGAATGTGTAATTACTCTCCTTTAATTACACATACAAAGGTAACTGCTTGAATTCCTTTAATCATTTTGTGGCCCTATTACATTTGTCATGGTTTCTTTGTTTTCTAACTTAGCAAAATTTTTGAAATCTATGAGTGATTTGTTTATTTTTTATGAAGTTGTGGGGAACTATCTTTTAGTGAAATTGTTTTACCCTACAACCCGCAACATGTGGATGGCGGGATTTTGATGTTTGATTTTTCCAAGATTTTCATTGTGCAACCCACATTCTGCAACTTGCAAAATGCAGGATATGGAAAGATTGTGTGTGTGTAAGTTTGTCATCCCGCATCCCATAAGTGTGGAATGCGGATTGCAGGAAAATAATTTATTTTCATGGTTTTGTTGCGTGTCTCCACAGCTCGCAACCTGCAACTTGCAGGCTATGGATTGCGAGAGAGATTGAATAAATTTTTGACGGTTTTTTATTCTCGTATCCCACATCCCGCATGTGTGGAATGCGGGTTGCGGGACAATTAAATAAAATTTAAAATTGGATCCCGCATCCCATAGGCTTAATCTCGACCATTCATTTATCTTAATCCTATGGTCCTAATGGACTCAAGAATATATATATATATATATATATATATATATATGTATGTATGTATGTATGTATGTATGTATGTATGTATGTATGTATGTATGTATGTATGTATGTATATATATATTGGTTTTTGCAATTTCTTTACCATTTTTACTATTGTAAATTGATGTACTGTGTTCAATTTGCTTGCATTTTTACCGGTCGACATTATCATTGTCCAGTCTAATTACAGGTTAGTATTAAAGTCATTTTCCTACTTCAAATTGCTTACTATTGTTCTAGTTTTAATTAGTTAATTATGGGTTTATGCTTTTAACACAATATTTAAACCCTAATATGTCTCAAATTACTTGGTGCAGGAACCTTCAGAAGGATATGCCGACTAAGGACCTGAATTTCGACATCTTTTCCGATACTAGTGGTAGAGTTAGTGAAACCTACCAAGTAGATTGGTCTAGGATATATTCTATTTTTGACAACGATGACATTTCAAACATACAAAATGACCAGCCCTCCTACCAGAGAATTAGGGATTCTGGCATCCATTCGATTGCTTCTAGACCTACCATTCTCCCTTACAATGATGCAGTTAAATGGATTATTGAAAAAACAAACCCGAAAGACCGCTCTTTCAAATGAAGCATAGTGTTGTAACTCGCTAACTTCTGTCTTGAGGTATTCGTCAAATATTATTCTTTCAAGCCGGTCAGACAACTCCTCAATGCTGATTTTGTCTAAGCCTCTAAGTCCAGATATAATTTTGATAAAATGCTGAAATCCTGGATGAGAAATCCCGATAAGTTTTCTCAGAGGAAGAATGACCTTTACCCCATTGATTGGTTAAGGGAAACCTACTCCCTTCTAGTAGCGATGTTGTGCAGACTTTACAGTCTCCCCAATTACTCCTATGTTAAAGAAGAATGGGCCCCGATAGCTTATCATGTTCTTACCACAGGGGAATCCCTCCAATGGGATTCCATTCTTTCTCTAGAACTCAAGACATCCATACAAGACTATCAAAAGGCCACTGCCAAGAAGAAACCCAATTTATTCTTCTCATCCTTCATTGTTGATGTATTTTGTGTTGAGTTCCATTATCCCAATTTGGGATGGAACTGGATCTTACCAACCCCACATGTACACATTTACCATGCAAAATTATGGGATATCAGCTATGTGACTGGGTTCTATGAAATTTTTGTAAACTTCCGTGGTCATATTCATTTTCTAATATATAAAAGGGAAGCACCAGCCTTCTTGCCTGAAGCCAAGAACCTTATTGCTACCATGGATGATTGGTACATTGGAGAATCATTTGCATATATCATAATCTGGGGAATCAATACTGCCCATATGTTACCTAAAGTTGTACTTAACAGCTTAGTTATTGAGGCGATATCCTTATGGACAGTGACAAGAGTTTAGAAGAAGATTGTTGGAAAAAAAAGAAGAGTTTGTCCTAAGTTCCCTCAAAACCTTGGACCACTGAGCATACCAGCTTTGACCTGGGCTACAGAGCTTACTGACCACATAGTTTTTTTGAAACTAGGTTTTTCCAGCAATAAGAAACATGACCCCAAGGGGTGGGTTGATGCTCATCTCAGGAAGTATCATTTCAAAGTAGGTTATAGTCATGAAGAAGAACCAGGTGACTCTATTTACCAAGGAGTCGATAATTTTTTTAAGTTTAGCCAGAGCCAAAATAAAAGAGGAACAAAGTCAAATCTTATGCTACCAGAAAGAAATAAGAGATAGGGTCCGGGCTTATAGACCAATGGAGTTGGATATGTTGGAAAAAATGAAAAAATACAAAGAAGAGAAGGAGGCACAAGTAGATAAAGATTATTCAGTGACACCAAGCTCAACTATGGATAAAGGTAAAGGTCCTATGGAGGATGTCCCACAGGCATCAGTTGTTCAACAGGTCAAAGCCTTGATACATACTTCTCAACAATTTAAAAAAAAGCTGACAAATATGACTTTTGTGCTAGATACTCAGGAAGTTGCAACTAAATAGGTAAATCCTACAGTTACTTAATCATGTGATGATCAGGTGATGGCCGACCTTAATCCATTTACATGTCTAGAAGTTTAGGCTTCCTCCTCTCCAGATCATACCATAGATTTGACCAATTTTGATACCGAAGAAGCAGGAAATTTTCTTATGCTTGTTACTGAAGAAGTTGATAATGGTAACAATTTGCAGGAATTTATGAATTTATTCATTGGTAGTAATAGAAAATATTCCTCTGCTCCCGAAAACCCACAACCCAGTTTTGGGTCTCATTCTTGTTCCTCGGCATTTCTCCTCTCGTCAATTCAAACCCTATCTGCTTTTCCTATTGGATCAACTTTATCACCTCCATTATCCCAGCTCTATCATGTTACAACATGCATACCTGCTTCTATCACCCTATTTCTCTACACCTACCTATGCCACAATCTATTGCATTTCAAGTTCCTAAGATTCCATTGCATATTCCTTCTTTTTCTCTATCAACGTCATTCGTTCTTGGAAAGGCCTTAATATATTCATCATCACTGCCAGATGATACCATTCATGCTTCATCCCTTGAAACCTCCATTCCAATTATCCTTTCGACTTCTGAAGCAGTTGTTTTCCAAAGTAGTTGTACTCCTTTATCCACTACTCACATCACCATACCTATTCCTTCTCCTACCATCACTCATAATTCTCCTTTGGTGTCCACAGGGATTGACACTTCTTCCACTGATGAGGTAAGAGATGAGTTTAATGAAGATATTGTGATCTCGCTTGGAGATTATCATTATAGAAAGTATAATAAAGTAGTGGTTAGAATAGGTAAGAAGAGGAGCGAAGATCAAGGTGATGTTGATGCATCTCTCTCTAACCAAGTAGTGTGGACTCAAAGGTATGGTGACCCATAGGTGGATGCAGTAGATACTACTTATTCTTTAGGATCTTTTACCGGTACAAACTTTAATGCTCTTGATTCTTTGAACATAGAGTTTGACAAGAAAAAAGAAGAAATAACCAAACTTAAGGAAGAACTGGAACATGCCAGAAAGAAACATGAGGCTCATGTTGTTGATTTAATGAAGATATCTGAGGACAAGGGTAATGAACTACAGGAGAAGAATACTTCTCTTCAGAATGAGTTGTTAAGTGAGAAGACTGAAAATGTTTTCTTTGTGAAGAAAGTAGCCTTGCTTGAGAAGCAATATGAAGATTCAAATGAAAGTGCAACTTCATCTTCATTCTCTAAATTCTCAAAAAGAATAATTCAAGGATTTAGCACTTAAGACTAATCAAGAGAATTATGAATTAATCAATGATTGTTTGAAACTCTGGACAGTGTTTTTGAGACACATCTTGCTTTTGATAAAATGTCTGTTACTCTTGAATATCAAGTAGACAAAAGGGAAGAAGCTTCCAAAGCATATGATGATGTTGTAGATTGTAAAATATACATGAAAGATAAGCCAAAAAGCATCACCATTCTTAGCAGTTTCCAGTTGAAGAAGGTCATAACTATTTTACTTGTTTGGGAAGATCTAAATGAAACAATTGTTGAAGCTATTAATAAGGCGCAAGCTATCTATGGAAGGAGGTGGTATGCTGCTGAAAATTTAATGAACCTTTTGTGTTTTCCTCTAATGGGTCTCATTGAGAATGCATGCTCGTCAAAACTCAAGATTGAACGGGTTGAACAACGCCGAGATCAAGCAATAGAGATGATCCAGGGGCTTAGTCATATCAGCATTGATGTTGTGGATCTGTTACCAAAACAACCACTTTCTATTGAACGGAAGATCCATATCTACATTCGTATTTGGCATAAGTTAGCGAAGAATGAAATAGAAGATCACAAATGTACTTCCCAACTCGGACTTGAATCTGCAAACTATCCTAACTTAGATGAGTTGTTGAAGATTTGGAAAATATGGAGAGATTTTCTTTGGTATTAGCTTTGTTTGGGTGTTTTGATCCCATTTTGAAGGGAATTGATTATTTTGTAATAATTATTAAAGTGGTAAACTTCAAATGTATGGGGGACTTTTGGAAGGGGAAAGATTTGGACAGGAGAATGAAGATACCTCTGTGTACTTGAGGTTTATGTAATTTCTTACAAAACTTTATTTAATACAGTGTTGATATCATTTCATATCTCTTGTTATTGATTTGATTAAATTTATTTAATAGATGACGATTTTTCCTGTTTCATATGGATCAACATCGCTGTTAGTTCTCTTCAATTGATAAATGCATCTATCTATAACTTTTATTTTTCTCTGTTACTGATTCACGTATTAATAAAAAAATTGAAAGAATTTCTTCTTTTAAGAATATTTATCTATTTCTGCAAATGATTCAGTAGTTAAGTTAGAAAGATAAACATGTTGGTTTTTCAATTAACATGCATACATGCAGGTTAACCTTGAATGATACAATATTAAATTGTTGTCAATTGATTTTCATTGATTGATTGTAATTCAAGTGATAAGTTAATAATCTCATTTACATTTCTGTTTATTTTATGAAAATACTTGTTTTTTTTACACCTCAGGTTGATCTGTAAATCAAATCAACATCCTATATGAGTAGCTTAGATTTAGATCATATTTTATTCCATAGTTAGATTTGAGTTTCTTTTCTTTGCATTACCCATCCCATTTTCCAATCTGGGAAATAGATCCTTTAAGGATCAAACCCACAATAGCCAACGGAGGATAGAAATATTCGTGGGAGATCACGACACCAAACAGGATGGGGATAGGACTGTCCTTGTGCAGGACCTTTCAAAGCCCTTTGATCTTGGTTTTACCCCCTCTGCTATAAATCTTAGATACCTTCTGAGCCACATACACAACTAAGGCTTCAACATATGGCGCTAGAAGGAGGGCCATAAAATCATGCCTAAATGAACCACTGAAACACCTCCTCCAGCCAAGGATCTGATTATCACTCGTAGTCGCACCCATGTGTCTACATCAGGGGAACAAATTGAAAAAGTTTCAGACGTCGTTTCGGCTACCTTTGTAAATGAATAGAGAATCCTAGATAGATACGTTCTCATATCTCCTACTTTAGGACCCATCACCATTGAGTAATTACTTAAACACCATTCTATTAATGGTGCCGAGATTCAAAGACAGTTTGCTGAATAGAGTCTCCACTGAAATAATCCCCAAGCCAAAAGTCAAGGTAATCTTAATTCAGGTGACCAAAACACTGAAGGACACAAAAATCATTCCAGTGTACCATCTACCCCTGTACTAGATCTTGATTCATTTTTCAGGGAGTCAGATGCTCCTCGACACAACATCTGAGTAGGATTACTACCCCCTTTGCCTCCCTATTCTTCATCCTTCTCAAATGAATCGTCAGACCCTGAATTTTCCACCTCATAAGAGGAATCGATTCCGATGACTGAGAAATGAGATAACAGGACCTGGCTGGATGGAGACATTGTGTCTGTCTTAGGTAATCAGCATAGGTTTCCAAAAAAACCCGACAAGTGGCTTCCAAAATATAATCCAGATGATAAAATCCTTGTGGAAGACCACATCAAATATTTTATGCAGGTTATCAGGATTAGAAATGTCATACATGAAGACGTAGTCTCCAAACTGTTCCCTTATACTTTTGAGGGAAAATATTCTACTTGGTATTTCTCCCTAGAAGCCATTTCTATCCTGTCATCAGATGTGTTTTATGAACTCTTCACTCAGAAATTTGGGGATGACAAGACCCCAGAGGATTTAGTCATAGATATTTCTTCTATGAAGACGAAAGGTAAGGAGCGAGTCAAATATTATAACCAACGGTTTCCATATTTGAAAAATAGGATTCCAATCATTGTCCTCCCCGTCGAGGAATTATTGGTAGCATATTATATTAAGGGTATTCCATCTCAAATAGACATGTGGGTCAAAATAGCCCATGAAGAGTCCTTGGAGGATGCTTTCTCTGAAGCCATACAAGTTGAAAATGACATATTTTGTTTTATGAACAACCTTGACACATCATCTAAACAAGCTTCTAATTCCTGCAATAAGATTGACAATGCTCCTAAAACCACCGCCACAACACAAGATGCTTTCAATATGAGTGATGTGAAGAATATCCTTCAAAAAATGTCTAATGAGATTGTGTATCTCAAGAAAACTAATAACGAAAATCGATTTAACAATAGGGGATTTAATAGGACACCTTTTAGGAGACATAACCAACCCCCTCAAAATACACCACCTCCAAATCATATTGAGGGATTCACGTCAGAGGAAATATTTTCTGTCTTGAAAGACTTGGCTACAGAAACACCAGACATTCCTGAATCCTCTGAAGATTAGTCAAATCAAGAGTCACAACCTCCCCAAGAATAAGAGGAATAAGACTAGCAGGTTAGCACTATAAGTTTCTTTTCCAAAGAAGAGGAAGAAGAACCTAACACATTTTTCAATCTACAACACACTCATAACACTAGATCAAAAGGGCCACCCCTGCAGGAACCATCACCTGCGACATAGGCTCCCAAGAAAAGTAAATCCCAAGCACAAAAATAAACTGTCATTCCTCAACTTGAATATAGTTTAGCTGAGGATCTAAAAAGAGTCAAGGAAAATATATCTTTATTTGACCTTCTCAAAATCCCTTCCATCAAAGATTCCTTGCCCAAAAGCATGATAATAAAAAATCCTAGGGAAAATCAAAATAATAATATTGACTCTTCCCCTCAACTAAACAATTTGAAGCCTGGAAGAAAGGGAACCCACAACAGGAATATACATAACTGCATGGTTGATTCAGGGACCTCATCTAATGTGATGCCTATTTATGTCTACAAAAAGATGAATGCTACATGGGAAAATTGTCCTATCCAAATCGTCCAATTGGATAGGTCTAAGGTTAAAGTTGTAGGAAGACTGAAGAATGTTTTGCTTAGATTGTTTGCAGATCCTAGAATTCATCAGACCATTGACATAGTAATCATAGACATTCTAGAGACTTACAGTATGTTGTTAAGCCGATATTGGTCAGAAAAACTGAAAGGCTACTTTGCTACCGATTGGTCACACTTGTGGTTACCCCTAAATGAGTAGCCTAACAAACTCAAAGTTGACATGGAACCATTTATGAAACAAATGATGACCGATCTTGATGGTTCCAATGAATCTGTATCCTTCTTCAATAATCAAATAGAACATTTTACTTTCGATACATTCTTTGGAGACTTTCTTGCTGATTTTTCACCAGCGGAGAATGTACAACAACAGTCCTAGATTACCCATCTTACTTATGTACCATTCTCCACTACTATTGTACATAATGTTTATAATGTCAATAGTAATCTCATAATTGACCCTTTTATTTGGACTTTGTTGTTCGATGGCTCCAGGTCTAAAGATGGAGCAGCTGCAGGATGTGTCCTCATTGATCCAAGTGGAACCAAGACAATGATTGCATGTAGATTGGATTTTGAGTGTAAAAACAATGTAGCGAAATATGAGGCACTTGTTCAAGGGCTTAGAAAAGCTATTGATATGGGGGAAAAAGAAAATGAATGCTTTGGGGACTCAAAAAATATAGTAAAAAAGATAAGAAACCAAATAAATTACCTATTCCCCCGCTTAATCAATTATCAGAGGTTGATCAAAGACATGACTAGTTATTTTTCAGCATTCAATATCAGATCTGTCCCTAGATCACAAAATTTCAATGCTGATCTATTGGATAACATTGCATCTAGACTACTCCCACCTGAAGGTTTGTCCGCAAACTTTTTCCATTGAGTTGATCTACAGGCCTTCCATTCCAGATAATGCCACAAATTGGAAAGTGTTCAATGATGACCAGCAGATACTAGATTTCCTTTCATCCCAAGACACCTGTAAATGTATGGCTATTGATGAAACTGATCATGAAAAATCTTTTTCTGACACTTCCAATATCATTCCCAAGTATGTTATCAGCTTAGAAAAGTTTTATGATTGACAAGATAAATTTAGAAAAACCATTAACTGCAAGAGCCAAAGCTCAACCCTCAATTATACAACTGTCAATCTAGGAATGGAACAAGATCCTCGCTTTATCAATCTTGGAATTCTTTGTTCCCGTGATGAAAAAACAAGCTTTATCTAATTATGCAAGGAATTCAAAGAAGTATTTTCTTGGATGTATTATGAACTCAGGAATTTCGATACCAGTATCATGCATCACAACATCTCGATGAAACCTGAGGTAAAACCATACCAACAGAAACTAAGGAAGATGCATCCCAGTTAAGATCCCTCTTTCAAGAAAGAGCTCAATAATCTAATGGAGGCAAGGATCATATTCTCTGTTAGACACATGTAGTGGGTCACAAACTTAGTACCCGTTCGGAATAAGAATGGAGAAATTAGACTCTACATGGATTTTAGAAACTTGAACAGGGCTTCGGAAAAGGACAATTATCTTGTTCCTCCCATGGAGCAGATTCTACAGAAGGTAGCTATATTTGAAATGTTCTCACTGCTCGACAGTTTTTCAGGGTACCACCAAGTCCTGGTTTCCCCCGACGACCAGCTTAAAACAACTTTTCGAACCCCCTAGGAAACATGCGGATTCCATTTGGACTAATAAATGTGGGGGCCAGGTTTCAAAGAGCCATGGACATAGCTTTCAGGGGCTTAATCCATAATTTTTTCATTGTATATCTAGATGATGTAACTATTTATTCTAAAAAACAACACCATCGTTTGTCTGTTTTGAAACAGGTATTTGAAAGATGCAATATATATGAGATTTCCCTTAATCCCAAAAAGTCTATTTTTGTAGCAACAGAAGAAAAGTTGTTAGGTTTCATCATCTCCAAGGAAGGCATGATCATTGATCCAGAATGCATAGAAGCAATCTACAAGATCGTCCTCCCTAATTCCAGAAAAACAATGCAGTCTTTCTTGGGTAAGATCAATTTCGTCCAAAGGTTTGTACCAAAATTTTCCCCAAGTTTTCAAACCCTTGCAACATTTAGTTAAAAAGGATGTACCATTTAAGTTATCTGAAGAACAGAAAAGTGCCTTTGTTGAAATCAGGAGATCCATTGTAGAAGCGCCTGCTCTTATGTCTCCAGATTTAAGCAAAGATTTTATACTTTATACCCTTTTTAATGATTTTTCGTATGTAGCTGTTCTAACATAGAAGAATCATGAGAGCGTTGAGATCCCCATTTCCTTCATGAGATCGAGGTTTAAAGGAGCTAAATTCAACTATTCCCAAGTCGACAAATAGGCCTATGCACTATATAAATCGGTAAAACATTACAGGTAGTATATGTTGAAGTCAAGGTCTAAGGTAATTGTCCCATATGCGGCCATTCGAAAAGTCCTTGTCCAGAAGGAGTTAGGTGAGAAAAGAGATCACTAGATGATAGTGTTGCATGAATACGATATGGAGATCAAGCCTGTGAATATAGTTAAAGGACAAGGTTTGTGTCTACTTTCCGCCCAATAAAACGATCCTGAATATAAACAAACCAATTGGGAGAAGGAAGAATCCATACCTACAGGTTCTATAAATGCAATTGAGACAACAACATCTAAATGGTATGAACACATCAATTTTTTTCTTCATAATGGGTTTTCTCCTGAAACCCTTGGTCCTAAAAAACGTAGAGCATTAAGGCTAAAGTCAGCTCCTTACAAATTTATTGATAATTTTATGGAGTTTTTCTTAGATGTATGGAAAATGATCAAACTGATGATTTCCTTTTTCATTTCCATGCAGGACCTACTGGTGGGAATTTATCTGGGATACAACGACTCACAAAATCATTCAGGCAGGGTAATAATGGCCTACCTTATTCATAGACGCTCATGCCTATGTTAGAAAATGTGAGCCTTCCCAGAATTGCACTGGAAAAGTAAAAAAACCTGCCTTCCCTTTGCAGCCAGTAGCAATCCAATTCCCATTTCAACAATGGGGATTGGATTTTGTCAGACCTATCAACCCTGTCTCTTCTTTACAACACAAATACATTTTGATAGCCACTGATTATTTCACCAAGTGGGTTGAAGCAGTCCCTCTTAGACTGTGTAATACAAACCAAGTGATTTATTTTCATGAAAACCAAATAGTCACTAGGTTCGGCACTCCTGCATATTTCATTTTTGATAATGCGTCATACTTCACATCCATTGACCTGAATAGATACACCCTTGAAAAAGGGATCAAGCTTAAATTTTCTGCCAACTACTACCCCCAGGGCAATGGACTTGCAAAATCCACCAACAAAAACCTGGTAAGCATCCTGAAAAATATAGTTTCCTCCCATAACAAAAATTGGCATACCCATCTTTACAATGCTCTTTGGGTAGACCAGATCACCACAAAGGAATCCATTGGTAACTCCCCTTATTGTCTGGTTTATGGCAAGGAATTCGTTATACTAGCTAATCGCACCATCCCTTCGTTACAGTTATCCCAATCCATCCAAGAGGATGATTCATCCCCACTATAGTAGAGGATTGACAGTCTGCTCAATTTAGATGAAGATAGGGAAAATTCTAAGAACAAATTCTATCAACATCAAATGTTGGTAAAAAAATGGTTCGATGAGAAGTCCTCCTTTGAGAGAAATTTTTTGGTAGGGGATTTAGTATTAAGGTGGGACATGCAGCACAAAGACAATAAGGAGTATACCATATTCCAACGTCTTTGGCTGGGACCTTTTATTATTACATAAAAAAATTGGTCCTAGCACTATTCGGTTACATACATTGGAGGGAGTCATCGACACCTGCCCTGTGAATGTCTTCCTTTTTAAGAAGTATTTTGTCTAAGAAGTTTCATGAATCTTGTACATAGTTTTGGTGTGTTATTTTTTCTATTTTGTTTTTATTGTTTTGAGTGCTTGCTTGATATTAGTAGGCTTTTAATAATATCTGCACATTTGGTAATGATGGGTAGTCAATTTTTTCAATACTGAGAGCTCTAAACCTTAAAGAAAAATGTGCCAGTTTCCAACCTTTTAGGATCCATTTTATTTATGAATGCCAACCAGTAACTGCAGGGTTTTGGATTACTACATTCTCACCCTCGTCAATATCCCACATATTCCTTACTCGTGTGGTGAAGGTCATGAATAGAAGGAGTCCTTATTTCCTTAGTTCTCATTAGTGCACTGCAGCATGTCCTTATAACCTAACCATCCTTACCCATTTTGGATTTGATCATGATCATGTAGAAAAACAATTTTATTGTTATATATTGCAGGATGGGGGGTCTCATCACGAGCCATTCCACTAGGTTCATAAGTGCTTGGTGGAATGAAATATCTGTTGTATAATATGGGGGGATGGCTTTCATTTTATCTAGAAGATGGAAGATCCTATCACAAGTCTGTTCATTCATGATCTGTGAAGCACCAATGAGTAGCACTATCACTATGTGGATACCAAGCCATGATAGTGTCATGCAATCCATATACAAATAAAGTACTTTTTCTTCCTTAGAGAGAATTATTGTACATTAAGATGAGGGGGTCTTATCAAAAGCCAGCCTTACCATGATCATGGAATTTATTTTGGACTGAAATTATCATTAGATGGTTCCTAGGCCATGATAGTTTCTTTTAGTCTTGCAGCTGGAAGACAAGAGGTCTCCTTACTGAGCCGACTTGTTCAGTTTCCATATTAGGTTTGTGAATGGAACTGATATCCAAAATTTGGGGCAATGGTCTTATGTCAATATGGTTCTCATTTCCAAAAAAAAAGGAAAGGAGAATAAAAGAATCTTGATGACATACCTATGAAGATCCAAAATTGTTGGGGCCTGGTCCTAGATTCAACCTAAACTGTGTGGATATGCCTTCCTAAAGGCAAGAGACACTTACCCTCCATGCCTTCTGAACCTGAGTTACATCGATCTTAAAAGTTGACCATGGACATGAATGTATGAGTCATTATTTTGATCATTCGTTTGTTGGTTGCATTCTTACATAAACTTTTTTTTGTGATCTTAGGATAATTATTTGTTTAGTGACAATGTTTTCTATGGAAAGGAGTTTTTTGCTTGACAGATATAACTGGTTCTTCCTTGTCAGTCGCCATTTGTTGTAGGTACAGTAGATCCCATGTAATTTAAAACACGGGAGCCCAATTACACATACAAAGATAAATGCCTGAAGTCCTTTAATAATTTTGTGGCCCTATTAAATTTTTCATGGTTCCTTTGTTTTCTAACTTAGCCAAATTTATAAAATCGATGAGTGATTTGTGTTTTTTTATGAAGTTGTGGGAACTATCTTTTAGTGAAATTGTTTCACCCCGCAACCCGCATTCTGCAACGTGCAACTTGCGTATGGTAGGATTTTGAAGTTTGATTGTTTCCAAGATTTTCACCCTGCAATTCACATCCCACAACTTGCGGAATGCGGGATGCGGAAAGATTATGTGTGTATAAGTTTGTCATCCCACATCCCGCATGCCACAAGTGCGGAATGCAAATTGTGGGAAAATAATTTATTTTGATGGTTTTGTTGCATGTCTCCGGAACGCACAACCCACAACTTGCGTCCTGCAGATTGCGGGAGAGATTGAATAAATTTTTGACAGTTTTGTATTCCCACATCTCGCATCCTACATTTGCAGAATGTGGGTTGCGAGACAGTTAAATAAAATTTGAAATTGGATCCCGCATCCCGCAACCTTAATCTCGACCATTCATTTATATTAATCCTATAGTCCTAGCGTACTCAGGAAAATATATATATATATATATTTTTTTTTTGCGATTTCTTTACCAGTTTTACTTTTGTAAATTGTTGTGTTGGGTTAAATTTCCTTGAATTTTCACCAGTCGACATTATCAGTGTCCAATATGATTACGGGTTAGTATTTAAGTCAATTTCGAATTTCAAATTGCTTATTGTTGTTCTAGGTTTAATTAGTTAATTATGGGTTTATTCTTTTAATGGAATATTTCAACCCTAAGATGTCTCCAATTACCTGATGCAAGAACCTTCAAAAGGATATGTTGATTAAGGACCTGAATTTCGACATCTTTTCTGATACTAGTGGTAGAGTTAGTGAAACCTACCAAGTAGATTGGTCTAGGATATATTCTATTTTCTACAATGATGACCTTTCAAACATACAGAATGACCAACCCTCCTACCAGAGAATTAGGGATTTCGGCATCCATTCCATTGCTACTAGACCTTCTATTCTCGCTTACAATGACGTAGTTAAATGGATTATTGGAAACACAAACCCGAAAGACCAATCCTTCAATTATGTCACAGGGTTACAGCTCACTAACTTCCATCCTGAGGTATTCATCAAAGCTTATGCTCCCAATCTGGTTAGACAGCTCCTAAACACTGATTTCTTCAAAGCCTCTGAGTCTAGATATAAATTTAATGAAATGCTGAAATCCTGGATGAGCAATCTTGATCAGTTTTCTCAGAGGAAGGATGACCTTTATTCTGTTGATTGGTTCAGGGAACCCTACTCTCTGCTAGCAACTATGATGTGCAGACTTTACGGTCTCCCCAATTTCTACTATTTTAAATCAAAATGGGCCTCGATCGCTCATCACATTCTTACCATAGGGGAATCCCTCCCATGGGCTTCATTATTTCTCTAGAACTCAAGACAACCATACAAGACTATTAAAATTCCACTGCCAAGAAGAAACCCAATTTCTTCTTATCATCCTTCATTTTTGATGTATTTTGTGTTGAGTTCCATTATCCCAACTTGGGATGGAACTGGATCTTACCATCCCTACCTCTACACATTTACCATGCAGAATTATGGGATACCAACTATGTGACCAGGTTATACAAAATTTGCGAAACTTCCTTGGTAGTATAAATTTTCTAATCTTTAAAAGGGAATCTCCATCCTTCTCTCCTGAATCCAAGAACCTTATTTCTACCATGGGTGATTGGTACATTGGAGAATCATTTGCATATATCAGAATCTGGGGCAACAATACTGCCCATATGTTACCTAAAGTTGTACCTGACTTGCTAGTTATTGAGGATATATACTTCTAGACAATGACAAGAGTTTACAAGAAGCTTGCTGGACCAAAAAGAAGATTTTGGCCCAAGTTTCATCAAAACCTTGGACCACTGAACATACCAACTTCGACCTAGGCTACAAAGCTTAATGACCACATAGTTTCTCCAAAACTAGGTTTTGCCAGCAAAAGCAAACATGACTCCAAGGGGCATGTTGATGCTCATCTTAGGCAGAATCATTTAAACTCAGGTTATACTCATGAAGAAGAACAAGATGATTCTATTTACCAAGGAGTGGATAATTTTTTTAAAGTTTTATCCAGAGCCAAAAGAAAAGAGGAACAAAGTCAAACTTTATGCTACCAAAAAGAAATAAGAGACAAGGTCTGGGCTTACAGAGCATTGGAGTTGGATGTTTTGGAAAAAATGAAAATAGACAAAGAAGAGAAGGAGGCACAAGCAACTAAAGATTCTTCAGTGACACAAAGCTCAGTTATGGATAAAGGTAAAGGTCCTATGGAGGATGTCTCACAGGAATCAATTGCTCAACATGTCAAAGCCTTGATACATACTTCTCAACAGTTTAAGAAAAAGCTGACAAAGATGACTTCTATGCTAGATACTCAGGAAGTTGCAACTAAACATGTAAATGCTATAGTAACTTCAGCATGTGATGATTAGGTGATGGCTGACGTTAATCCATTTACACATCTAAATGTTCAGGAATCCTCCTCTCCATCTCATACCATAGATTTGACCAATTCTCATACTGAAAAAGGAGGAACTTCTCATGTGCCTCTTACTAAAGAAGTTTATAATGGTAAAAATTTGCAGGCATTTATGAATTTATTCAGTGGTAGTAATAGAAAATCTTCCTCTATTCCCGAAAACCCACAACCCACTTTTGGGTCTCATTATTTTTCCTTAGCATTGCTCCTCTCATTGATTCAAACCCTATCTGCTTTGCATGTTGGATAAACTTTATCACCTCCATTATCCCAGTTCTATCATGCTGCGACATGCATACTTGATTCTATCGACCCTATTTCTACACGCCTACCTATGCCACAATGTACTACATTTCAAGTTCCTAAGATTCCATTGCACATTCCTTCTTATTCTCTATCAACATCATCCAATCCTAAAAAGGCCTTAATATCTTTATCATCACTGCCAGCTGATACAATTCATGCTTCATCCCCTGAACCCTCCATTACAATTATCCTTTCGACTTCTGAAGTAGCTGTTGTCCAAAGTAGTTCTTCTCCTTTATCCACTGCTCACATCACCATGCCTATTCCTTCTCCTACTATCACTCAGAATTCTCCTTTTTTTTCCACAGGGATTGGCACTTCTTCCACTAATGAGGTAAAAGATTATTTTAATGAAGATACTGTGATATATCTTGGAGATTATCGTTATAGCAAGTCTAATAAACAAATGTTTAGAAGAGGTAAGAAGAGGAGCATATATCAAGGTGATGTAGACGCATCTCTCTCTAACCAGGTAGTATGGAATCAATGGTTTGGTGACCCACAGGTCGATGCAACAGATACTGCTTCTTCTTTAGGAGCTTTTACAGGCACAAACTTTCATGCTATTTATTCTTTAAACAGATATTTTGACAAGAAAAAAGAAGAAAATACCAAACTTAAAGAAGAACTATAATAGAACAGAAAGAAACATGAGGCTCATGTTGCTAATTTATTGAAGATATCTAAGGACAAGTGTAATGAGATACCGGTGAAGAATACTTCTCTTCAGAATGAGTTGTTAAGTGAGAAGACTACAAATGTTTTCTTTGCGAAGAAAATTGTCTTGCTTGAGAAGTAATATGAAGATGCAACTGCAAGTGCAGCTTCATCTTCATTCTCTAAATTCTCACAAGAAAAATTCAAGGAATTAGCTCTTAAGACTAATCAAGAGCATTATGAATTAATCAATGAATTGTTTAAAACTCTACACAATGTTTTTGAGACTCATCTTGTTTTTGATAAAATGTATGTTACTCTTAAACATCAAGTATACAAAAGGGAGGAAGCTTCTAAAGCATATGATGATGTTGTAGATTGGCAAATATACATGAAAGATAAGCCAGAAAACATCACCATTCTTAGCAGTTTCCAGTTGAATAAGGTCAGAACTATTTCACGTGCTTGGAAAAATATGAATGAAACAAATGGTGAAGCTATTAATAAGGCATAGGCTATTTGTGGAAGGAGGTGGTATGCTGCTGACAATTTAATGGACCTTTTGTGTTTTCCTCTAATGGGTTTCATCGAGAATGCATGCCTGCTGAAACTCATGATTGAACAAGTTAAACAACGATGAGATCAAGAAACAAAGAAGATCCAAGGGCTTAGTCATATCGGCATTGACGATGTGGATCTATTAATACAACAACCACTTTCTATTGAAGGGAATATCCATATCTACATTTGTATTTAGCATAAGTTAGTGAAGAATGAAATAGAAGATCACAAATGTAGTGCCCAACTCGGACTTGACTCCGTTAACTATCCTAACTTAGATGAGTTGTTAAAGATTTGGAAAATATGGAGAAATTTTATTGGATATTAGCTTTGTTTGGGTGTTTTGATCCCATTTTGAAGGGAATTGATTCTTTTGTAATAATTATTTAAAGGGTAAACTAAAGATGTATGGGGGTCTTTTGGAAGGGGAAAGATTTGGACAGGAGACTGAAGACACCTTTGTGTACTTGAGGTTTATGTAATTTTTTACAAAGCTTGATTTAATATAGTATTGTTATCATTTCATACCTCTTGTTATTTATTTGATTAAATTTATTTAACAGATCATGATTTTTCCTATTTCAGATGGATCAACATCACGGTTAGTTCTTTGCAATTGATAAATGTATCTATCTATAACTTTGATTTTTCTCTGTTACTGATTCATGTACTAATAATTTTTTATAAATAATTTCTTCTTTTAAGAATGTTTATCTATTTCTGCAAATGATTCATCAGTGAACTTAGAAAGATAAACATGTTGGTTTTTCAATTAACATGTGTACATGCAGGATAACCTTGAATGATACAATCTTAAATTGTTTTCAGTTGATTTTCATTAATTGATTGTAAGTTAAGTGATAAGTTAATAATCGTATTTACATTTCTGTTTATTTGATGAAAATACTTGTCTGTTTTACACCTCAGGTTCATCTGTAAATCAATTCAACATCCTCTGTGAGTAGCTTAGATTTAGATCATATTTTCTTTCATAGTTAGATTTGAGTTTCTTTTCTTTGCATTACCCATCCCATTTTCCAATCTTGGAAACAGATCCTTTAGGATCAAACCCACAAGAGCCAGCGGAGGCTAGAAATATCCTTGGGAGATCATTACACCAAAGAGGATGGGGATAGGACTATCCTTGCACAGGACCTTTCAAATCCATTCAGTATGAGTTTTCCCCCTCTCTTGTAAGTCTTTGATACCTTCTCATACACATACACAACTGAGGCTTCAACAAGTCTGGAGGAAAAAACTCGATATCACAGGAGTTGAAAAATTCATAAGAAAAATCAAACTCATTAGGATCACTGACTTGCTGATCAAAGGGAGAGTTCGAAGACTCAACAATACCAATAAGGAGATCGATCAACAGTAATATTGGTCTTATTAAGAAATTCAAGCTTAGACTTAGTCACAACTGAACCAACATCCACAAGAAGGTTAGCCTGTATCAAAGAGTCTAGGAAGACTTCATCAAATGGAAGTAAACTATCCCAGAAAGAACACATATCTAAACTTTCGAATGGATTCACAGAGTGGAGAGGAGGATCCACAGTATGTATAGGATGACTTACCTAGTCAATTACTTGGAACAAGTCCCAAGAATGTGAGAATGAAAATAGATGCTGATTCTCAGTAGCAATTGAATGCAAAGGACATGAGGCCACATAGCTTATCCATGGTGGGGTAGTGTCTACATAAACATTGGGAATCAATAAAGGAAAGACTTGGTCTCTAGTTGCATCAAGATAGGGATCAAGAAAATCCAACTGATAAATAGTGACAATTTATTCACCATGATTTAAGTGCATGGCATGAAATAATGTTGAAACCATAGCTTGGATGGCATAGACATAATCATGCCCAAGGAGCATATTAAATCCCAAAGGGTATTCTATCACCATGAGCTCAACTAATATGGTATTCCCACCCAAAGTAATAGGTGTTTGAGAAAGAATTTCCATGGCTATACTAGTTCTTCTATCAAATGCCAGTAACTGACTAGTTGTTAACACAAGTCTGGGAGATCCCATGCCTCGCCAAGCATGAGCAGGCAAGATACTAACTGAGGACCCTTCATCAACAATAAAAAAATAAATTGTGTATTGTTCAACTTTGACCTTTATTTGGAAAGGTGCATTAGAAGGAAGGTGTAGCTCAACTAGGCTATCCCAATCAAAGGAAGTAATCCAAGAGATTGGTGGGGGTTCATCCGAAGCGAGTTCAATGCCCCCTTTTTTAGTAAGTTATGAATTGGAAGTGAAGAAAATGTGACTAGTAGACACTTCACTCTCCCAAGGAAGAGTGGAATTGATCAACGATGGAACCAATTACAACTGCTTCATGAAAGTCACTCTCCGAAGGTAGAGTGGGATTGACCAAAGATGAAATTGGTCCAATCACATAAGGATCACTCTCCGAAATAATAGTGGGGTGAAGAAAAGACTGGGAAGGTTTGAACACTAAATTGACCAAAGGTTGAGTAGGTTGTTGAGAAACTATAGGTTGTTCAAGAGAAGGAAATCCTTGACTCTCAGACAACACTCTTTTCACTTCTACGATAATAGGGAACGGATGAGTAAGATGATCTCCCTCACATAGATTACAAGGGAACTTAAGTTTTCACTTTGAACGACCATTTTTCTCAACGATGTAAACATGAATACTAGTGGATGACTATTTTATCCTAGCATGACCTGCAAAGGATGAGAGTTTTCCCCCTGCATGACCCCCAGAGGCTGGGTGACTGGGTCCAACCTGACTAGGAGAGGTTGGTTGTTAAAATAAATCACGATGTTCAAAAAATGGATGACCATGAAATGAAAATATTCATACCTCTGTGATGGAAGGGGATAGATAAGTAAGGTGGTCTCCCTCACAAATATTACAAGTAAACTTAGGAGTATTTTTTGAAGGGTTAGTATTTTCAACATCGTCAATATGATTCTCATTAGTTTATTGTTTGTCCTCAACGTGAACCACATAGGTTGATAGACCTCCCCCAGCATGACCTGCAAAGGATGAGAGACTGGGTCCAACATGACTCACAGAGTTTCACTGGTTGGGATCAACATGCTTTACAACATTTGAGTGTGTTCCCCCAGCATGACCTTCAGAGGCTTGGTGGATGGATCAAACATGACCTGCAGAGGTTGGATAGGGAAGTTCAACTTGACCTATAGAGGTTGAATGGGTGCCCTCAACATGAGCTGTATAGGCTAAGTGACTAGATCCAACATGACCTGGAAAGGTGGGAAGGATCCCACTAGCATGATTAGGAGAGGTTGGATGGTGAAGATCGACTTGACTTGCAGAGGTTGAGTGCTTAGATCCAACATGACCTACAGAGGTTGGATGGTTTCCCCTAGCATAAACCATAGAGTATGGGTGGTGAGGTTCAACTTGACCTATAGAGGTTGAATGGGTTCCCCCTTTCTTATGTGTCTTCTTCCTATTACTCCTTCTTTTACTCCTTTTAGACTGTCGGTTACTAGTATCAGTACTTTCACCACATGAGGTAGAAGGAGGAGGAGAAGTATCTATAGGTGAAGGGGAAGCAATGTTTTGATGCCCTTTATATTAGGATATTACTTGAGAAGAACCAGGATCATTTAGGATAGTTGGAGTGGAAAAAAACCACACTGGTAGCCCTAGGGTGAATCCAGTCAGATTCAAGGTGGCCATCAAAGGAACACCAACATTCCCTATGAGAGGAATAGTACAAGGAGTTCCCAACATGGGGATATATTGGTTGGAATTAAACAAGGTGTTAGCCATAGTTTCAAACAATAAGATAATGTCTGAGGTCAAAAGGAAACCAAAATTACAAATCACACACATGAAGGCATACTAAGTACAGGAAAACCACACAACACTCAATAAAAAAATCCTAAATCCAAACAGACAAACAGGTATAATATATTCCTTCCAGAAGAAAGCTGATAGATAGTTACTTGGTGTCCCTATAGATGTTCTTAGGAACAAGTGGAAGAATCACCCAACCACCCTCCCACACCTTCTACCGGGGTTACCTTCGAAGCCCGTCCAAGGTAGACCAAAACTATCCTTCTGGTATACATGTGTATGAACCCTAATGTTAGAGAGACTAAAGGATACCGCAACTATTCTGAGAGTATTGGGGGGTAGTCACAAGCTTGATTGATATGCATGGGTAGGGTAGCAAAGCCTGAAACCTTGTCAACACCGGCACCAAACGGGGCCCAAGAGGTGGTATTGAAATAAGTACCCAGATGCATAAAAATATGGGTCTACGGTTGAACAAGGAATCAGAGGGTTATCTCCTCAGTCTAGGTCCGTACTCGACCTCGTGCTTAAATTCCATTTGAGAGGAGTTTCCCAGATACAATCAACATAGAGGAGGATTTACCTATTCATTTTCTAACTACATCTGAAATCAAATACATGCGGAGAGTTAAAACTCCCTAATCCACAAGTATAGTCTAATCTAAATTGTGTAGAAGCCTAAGAAATAAAACTTACTAATAATTTTTAATTATGTCATTCTTTTTTATTGGGTTTCATTAGTCAGAGGTAATGGCGTGAAACTAGTATGGTGTTTTGACTCAAAGTTGAAACAAAATGACTAAGCAAAGAGAAATGAAACACAAAAAGAAAAAAACTATTCTCTTTCTTTTCAAGTAGAAACTTGGAAGCCACAAAAGAACAATTTCTTTTTATTTTTTCAAAAATAATGATATGGAGTGCATTAAATACAAAACCCTAATCTGCATGCATATTAAACAACTATATTTTGTTTTTCTTTTTTTCTTTTATAAATGCAAACGAAAAAATACCTACAAACAAAAGTATGCAGAGGACAAGAACAAAGCAAAAGGAACTTTGCTATACAACCACCAAACAGACTGTAGAATGCACTGAAGTCAGTATAAACCCTAATTGGAAGGAAGGCTTGCATAAGAGACAAGTCAACTACTTCAGAAAGGTGAAGTTAACCAACAAAAGAAGAAGGAAACAATGAACAATAAGTTTTTAAGTTCAAACAAAGATCACTAACAAAGGATGACCAGAAACATAAGCCAAAAATCATGCCAAGCAAAGGGGGTGGGGGGGGGGATAAGAAAAGATAAAACCCTAATTATATAAAAATGACTTACTACATAGATAAATAACACCCAAAAGGGATGACACTAACTCCCTAGAGTCATGCACTTGCAGCGGACCCCAAAAGACCTACCAAACAACCCTCAAACATTAGAAAAAACCACAATATGAAGAAAAAACATTGTTTATGAGGCACATACTGGTTGTACAACTGAAAAGTCACGTGTCATACAAGGTTTAATAGTATAGCAGGTCATGTGTACCAAACAAACATGCAACTCTTTAGTATGCAACTTGGGTATGGGTGGGAAAAGGCTTAAAAAAAGCAAAAAAATTCCTTAGGAAGGCAGGGGAGGTGTACTATTAGACTAAGAAGGTGTTCCTAAGTGGCAAGAAGGACTTGAAAACGTGCAAAAAAACTAAAAGGAATATAGAGAAACCCAAAACAGACAAGGCTCTCCCCATCAGAGTCACCAGTTCTGTTGTAGAGGAAAGTTTCCTATGGCTAGGGTTTAAGAGGCCATCAATGTACTAGGGTTGAAAAAGAGATGCAAATGGTTTTGCAAGTATATATAAACAAGTTCAGATATTAGAATTATTTATACCTTGACAAATGAAGGTTGATCCAAGCAGGCCTTGAATCCTCTTCTTGCTCCTCTTGCTCCATGAGACCTGCAAAACTAATTATACCTTCCTCAAACCAATATGACCACATATAAACTAATGATAATCAAAAAAATATAAGAAACTATTCTGATTAACATAAGCATCTAATCATAAACAAATATTCAATTAGACATTGAACAATGATTTGGGAAGAATAAGTACATCACAATTTATTAATCCTGAAAATAAGTACAATTATACCTTCTCTTCAAGTTGGGCACCTCACAGAACCTTGATTTGGTTTTGCTACTTATCTTCTCCAAGGAACTTAGCCTCCAAAATCTAAAACACAAGTAGAAGGATTATAGGGAAAAGGTGGGGGGAAAGAGAGTCCCAGTTCCTCTAGCATGACAATCCAAATGTTCTAGTCTCCTCTCATGGACCTCCCTACCTCTATTTATATGCTTCTGAAGAGATAGGTTTGAAGACAAATTAGTTACAACTGAAGGAGTCAGTTGCATAACCACCCAAACTTCGAGAAACTTCTTTTTTTTGACATCTATAGGATGAACACGTGGGTTTCAGAGACATCAGTCATGTGTTCAGGGGATAAACATGGTTTTCAATGGAAATAGTCACATATTTAGGGAACACGCGAGTATTATATAGAACAAACGCGTGTAAAATGTGGAACACACGGGTTTTCTTAAGGAAACATGCGTGTACATCAAACACTATCATTTTTAGGGTACTCCTATGGAATTTTTAGAGTTTGGTTTCTTCTAGAAAGTTTTAGCTGACTCAAATAAATTTCCAACAGTTCAAAGAAGAGTTCAAATGGAGTTACTAAACTCTAGATATGGGTCCTCCAATATAGGTGTTTTTTCAGTGACTTTCATGAAGTTTCGTCATGGAAGTGTCGACATGTGACAAAATCATGGGAAAGTGGTCACAGGAAGAGATGTGTCATTTTGAGCTATAACACATAGTATCCTTTGTGAAATTATTTCATGTTCTACTTAGCTTCATTCTCCAAGAGGAAATTGAGTAGGACCCCACCAGGATCCTTCCAATAAAGGTATTCATTCAGAATACTATACTTGGGAGATTTCTACTTTATTGACCTTGCTCTTGTTATTCTGAGTCCTGTAGGAACCTATAAATTTTGCAACACATATACAATATTAAAATTCCAAGGAGATATCGAGAAGTAAGGCATTACCTACACCCTTGTATTAAGCTGATTTGAATGACTAGTCAGGAAATTGAGTTGCAAGGATTCACAATTGGAATTTTTCATCATCTTTACAAGTCCTTGTCCTTTTATCAGTTTGGTGGAAGTTGATCTCAGTGTTGTTAAATTTTCATATGCTTAGCTAAGACATTGGTACTTCATTTCATTTTCATAACAAAAGCTTATAAACAATATCACTGAAAGATAGAAAAGCACAACCATACAAAAGGAACACAAAGATTTATCCTAGGAAAACCCTAAAGGGAAAAACCCAACAAAATATTCCTCAATATAGATGCCCCAAAAAGATAAAAGATAAAAGATAAAACCAGCAAGGAGATCAAAGCTTGATCCTCCTCCTTCTCCAGCTACTTCTCTTCTCCACTGATGCGCTACACGAGTGAGAGTGTGTGTCACAAATGAGGAGCAGTACACCTCTATTTATATTCATCCGTTCACTTAAGTTAACTCATCTTTCTTGTAGGCTCAAGTTAATCATGTAGGCTTGAGTTACACATGTAGGCTCAAGTAACCACACTGGGGCGCTAATGACCCACCTTTACAATTAGAGGGGACTGCCTCATGACTCTTATTAGTTCTTTCAATTAGGAGCATCAGGGTACAAATTAATACAAGTGGTTCTCCTGGTAGGACCATCGGGGACCACAAAGAAATACATATAGAATATTCTTTGAAGTTACAATATTTCAACACTCCCCCTTAACGAGAAGGGTATTCTATAACAACATCAACAACAACAATAATAGGAGAGAGATAGAAGACATCATCAACATCATCAGGGTGATACATCTATAAATAATTGGAAGCTTCTCAACATCATGTAGTCTTCATCTTCAATATTTAGTCTTCAGCATCATCAGTAGTTTGACCACTTTGATCAGCAGCAACATCTTCAGCACTTTGACCTTTCGATCAGCAACATCTTCAGCACTTTGACCTTTCAATCAGCAACATCATCTTCAACACTTTGACCTTTCGATTAGCAACATCATCTTCAACACTTTGACCTTTAGATCAGCAACATCTTCTTCAACACTTTGGCCTTTCGATCAGCAACAACATCATCATCATACTATGATCTTTCAATCAGACTCATCATTATCGTCATCCTCCGATCTTTCGATCAGAACCATCATCAACCGAACACCATCATACTCTAACATCAACTCATCATATTCTGATCTTTCGATCAGTACGTCATCATCATCATACTTTGATAATATGGCATCATCATCATCAGGATCTCATCATCATCACATTCTAATCTTTCGATTAGAAACATCATCATCATCATCGCATTCTGATCTTTCGATTAGAAAACATCATCATCATCAGCAACATCATAATCATAAGCAACTTCTAATCTTCCGATCAGAAAATATCATCATCATCATATTCTGATATTTTGATTAGAGAACATCATCATCAGCAACTTCTGATCTTTCGATCAAAGAAACATCATCATCATCATATTCTAATATTTCGATCAGAGAACATCATCATCATCAGCAACTTCTGATCTTTGGATCAGAGAAACATCATCATCATCATATTCTGATCTTTCAATTAGAGAACATCATCATGAGCAGCAACTTCTGATCTTTCGGTCAGAGAACATCATCATCATTACCAACATCTGATATTTCGATCAGAAACATCATCATCATCATAAAAACATCAACATCATCAAAACATTAACATGATCCTTCCTTTCAGAATTACGGGATTTAGGTCTTTACGATGTTACCAATGATCCTTCCTTTTGGAATTATGGGATTTAGGTCTTTACGGAGTTACTAACGATCCTTCCTTTTAGAATTACAGGATTTAGGTCTTTATGGACTTACTAACGATCCTTCCTTTCAGAATTACGGGATCAACACATTTGTGGAACTCAGACAATCCTTCCTATTGGAATTATGGGATCAAGACATCTGTGGAACTCAGACAATCCTTCCTATTGGAATTACGAGATCAATTCAATGATCCTTCCTTTCGGAATTACAGGATTTAGGTCTTTACGGAGTTACTAATGATCCTTCCTTTCAGAATTATGGGATCAACACAAATGTGGAACTCAGACAATCCTTCCTATTGGAATTATGGGATCAACACATCTATGCAACTCAGACAATCCTTCCTATTGGAATTACGGGATCAATTCAATGATCCTTCCTTTCGGAATTATGGGATTTAGGTCTTTACGGAGTTACTAACGATCCTTCCTTTCAGAATTACGGGATCAACACAGATGTGGAACTCAGACAATCTTTCCTCTAGGAATTACGGGATCAACACACATTCTTGAGTACCGAAGTCACCATATCTGTTCTGAACCAAAGTTCAAGGATGATACAATCCTACCACCTTCATGGGGACCGAGATCTTTGGATACATTTTGAACTGAGGTTTAGGGATGATGCAATCCCACCACTTTCACAGGGGCCAAGACCTCCAGATACATTTTGAACCGAGGTTCAGGGATGATGCAATCCACCACTTTCACGGGGGCCGAGATCTCCAGATACATTTTGAACCGAAGTTCAGGGATGATGCAATCCTACCACATTCACGGGGGTTGAGACCTCCGAATACATTTTGAACTGAGGTTCAAGGATGATGCAATCCTCCACTTTCATGGGGGCCTAGACCTCCGGATACATTTTGAACCGAAGTCCATGGATGATGCAATCCCACCACATTCTCAAGGACCGAAGTCACTAGATCTATTCTGGATAGATGTCCCAGGATGACACAATCCATATTCATTCTTGAGGACCGAGGTCACCGGATCACTTTAGGGAAAGTGCCCATGGATGATACAATCCCACTGGAACATCACTACTCCCCCTTTCGAGGAAGGTCTTTCCGAACAACACCAAGCTTGTCTCAAAAGTGTTTGAACTTTACTCAAGATAGAGGCTTCGTTAGTACATCATCATCCAAATCATCATCATCTACATCTTCAGTATGGAAATAATGAAACATCATCATCTACATCTTATCTCGTATGTATAAATACTAGATTTCTATGTGTTACAACGGAACACAGGGTTCTCTATCATCACAACTCTGGTTATCTCATAGAATCATTGTAGTATCCATCTTCAGGTCAAAGAGACCTGATATCAGCTTTCGAATCCATATGACTTCACAACTTAGCAGCGCAATCCGCTATGTATTCTGCTTCAGCCATGCTAAGAGAAACACTTGACTGTTTCCTACTAGACCATGAAATCATAGCAGACCCAAAAGCATCTACCTGATGTGCTTTTCCTATATGAGATACTTCCAGCCCAATCTGCATCTGTGTAGCCATACAATCTATGGCATGGCTACCATCATAGCATAAACCAAAGTCTATAGTCCCTTTCAGATATCACATGTTTTGCAGCTACTAGGTGAACTCGTCTTGGTTGAACAAGATATTAACTTAAGGTGTTCACAACAAAACAAATGTTTGGTTTGGAATTTGTTAAGTACATCAATGACCCAATGATCTGTCTGTAATGAGTCATATCCACTAACTCTGATGAGTCATCAACTAACAGCTTCAGGTTGGAGTCCATGGGTGTGGCCATGACTTTTCATTCCAACATATTGAATCTCTTCAATATCTCTACCGCATACTTTCCCTGGTTAAAAAATATTTCTTCTGAACTTTTACATACTTCCAAACCTAGGAAATAATGCATTAACCCAAAGTCTTTCATATCAAATTCTTCTTCTAGTTTCTTCTTGCTTTCCATGACCTGTTTCTCATTTCCTGTCAAGGATAAGTCATCCACATATAATAACAGGATGACAATTTCATCTTCTACAACCTTGAGATAAAGGTTAGGATCAGCTTTACTTTTGGTAAAGTCCATGCTCGACAAGAAACCATCTATTATTTCATACCAAGATCGAGGAGCTTATTTAAGACCATATAATGCTTTCTTCAACTTGTATACATGAGTATGTCTATATTCAACTTCAAATCCTTGTGGTTGTTCTATGTATACTTCTTCTTTGATCACACCATTTAGAAAATCTATTTTCACATCCATCTGGTGTAAGTCCCACTTCATCATGGATGCAAGTGCCATGGTAGCTCTAATTGAAGTATACCGTGATACTGGGGAAAATGTCTCTTCATAATTGATTCCCTCTTTCTAAGAGAAACCTTTGGCCACAAATATTGCTTTATACTTCTCAATACTTCCGTCATCTGCATGCTTTATTTTGCATATCCATTTGGAGGATGCTATACTCTTTCCTTCTTGTTTGGGAACTGTATCCCAAACATCATTCTAGTATTCTTTCATCATAACATCTTCCATGAGTTCGTCTTGTCGGGTCATCAACATATCCTAGTCTTCTGCATTCAACCTTGAAGGTTGGAACCCTCTTTACTCTTGGTAAAGTCTCGATCCAGCAAGAAGCTGTCCATCATGTCGTACCATGTCGAACTTAGATATCTTCTATAGTCACTCCCCCTAAAGTGGAGTATCATATTCCCTCTTCATTCTGTACAGGTGGCTCTATGCTTGATATATACTTTTCAATAGAGTATGTCATGTCATAGTCTATTCTTTCTAAGGAAAATCATGAACCTTTTCTTTGTACACTTGTTCTTGTAGATTCATATGGAAGATACTACGTACTTCCCTTTATGTCTCGAAATCATATCGTATACATCATTCCCCATGATCAATTGTTATTCTTTGATCATAGCATTCTTTTATTCATCTTGAGTTATCTCTTATACCCATGGTGGTCTTCATCCTTCGAGGTGGATCTACTGCTCTCTGAAGCTCTTTCTTTCATCATGGTGTCTTTGACCCTGGGAGCTTCAGATTCATGTTTATTGAATTGTCATCACTTGTTCTTCGGAACAAGTCTCATCCTTTTTTTCTTATAGGAGGTTTTTCAGGACCTTTCCTACAATTCAAATGCACCAATTGCATGGTTAGAACTATTTCATAAAACATATGCATAATGACAAATTCTTATTCAATATGAAACTGTTTAGCCAATACAACATTCATCCATATCTCACAGAAACTTTCTAGATTAAATCATTGAGATTGTGCATTAATACAATATTTCATGTAAAGAGGTTTCATTCTAGATAAGTAGTAATGGATAGATGTATAGAACCATGAGATACTTACCGATCACATGCATATTAGTAGTATACAGTCATTAATGCGAACAATCTATCATGCATAACACGTCAACTGAATATGCATAACAAAACAATATCATTAAATGACAATTGAATACTTATCTTTTGTTTGTTTTGTGGGTAGAATCCTTCTTGATCATTATCCTTCATCATCTTCTTCATTCATGAAATCATCATTTCTTATCCAAATAATAAGATGGATAAGAGGTTCGTCAATAATTGAGTTCTTCATATTCCTCATCGCTTGAGGGATCTCCTTTGAATGGTGAGAGCTTGATCTTCAATTTGCTCCCATATTTCTTCTTCTCTTCTTATGATATGAGCTTCTTCTTCTTCCCAAAGTCAACTGAAAGTAATCACTTCCTTCTTGAACACATTCCTCACATGAATGAATCCCATGATCAAGGGAGGCCATTCAAGGTGGCTATCACCACTTCTACATTCTATGCTTCTTCTTCTACCGCTTCAAGATGTTATGCATTCTGGATCTTCACATTCTTCAACTGTTTTCTCAAATCCATCTTCTTATCTTCAAATAGCTTGATCAAGGAATCAAACATAGTCTGTGTCTTTAGGGAAGACACTTGTGGTACAAGTTGATCCGTGATTGAATCAATAGTGATCTTCTTGGCCTTGATCAAGTTCTTCTTCTGTAAGGCTTTGAGGCTCATTTCCCTCTAGAACTGGAACCTCTCTACTTATGTAGGTGTCCAATTCATTTTATTTAGAGGGATCAAATACTTTCATGCTTGGAATTTTTCAAATTCACCAATCTTATAATCAAACTGATGTGATAGATCACATTGAAATGAGAACCTCAAATGCAAATAGCAAAAGATTAGAACTTACCGATTTGAGGTGTCCGTCCTGCTTTTGGAGCCGGCTGATCTAGGGTTTGTCATAGAAATCCTAATTTTAAAAACTTGGAATCTTTCAGATATGATTGGATAGAAAGATATATCTCTTCAAATGGATTTTTCCAATCTCCTCCTTTTCTAAAAACATTGGAGGGAAGCTCCCGGAACAGGAAGCCCTAGTTTTCCCATTTCTTTTGCAGAAATGCCTGTTACTGTTTCTGTTATATATCCAAAGTTACGACTCTTATGTCTCTACAATTTCTCACTGAGATAAAATCACATGTATCTGATCCAAAACCATAGGTTTCATCTGAATTGGTTTCACCAATTGGGATTTATGATCATTTTCCGAAGGTGACCTGTTATAGGACTGTTCAGAATAGTGAAGTTTTACGGCATGCGACGTGTTGCTGGTTCATATTAAAGTTTTGAAATTCAGAACACTGAAATTAAAGTCTGTTCTCTTTCTGGAACATCTTCAGGAATTCCATTTGGACCTCTGTAGCCCATGCTATAGCAATTTTCCCTAGGTGTCCTTTTTAGGGATGAATTCTAGAAGAGGCTGGAAGCCTAACTTGGAGGGATCATATCTCCTAGAATATAGCGAATATGAGGATGAATTTTGGATACAGTGTTCATCAAGATTATATATTCGATATCTACATTTTTAAGCTCTTGAAACTTGTCCAATATTGGGATATAGATAATATACCAAAAGTTAGCAGTTTTAGTATTTAGGGTTTTTCTAGCTCCGGGTCAAACTAGGGTTCGACTTTCCCGGAGTTTCACCCAACCAAAAATCTTGATCTAGGTCTCTAAACTTCAATTTTTATTAGGAGAGAAATCATATGTTGGGCTCACTCAAAAATTCTTCTTCTGCAAGAATCCCTAATTTCCCACACCGAAAACTGAAAATGCTCGGAATCGAATTCCGCTTCGATAGAAAGATGTGCCCTTCAATGGAGAGTCAGCCTAGCCTTCTTTTACTGATCAATTATGTAGAGAGAACCAAAAAGTAATAAGCCATAGATTCTGTAGCTACACAATGTCTTCTTTTCAGGGTGGCTCTGATACCATGTTAATTTTTCATATGCTTAGCTAAGACATCAGTACTTCATTTCATTTTCATAACAAAAGCATATAAATAGGATCACTGAATATAGACAAGCACAACCATACAAAAGGAATACAAAGATTTATCCTGGGAAAACCCTAAAGGGAAAAACCCAGCAAAAGCTTCCTCAATATAGATGCCCTAAAAAGATAAAATATAAAAGATAAAACCAGCAAGGAGATCAATGCCTAATCCTCCTCCTTCTCCAGTTACTTCTCTTCTCCACTGATGCGCTACACAAGTGAGAGAGTGTGTCATAAATGAGGAGCACTACACCTTTATTTATATTCATCCATTCACTTAAGTTAACTCATCTGTCATGTAGGCTCGAGTTAATCATGTAGGCTTGAGTTACACATGTACGCTCAAGTAACCACACTAGGGTGCTAATGACCCGCCTTTACAATTAGAGGGGACTGCCTCATGACTCTTGTTAGTTCTTCCGATTAGGAGAATCGGGGTACAAAGTAATACAAGTGGTTCTACCAGTAGGACCATCGGGGACCACAAAGAAATACATATAGAATATTCTTCAAATTTACAATATTTCAACAAGTGTCATACTCCAATAACACATCAATCCATTTTGCTCTTTTTCCCTCTGGATCTGGCTATGTGAGAATGCTCTTCACCACATTGCTAGGAACATAAGCAATAATATGTGAATGGAGCACATAAATTTTACAATGTTTCAAAGATTTGATTATACAATACCCTTGTTTCTCCATGATTTCATACTTCATCTCTCCATCCCTTAACATTTTTCTAAAAAAAGCTATGGGATGTTCAACATTCTGACCATTTTTCTATAACAACACTCCATTAATGGTATGATTAGAAGCATAAGAAAAGATCATAAAATATTTGCTGAAATATGGACTTACAAGAACTGTTGCTTCTGTGATAGCTCGTTTAATCTCTCTAAAATATCTCCTTGCATATGTTTTCCATTTTATCTCATGATCCTTTTTTAGTATGTTAGTGCTATTCATCAATATCTCAGCAAAACTGGGAATAAACCTTCTCAAAAAGTTTACATGTCCAATGAATGACTGCACTAGTTTTTTGCTTCTTGGATCTTCAGCTTTCAAGATTTCATTGATTCTCTGTGGGTCAATATTTATACCCTCTCTTGAAATAATGGTCCCTAATATTTTTGCTTCCTTCAATGCAAAAAATGATTTTTTGGGGTTCAACAATATACCATATTTTCTGCATTTCAGAAAAAAAAACTTTTTCTGAGTGCTTAATGTGTTCCGTTTCAAACCTTGAGTACCTAGTGATGTCATCCATGTAAACAAAAACAAATTTGTCCTTCTCTACGAAATCAATGTCCATGGTGTGTTGGAAAGTTTTCCCTGCATTTATTAAACCAAAAGTCATTTTTTCATATATAAACGTACCCCATGGTGTAGTAAAATAAGTATTCTCTTGATCCTCAGGAAACATCTTGACCTGATTATACCTTTAGAAACGATCCATAGCTGATATCATTTCATACCCCACTACTTTATGCAAAATATGTTCCATCTTTGGCAAAGGTTAATTCCTTCAAAGAGAATTTGTTGAGATTTCTGAAATCTATGCAAAGAATGACTTCACAATTCTTTTTCCTAATAGGCACCAAATTTTCAACCCATTTTGGAAACCTCAACGTCACTGGATTTATTCTTCTTAGTTTTTGTCTAAAAGGTTTTTCCCCGGGTCTTATTGGGATGGTGTGTTGTATGATAGAAGTATCATACTCTTTGAGGTCTTCATAATGTTGATGTATTTGCAACTTCAGAATGTATTCACTTGTATATATTATGTATTGTACCCTGATGTTTATTTTGAGAAGTATCTGTAATGTAATTGAGTCATGTCATGCCCCGATGTTTTGATCGGGAGATTCAATAATGTAAACAAGTCATGTAAAGTCATAGAGTATAACCCTCCTTATTGATCAAGGGTTAAAGTCCCAATAGTTGTGGGGCGCTAGGGTTATTAGACTCTCCTAGAGAAGTTGGACCTAGTGAGTTATTGTCAAGTGAGGAATTAGTATAAATAGAGAGGGAGCCTCTCTATTTAAAACACATTCATACACTCACACTTAGTTGGAGCGCATAACTGATAGAGAGAGAAGAAGTTGGGACAAGAGAGAGAGAGAGACAAATGCTATTGGGAGTTCATCTTACTGTCTTTGTATTTTAAGTTTGGTGTTGATTCTATATCTGAGGAAGTTGTGGGGTTTTCTCCTTTATGGTTTCCCCGAAGAGAATATTTGTGTCCATTGTCTCTTGTGATTGATTGTTGTGCTTGTTATTCTCTCAGATAAGATCCTAAGATCATATAGCTTAAATGTTAAAAATATAACATGGTATTAGAGCTAACTTGAGAGGAATACACTGTGCAGATGCTAAAGCTAGGGATTCCTACTTTTTGGATCTCTCTCCACATATTTTCAGCAAAAGAAGGTTGGGTCGACTCTCCTCTCTAGGGCCCATATTTCTGTTGAAACAGAATCTGATTCTGAGCATTTTCAGTTTTTGACCTGACATTATTGCTGGAAAGTGGAAATTTTCAGTGAGCCCTAGCCTGGATTGATATCCTCCCCAAAATCGAAGTTTAGAGATCAAGATCAAATTTTTTGGTTGGGAATAACTTCAGGAAAGTCAAACCCTAATCTGCTCCTAAAATAGAAAACCGTTGTGCATAAATTCAACTCCAGATCCAGTTTCGACATATTAACCTGGTAATATATAAATCTTTTTCATTTCCATTTGAGGTTCTATGTTAATATGTCTCATCATACCAAGGTTGATGAAAAACTTGAGGGAACTGATAACTTTCGAGCTTGGAAGTATAGGATCTCCCTAGTCCTGCAAGAAAATGAGTTGGTCTGTTACATCAATGAATAGGTTCCAGTTCCAGAGGGAGATGATGCTAAGGCCTTACACAAGAAGAAATTGGTCATGGATAAGAGGATTATTGATGATTCAATCAAGCATCACCTCATACCATAGGTGTACTCTCTAAAGACACCTAAAGAGATGTTTGATTCCCTGACCAAGTTATTTAATTTGAAGGGAAGAACATAAACCGATAGATGACTCTCAGAAACCAATTGAAGAATGTAAAGATCCAAAATGCAGAGACCATGTGATCTTACTTTACAAGGGTCTCTAAGGTCAGGAGAAAACTGGAAGTGGTAGATGAAGAAGTAGAGAATGCAGAAATTGTGATAACCAACTTGAATGGTCTCCCTAGGGCATGGGACTCTTTCACTCAAGGGATCTGTGCTAGAAAGAAGCTAGTCAAGTTTAGCAGACTGTGGGAAGATTTCTCACAAGAAGAAGCTTGGGTAGCAGATCAAGAAGAAAATATGGGAAGTAAAGATCAAGCTCTCACAGTACAATCCAAGAAAAGAAGAACAGACCATCACAAAGGTAAGCACTCTTGCTAAAAGAAAAACACTAGAAAGGCTAACAAATATTTGTATAAGTACATTTGCTTTACATTTGATGAAAAAGGACACCTTGCAAGAGATTGTCCTATAAACAAATATAGATCTCACAAGAGGAAGGAAAACAAGAAAGGATATCATGCTCATGTTGCAAAAGATGGTGAGCCTTTCAAGAAGAGAATCAAACAAGAAAGTGAGGATTCTTCAAGTGATGAAGAATGTGTTTTGATTTCCTCTCTCACAGAAAACATCACACATGGAAGCAATGATTGTCTTATAGACAATGTGGATTCCAAACACATGACATGATTCAAAGAATCATTTTTGAAACTATCAAAAAATGAATCACCCCACAAGGTGAAACTTGGGGATGACTACCAATATCCAATAAAATGTAGTGGAGAATCCTCCTACAAATTAGACTTTAGAAAGTGTATGAAAATGAAGGAATTCCTATTTGTACTAGGACTAAAGAAGAACCTTCTCTCCATCTCTACATTACATGAAAAAGGCACAAGTGTTTCATTTATAGATGGCCAATTCATCATGTGGCCAAAAGGAAACGCTATTGATGATGCAGTAGTAATTGGAGAACATGAGGGAGAACTATACAGATTAAAGGGCCAACTAGAACAAGATTTGGTTCATGCCTCAGTAGAACCCAATGAACTTTGGCATAAAAGGCTTGCAAATGTGCACTATAGAGCACTACCACTTGCAAGCAAAGTTGTTGAAGGTCTTCCAAAAATACAAGCAAAAGATGAAGGAGTATGCAAGGGATGTGAGAAAGGAAAGAACACAAAGAAGACATTTCCAAGTAGCGAAAGCAAGGCTAAAGGAACCTTGGAAATCATTCACTCCGATGTATGCAGTCCACTATCATCCAGTTCATTAAGTGGGTATGTATACTATGTTTCTTTCATTGATGATTTTTCTAGGAAGACATGGATATACTTCATGAAGAACAAAGACGAACTATTCATCAAGTTCAAGGAATTAAAATCCTTGATAGAAAACTACACAGAGAAGAAGATCGAGGTTTTCCAATCATACAATGGTGGAGAATCCACATCAAATGAATTGAAGGAATTATGCAAAGATTCAGTGATTAAGAGGGAGTTGACCACTCCATATAATCCACAATACAATGGGGTTGCAGAAAGAAAGAGTAGAACGATCATGAAAGCTGTAAGGGTAATGCTTCATGATCAAGATTTTCCCATGCATCTATGGGAAGAAGTGGATAGAACAACTGTGTATGTATAGAACTATACTCCACATAGAGTACTCGAGAACAAGATACCCGAGGAATTATTTTTCGGCAAGAAACCAGAAGTCAGTCATCTCAGAATATTTGGTTGTCCAGTGTACATACACATTCCAAAAGAAAAGAGGACAAAGTTAGATCCTTCAGGAAGGAAGGGTATATTTGTGGGACACTCTGAAATATCAAAGGATTATAGAATATACTTCGCAGGATTCAAGAAGATCAACATCAGCAGGGACGTAACATTTGATGAAGAATCAGCTTACAACAAATCCAGAAAGAGACATGTTGAAGAACCTAGAGAAACATAAGTACCTAGAATTCATGACACAACCATGAACAAAGCAATTCCAGAAAAAGATCGAGAAATAGAAAAACCTCAAGAACCTATAGATCCACCTCACAAGAAGAATCCTCACAAGAAGAAACCTACTTGGTTATGAGAAGCTATCCAAGGTGCAAAAAGATATGGGTTTCCAGAAGATATACACAGAGAAAGGAAAAGAACCAGGTCCTGCTCTATTTATGTAGCCCTATTATGTGACTTCATTGATAAAGAACCTTCCAACTATGAAGAAGCAGCATAAAATAAATAATGGAAGGATGCTATGATCGAAGAGTATCAATCGATCATGAAGAATGATGTTTGGGATGTTGTGCCAAGACCAGAGGGGAAGTCTATTGTGAATTCCAAATGGATCTATAAGATCAAGCATGATGTAGATGGTATCATAGAGAAATATAAAGCAATATTTGTGGCTCATGGTTTCTCCCAGAAAGAAGGAATAGATTATGAAGAAACTTTTTCTCTTCTAGCCATATATACTTCCATCAGATCAGTACTTGATTTAGTTGTAGTAATGGAGTGGAAAGTACACTAGATGGATGTCAAGACAGCTTTCTTGAATGGTGTAGTATAAGAGGAGGTATATGTGGAGAAGCCACTCGGTTTTGAGATACATGACAGAGAGACTCATGTGCACGTAAGTTAAAGAAATCCATATATGGTTTGAAACAGGCACCTAGGACATGGTACAGAATAATTGATAGCTTCTTATCCAGTTTCGGCTTTACCAAGAGTAAAACGGATTTCGACCTTTACTACAAGGTTGAAGAAGGGAACCCAGTGATACTCCTACTATATGTAGGTGATCTATTTGTAACAGGTGAGGACCGGTTGATTGTTGATACAAAGAGGAAGCTTGCTACCGAGTTTGAAATGAAGGAATTGGGTATGATTCACTATTTTCTAGGCATGGAGCTATGGAAGAATGCAGATGGAATTTTCCTAGGACAAGGGAAGTATGCAATAGAGATTCTGAAGAGGTTCAGGATGATGGACTACAAAGCCTTGACAACAACTATGGAATCGAACTTGAAGCTATTGAGTGATGCTTCATTAGAAATGGTTGATGCTATGATGTATCGACAAATGATTGGGTCCTTGATGTACTTGGCGAATACGAGACCAGATATTTGCTTTATTGTGATCACATTGAGCTAGTTCTTGATGGATTTAAGACATGTTCACTTGTTTGCGGCAAAGCATATTCTGAGGTACCTAAAGGGTACAATTGATTATGGGCTTAAGTATGAGGTGAATCAGAAGATTAACCTAGAAGGTTATGTGGACTCAGATTGGGTAGGAAGTGCCATTGATAGAAAGAGCACTTCATGGTGTTGCTTCGGTATGGTATCAGGTGTGATCTCTTGGTTTAGCAGGAAGCAATCTTGTCTGGAACTGAGTACAGTCGAAGCAAAGTATGTTGTAGCTTGTTTGGCTAGTTGTGAGGTAGTGTGGTTGAGAAATCTACTATCTGATTTATTTGATCTCCAAATGGATGCTACTTGTATATATTGAGAGAACCAAAGTTGTGTAAAGCTATCGGAGGACCCAGTGTTCCGTGAGAAGTCAAAGCATATTGAGATCAAGTATCACTATATTAGGGATATGGTGTAGAGAGGAGCATTGAAGCTCGAGTCTGTTGTGATAGACAAGAATATAGATGACGTACTGACCAAACCATTAGCGAGAGTAAATTTTAAGTACTTCAGGGAGAAACTTGGTGTTCTACAGATCAAGGTTCCCTCCAAAGGGAATTGATGTGTCCGTTGGCCTTTCTGACATGGTGGAAGGCTGAGCTTCACATGGTCAGATGTAAGTGCAGAGATGCTCTGATGTGATTGTGGGTTGGGTTACCACATGACTAGTGCAGAGAGATTCTGATGTGATTGTGGGATGTGTTCCCACATGATCAGTGTAGAGCCATTCTGATGTTATTGAGGGATATGTTCCCACATGATAAGATATAAGTGTAGAGATGCTCTGATGTGATTGTGGGTTGTGTTACCAATGATCAGTGCATATATATTCTGATGTGATTGTGGGATATGTTCTCACATGATCAGTGTAGACCCATTATGATGTGATTGAGGGGAGTGTTCCCATGATAAGCACAGCTCCTTTCTAACATGATGAGGTCGAATATAAGTGCAGCGCCTTTCTAACATGATGAGTTTGGATGTAAGTGCAGAGACTTTCTGACATGATGAGGTATGATGAAAGTACAAAGCCTTTCTGACATGATGAGATCAGATGTAAGTGCAGCTCCTTTTTGACATGATGAGGTCAGATGTAAGTGTAGATCCTTTCTGACATGATGAGGTTGGATGTAAGTGTAGAGCCTTTCTGACAAGATGAGGTCAGATGTGAGTGCTGGGCCTTTCTAACAAGATGAGGTTGGATCTGAGTGCTGGGCCTTTCTGACATGGGTTTTTGATGTGCTCCTCCCATGGTCAGATGTAAGTGTTGGACGGGAATTTCTGACATGCTTCATTCCATGGTCATATATAAGTGTTGAAGACAATGAATACCTACATGAAGGTTAGGCCTACAACCAACATGAAAAAGAGTTGACTCTATAGAACTTCCTATGACAAGTAGAGTTGAGATAGCACCAGTGATGATGATCCAGTGATGATCTGGACTTGATGATGATCTAGTGATGATCCAGATCAAGTGATGATCTAGAATTGATGCTCATCTAGTGATGTTTCATATCAAGTGATGATCTAGACTTGATAATAATCTAGTGATGATCTAGATCCAGTGATGATCCAGACTTGATGAAGATGACTTGAAAATGAAGATGACTTGACGATGAAGATGACTTGAAGATGAAGATGACTTGATGATGATCTAGATGATATAGAGAAGAAGACTTGTGCTGATGAATTGTGACGAGATAATAGCTTCGTAGTTAAGAGGGAGTGTTGATGTCTTTGTAACTTCGGAATGTATTCACTTCTATAATTTATGTATTGTACCCCTATGTTTATTCCAAGAAGTATATGTAATATAATTGAGTCATTTTATGCCCCGATGTTCTGATCAGGAGATTCACTAATGTAAACAATTCATGTAAATTCTTAGAGTATAACCCTCCTTACTGATCAAGGGTTAAAGTTCTCGTAGTTGCGGGGACCTAGGGTTATTAGACTCTCCTAGAGAAGTCATCCCTATTGAGTTATTGTCAAGTCGGGAATTAGTATAAATAGAGAGGGAGCCTCTCTATTTAACACACATTCACTCACACTTAGTTGTAGCATATAAATGAGAGAGAGAGAGAGAGAGAAGAAGTTGGGACAAGAGAGAGAGAGACTACTGCTGTCAGGAGATCATCTTACTATATTTGGGTTTTACTTTTGGTGCTGATTCTATCTCTGAGGAAGTTGCGGGGTTTTCTCCTTTATGGTTTCCCTTAGGAAAATATTCGTGTCCATTGTCTCTTGTGATTGATTGATGTGCTTGTTATTCTCTCAGATAAGATCTTAATATCATATAGCTTAAATGTTAAAAATCCAAATTTTTTTATTTCTTTTTCAATGACTGGTAGTAGCATTGGATTTATTCTGCTTAGTTTTTTTCTAAAAGGTTTTTCCCCAGGTCTTATTGGGATGGTGTTTTGTATGATAGAAGTATGCTACTCTTTAAGGTCTTCACTGAACTCCAAGAAAAGACATCATTGTACCTTTTCATTAGATTGATATATTCTTCCTTTTGTTTGGAAGGAAGGTTTCTTGAGAGTTTCATAATCCATGGATTTTCTTCAGTTCCTATATTTCTGTATTCAACAGTATAATCAACATGATTCATTTTTGGATCTCTAGCAACATCGTTCTGATCAAACAGATTCTCTAAGGGAATTAGGCCTCGGGGGATATAATTACACTTTAACTATACTATTCCTTTCCCTTTTCCCTCTAGTGAATTATTTAAATTTCTACCTTCAACACTTTCATCTTCACATCCTTTAACGGCTTGGAATTTTTCACAATTATCATTTTCACTCTCTTATTTTGTATTTACAAAATTCACCAGATAAGTTCAAAAATTTATTAATCTACATATCATCTTCAAATAACTGCCAGTATTTGGAATTATCTGCTATGGAGGGTTTGTTTACAATGTCAAGCTTATACTTCCTTTTTCCAATAGTGGGGGTTTTTAATTTTTGAAATGCAATAGCTAAAGATTCAGCCACTGTGTTTTCATATCTCGTAACTACTATGATTGTATGCTCAGTAAAATAATTACCAAACATATCCCACACTTCATTTCTATAATCCATCATTCTGGGATGTCTGGTTTGGTAGTTGTCATTTACCTATTTTGATATTATCTCTGACTCTCCCATGACTTGTACCCTTTTGTATCCCATATCTTTCAAAGCATGCAGCCCTAACAATAAAGCTTCATACTCTACCACATTGTTAGTACATTCTAAGTTAGCTTATAAGACATACCTTTGAAATCCCTGATGGGAGAAATAATATACACACCTGCACCAACACTTACCTTAGCCACTGATTAATCAAAATATATGGTCCATAGAATTTCTTCTTTTTTTTTCTTTGCAGACTCTTCCTTATCCTTTACTTCAATGGGCATAGGCATCTCAAGATCATAGGGAGAAACATCCTTAAAGAAAATGGAAGATCCCAAGTTAGTATCAACAACATATATAGCATGGTTATCTGGTTTGTCTTGGTTGCTGAGTACATAAGGTGATCTTTTCTCACTGTATAACCTTTTTATTTCCACCAACCATAGGAATGGTAGCATAAGACATGTCCATCTGCAGACTTCCTTTCAATTTAGAGGTCCAATACCTTGACAACAATACACAAAATTTTGGATGGATTTCTGCTACAAGAGCATCCATCACTATAGTCTTAGATGGAAGTTTTTCCAAATTTGCTACCATATATTTAATCAGTCCAAGACATTTTACCTTCCTGGAATCAAAGGAATACAAATATTTATATGGTCTAGTAAATTCCAGTACCGAACTTTCTACCATTCCCTTGGGCATTGATTTATTAGAGGCACTAGAGTGCATCATAGAATTGTGCACAATATCATATCATGTACATTTAATATTAGGTAAAAAGGAGAAGCTTCCTCATCATTCACATTTTCAATTTTTGACCCAAAGACAATGGTAGGTGCATCATTAGCCACCTCTAAGATGTCTGGTTGAAATTCTCCCCGACTCCTGACCATGTTTGTTATCTCATCTCTATATCCCTTGTTTCTGAACAACTCATTGAAAGGAATGGAAATTTTCACTTTTGAGAGATCTATTTGCAAGTTAAAAGTGGAAACAACTTTCTCTACATCCACTAGTGCTGGTTGCTTTACTAATTTATTTTTTTTCTATTTTATTCTCTGGTTCTTTGTACACCATGAGCTATTTTTTTTCAGTTCTCTTTTCTGCTACTAGAAGGCTGATATGGATTTAACCTTCCTTTATTCGTAGTGAAATCCCTACTTTTCAATTTTATCTTTCTTTGTACATCATGTATGGCATGTGTATATCCTCTCTGGTATTGCTCTAATTCTTCCTCAAAAACTTTATTATCATCCTCTTGAGCATACATGTTATGTTCTGTTTCTATGAGGTATATATAATAATCCAAATCATTGAAATGATGGATTTGATATTCAATAGTTTTGACCTCGCCTTCATCATCAACATAGTTTTCAGGGGAAAGGTGGTTGTATTTGCTGGTCATTTGGATTTATAGGATTCTTATATCCCTCTATCTGATTTGTGGAGGTGGGGAAGGATTTCGTTTCCTAGAGTTTGAATTTCTTATACAAGGTTCATTTTGTTCTTTGTTCACTGTTCTATTATCCACAGTCATCCTATCTGTTACCACCTAAGTTGTACTTAGTGGTTTTCTATCAAGTGAGCCTGGTGAACCGGACAAGGATAACTTGTTCGGACTTCAGAGAGTCTTCAGTCTTGCTTCCGGGAAGCTTTATTGTATCATATCACATGTTCATACCCCATGGGGGAATTGTAATAGNTAGATTTTTTAGCATGATAGTGTCTGTAAAAGACTCGGTCTCTTAGACTTCATTTGTCAATCCGATCAGCCCAGGGTGTTTTTTCCCTTGGTTATTATTGGTTGTTGAATAAACGACTGATAATTTCTGAGTTTTTCACTCCATACCTCCAAAGTTGGGGTGGTCGGCTTGGCATTTGGGCCTAATGAGGTTATTAGAGTCTATGTGTCAATGTGTAAGCATGCTAGACATCATTTTTGAGTCATATGAACATGTCTAAGTCCCCCTAGGTTGTTTTCAATTTTTCAATTTTTCAGTTTTTTCAGTGTTTTTTATTAAAATTTATTTTTTCCAAAACTTAGGCTACTTTTTAATAGTTTAATTGGAAAAATTGAGTTTGTAATAAAAGTGGGCCAAATAATCAGTTTCAGTCATGTAGGTGCTCATTTTAAAGCTAAGAGCACCATGCAAACCCATGGACCCACTGTTTCCTAGTTTTGAGTGATCTTCCATCACTCAGGTCAGAAAGCCCCAAAAATCAATTATTGATTATTTTAATTAATAAATTGATGAATAATGGAGCAAATCCAAAATCAAATAAATCAAAGGATTCTCAACCGATTTGACTGAAATCAATCAGATCTGGAGCAGATTGACTGGATCTGATAAATCCTTGACTGAAGGAGGGGATCAAATCAGATCCAGAGTTGACCTACAGTGGTCTTTATGGGGAATTTCGCCCTCCCTCTCTCCTCAACACGTTTTTGGCTCAACTGGATGATTTTTGGTGGATTCTTCAGTGTTTGGGCCGATGTGTCAGTGTATGGGTTGATGTGTCAGCCAGATCAGGCCCCCAGTTGACAAGTAGGCTCAGTTCAGCCTCAGTTCTGCATTGATGAACTATCCATCAGAGGATTTCACTTGATTCCATGAGGAATTGCGCCCCCCCTGGGCTAGATGGCCTACAAATTGTATAAATCAAGGCACAGCCTCCTCTTCCAAGCCAGTTAGAACTGGGATTGAGGTGTTGCTGCTATTGTATTGTTGTAATTCTCATTTGAAATAAAGAAAAGCTTTGGAGGCAATACGGTGTGGTGCCATTACATGTGTGGATGATTATTGCCATTGTTCTACTGAGGTAACCTGTATCTGTGGTCATTTCTTGCTATTTTCTTGTAGATCTGTTGTTAAGATTGGTAATTAGCTTATTACAATCTTGATAGGAAAGATGTTGTTCAATAAGTTTATTGACTATCACTCTCCTTTGATGCATGTTTAGAATTCTAGATCTAGCATGTCCTATAAGCTTATATGCATGTTATCTTGAATCTCTTTGTATGTACTAATCGGATCTCACAAGTGTCTTGGCAAGTTCTTTGATTTTAGCTGAGTTGGAGGTTCACACTTTGGAGAGGATGCTGATCTAGTTTGCTTCTTCATTCTCTTCAAAATATTTCAAAGGCATAGTCCCTCGGCATTCCACCTGAAGGCTCTACTGTGGATCTTCAAAGAAATCAACACTCTTTCTCTCTCTTCCTCCTTTAAAAATTATTAAACTTTCCTCAAAGCTGGTTACTTTAAGGTTTCTTTTTAAATACTGATCTATACCATAAAGAAAATCATACATAGATCTAATTATCAAGATCCCTTCAATTTTCTAGATCCTAGTTTCATTGTGCACATAAAGTTCAAATTCAAGAGATCTAGCTAGATTGCCTTAGTTTCGCAAGTATTTTAGTGAAGAATCAATAGCTTGCTGTTAAGGTAGTTTCATTTGCTGTTAAATAATTTCAATATTCTGAAATATAAGTGCTGTTAATTGGCTTCACAAATAGCAGGCCAAGATCCCAAGGAAAGCTTGCTTTCCTTGGTTCCCTTTCGTCGATTTAGCTAGTTTAATTTCGTTAAATTTTTGAGATAAAGTAGGATGACCCAAAGGCACTCTTAAAGTGATTTGGGGCATTTTTTATTCTAATTCATTCGCTTTCATTTATCAGGTCTTATAGAGCATAAAATAATCTTCTGTCCAAAGTGCCTTTTGGAGCACTCAAATCCCCCCAGGGGGCTCTCTTTCGTCACATAATTTGTAATTGTTTTGCATAAACTGTAATATCTTGGTTT
>LPNX010898086.1:93850-128850 GCA_001517045.1 Pseudotsuga menziesii
ATCCATTAGCTTCTCTACTATTTTCATCATCATTTCAAATTTTAAATCATTAGAGGAAGAAACAAAAACAGAAGTAGAAGGCCCATCTTCTCTAATTTTTCTTGTTTCTACTTTCTAATTTATTTTTTCACTTGCCATCATGTTAGATTCCACTTCCAAGGCATCTTGAATAGGATAGGAATACTTTCTTATTTTCTCTCTCTCAATAATAAAACAAAATCACTTTCAAAAGAATTAACATAGTGGAGTTTTGCAGTGCCTACCAATGGTTTGATATCAGCAGTGATAAAGTTATAGACCCTCATAAATCTACTAGAAAATTCATGAACATATTCAAAACCTCCCTTCTTCAGACTGTTATATTGAGATAGTACTTGTAAAAGACTCGTATTATCATCCAAACCTTTCTAAGAATGCATTATGGAATGCTTGGAATATAGGAATGGATCTAGCAGGGAAATATCTAAACCATTTCTTAGCTTTCCCAGACATGCTTTGTGCAAACATTCTCATCTTAACATCTTCATAATCAACCTCTTCCAGGTCAACGAATTCATCAAACTTGTCCACATGGTGCCTGACTGTGAAATTAACCTCCATCATACAAGGTAATTCTTTGGGCATAATTTAGAGGGAGGTCATGTAATGCAGCAGGAAACTTGAAAGGGGTAAACATGACCACCATTGCTCTAGGTGGATTTGGAACCATAGCAGTTGCTTGGAAGGAATGAGGGTTTTTAAAAACTAGTGTGGTAGAAGGATAAAATTTTTGAAAAGTAGGGTTTCTTGCACCATTTTTCCAATAGTTTTGAAGGTTATGCTAAAGAGAGTCAAGCAGATATGAATCTAACCTAGTAGGATTTAATTATGTGTTCTTTAAGTCAGATTTTGATTTAGAATTTAATAGTGACCTTTCAAAATTGGTATCCCACATAGAATCTTAAATGTTATGAAATTCTAGAGTAGATGAATTTCCAAATTGAGGAATGTCTAGTTGGTATTTTCCTTTATTTCTAAGATATTTATTTGTTTTATCCACACCTTGTAAGATTTCAACGTCAGAATTACCTCGTGTATGTGGTTGACTGGAAGCCAGGATGCCTTCTACATTTCCCTCAAAACCAATGTGAAGTCGCCAAGGAAAATATACAACCTTATTCAACTGTAGGAGTATCTGTATTCCCACAGAAACCCTTTCTTCTTATAATTTTTTCGTTTCTCCCAGGCATGATTTGCACTTTCGTGTCCTCGACAATGACACCGGTTTGTTAGCACTCAGAATCTCACCCAAGGTTGGGGAAGGTGAACCACGAGGCAACAACATAACCACTTTAAGAAAGGGATTTGGCTTCTTCCTTTCTAGAGATCTACCTCTCATATTTTTTTTAATGGGGCCAAATATCAAAATAAAACAAAATTCAGATTGAGTTTATGTTTGAAGCAAGGAAGGTATAAATTGGGCTATGGAGTCACAAATATAAATGAATTACAAAATAGTTTACAAGGGAAGAATTGAAAAGGAAATATAGCAGTCATTTACTATCAAAATGTTGTTGTTCTGGTGATAAAAGAAGAAAGATGATAGTCCATCAACAAAGAGCATCAGAAAGATAAATTATGCATCAATTTTGGTGGGAAAGCTTGGTGAAAAACTAGAACAATAGCCAGAGCATAATAATATGAATTTTGAACTATTATACACTCATTCTAGATCTGAAGGAAGACATAATGGAAAGTTAAACAAAGACATACACAGAGGAGAGGAAATAATAGACTATAATTACGAATTTCATATTTAGGAATAACTTGGTTTCTTATCTATGGTCACATCCCGATTATTGAAAAGAACCTATCCTCTCTTAATGTAGAGACTCATGCCAACCTTAGGAGACTCATGAAAACAATAATGGATCAACCAAACCTTCTGTCAAGATACTAGTTACCTACAATTGCATGGGAGAATTAACATAATAACTAAGACGAGGATGAGAACATGCCATGACACTTACATCAACCAAACCTTTATCCAACATCATACTCAACTATTATTGTTTAAACAAAGATCATATCCATGTTTTTCTAGTCATCTTGATTCTCATTGAGATAACTTACTCATTGGGAGTATAGCTAAAATGTTAACTAAAGTATCAATATAGGGTGAGTGAACAAAGTTGAGGGACATTATAGATGCAATGGTAGAGCGAATTCAATCACTCTTGATCCATAAAATAAAAATCATCCCAAGCAATCCCCACCCTACCAAGCCTAGTCCCAAGGATGCCAACATGCATGCCAATTAGGGTAGTACACAAAAATGGGTCAGTGTTTTATTAATACAAATCACGCTCCTATTTTAGTTTGCAAAAACATGCTCTCGTTTACTAAAACCTGTTTTATGGTTAAAATGGTTCAATCCCGTCATTTTCTCCACAATGTCGCACTGAATGGAGCTTCGACAGATAAGAATGAGTGAGGGAGAATGTATTTTGGGTAAGTAAAAGGAAACAAACTCCACCTTGGGATTAACCTCTTCTTTGTGAGGTATTTTCTTCAAATCCTCTCCTGCTATTTTCCTTATATTCATTATTTTATTTTCCCTAATTCGAAATTAAACAAAAATATTTTAATTTATATGTCCAATGGAAACCAATGGAAACCAAAACCCTAATGGAATTTACATGTCCAATGGAAACGAAAAACCCAATGGAATTTACATGGCCAATGGAAACCGAACCCCCAATTTAATCATAAAAACGAAATAATTTTGACTATTTACCAAAATTCATACCCAAAATTCACATGCCCAATGGAAACCAAAACCCCAATTAACTCATAAAAGCAAATCATTTTCACTATTTCCATATTCATATTCACAAGCATCCTTGTGAATCCACAAAATTCACAAATATGCAAAGTTTGTCAAGCACATTGCAAGTTTGCATAAGTAATTTGCATGCCCAATGTAAACAAAAACCCAAATATCAATTTTAAAATTTAAAGAATAGATTTAGTTTATGTTGTTATTTGTCGTACATTAGTTTTACACTTTTCATTGCTTAGAGATGTCATTATATCATGTGTTTATTTTTATTATGATATTTTATTTGTATTTATGATTGTAGTGGCTACTATGGACCACAATGTTGAGATATTGAGGGTTATCAGGAATCTTAGAGAGATTGGTTCTACCTAGAGGGTGGAGATGAGCTTCATTGCTCCTTGTGAGGCTCATTGCTTAATATTGTTGATACGATCTCCAAATCAAACGATGCTTTGTATAGAATCGCATCCTACGGGGAAAGACAAAGAAAATAATATGTTGATGGTTTGACATACAATGAGATAAAGAGGCTAAAAATAATGAAAGAGCACATTTATACATTGTTTAGAGTGCCTGGGATGGATGACATTCCAGAGAGCACCAGGACACATATTTTTATTGAGTGGTGCACCTTTCCACCCATTAGAGACCATTGGAAGGATATATGGTACATGGTTTTTGACATTCCCCCACACAACAATAGAGAAGTATCATTGTGCTTCCTCCAAAATTTGTATGCAGAGTTTGTGATGGGGAAACATGTCAACTATTTTGACATGTTGGGATTCGAGGGCATTGGTAGGGGGATGCCACAAAACTGACCCAATGCTTGGAATAGAGATGCCAATTGACAAATACTTGCACCTCGTGCCTAGCTACCGAGGGAAGATATCTCTCTTGCACATGATATGGTTTCCAAGACACAGGAGGCATTTTTTACTCTAGATGAGATGGTTTCTTGACACACGACAACTATTGACTAGGAAACGCCCTCCTCCTCTGCTGGCGTACAACCACCATCTTACGGTGGTATACAACCATCTATTGGTGGGGACAGAGCGACATCCCATGTGCCTCAAAGAGAGCCACATGTGTGCACAATGTGTGGTCAATCCTGTTATGGTCCTGGACCAAGACATGGTACCTCCACAATGACTGGTTGTCAAGTCAGGACATTTTTAAAACTCTATTGTTGTTCAATTTTTAATTTTTCCATATTGTACCCATATTAAAATATTCGTAATATATGCAATTTTCACTCTTGTAAGAGATTGAATCCTCTCCGGGGGGTGTAGTGCACTTGGTGTACTTGTATCTGATTCCCAAACAACCAACATTCAAGTAATATTTAAACACATGTCATTTGTTAATTAATATCATTTTGTTAATGCATGTGTTAGTATTGATTAATTTGTTAAATTGTCTAATATTTAGAATTTTTGAAGTTGCAGGAACCCCATTCAGAATCGAATGCTTGAGACATTGATATCAGCAAAATATTCCCAGGTGGAATTTATGATTACCCGAAGAATGTAAGTACATGGTTAATTACTAAACCTTGTTCAAATTATTTAAATTTCTTACTGTACACTGCTGTATAGATTGCTAATATTTATAATTTTTAAACTTCCAGATGTTATCTGGATCTGAAGAGGGGCAAGAAATTGCTGGAAGCGGTCCCTCCCACAGGGGAGATATGTCCTACGAAGGGGTAAGTATATTACAACATGTTAGTTTTTTAGTACATATTATTCCATCCAATCATTTCCATGTCTAACTATGGTAACACTTTATGACTGCTGACATCATCGCAAATCCTTGCATTACCTCTTTGGTTTGGATGTCCCCGTAGTCCAAACGTAGATAAGAGGGTTTCTTATAGTAGAAGACCCTATTCCTTGAAAAGAGAGGGTGTCCATGAAGATCAACCTACTCATCCCACGACAATGTACACACTTCCAATGGCAGTTGCTGGTTAGCTTTGAATTCACTTCACAACTAGATTTTCCTAATGCTATTTTCGCATGTTTATAGCATCAAGATGTAGATTCATTCATGCCAGAACTTAGTGGGGTTGTTGATGATACAGTCAATGTTGCATCTACAATAGGGATAAGTCACACAAAGGTACATCTACTTGAATATTTGTAATTGTGTAGTTCATTTGTATTGTCTATGGACATGCACGATGTCTAACTATTTTATCATTTGGTGAATGGAGCCACACCATGTTCCATTAGTACATGCGAACGAGGTTGATGTTCAACCTATGTCTCCTCTTGCTACAGAAGAAACCCAATCGCATTCCCAGGAACAAATTTTTTCGATGAGATGTTCATTTTTTACATAATTGATTAGTATTTTCTCATTCATGTACATGTTGATAATTGTTGAGATAATTGACCTATTTTTTTTTATTTGCAGAGAAGCATTGTAGAGAGACTCTATGTAAGGAGGAGGAAACCAGAGGCATATATACCTCGAATGGATGCAGTGAGTGTTTGTTTTATGTACAATTGAGTTGTGTTTTAAAAGTTCAAACTTTATTATTGTTGGATAGTTCTAGTTCAGTTACCTGATCAAGAAATATTGTCATTGATTTGCAGTAACTAGATATGCACAGTGGTCATGGATAGAGGAAACAAGCATCAGGGTCAAGAAAAAAAAAGAGAAAGTTAGTGTTTTGATGTGTTAGTCCATGACAAATATGTATTTTTCTGTACAAGAGGAACCTAGAGTATGGGAACGCGGTCTAGGACATATATACTTTTGTTTGCATGTACATCAAAGATTTTTTTGATACATGTACATTGATAGGCCATATAAGGGCCTTCTATTTTTGTATTATAACTTTCATAATGTAAAAAATATTTCATATCAAGGCTATTGAGATCTTCATGTTTAGTCTTTTAAGTGTGATTATACAGGTGTGGCCAAGAATGTTTCTATGTGTATTGTTCCCAATTTTTTTATAGATTTTACAATTGTATGGAGATATCAGTTATAAATTTGAGAACAATGCACAATTACAATATTATGTAATGAAACAAATGTACGTTTCAATTGTTTTTTACCACGATCTAATTGCATATACAATGTTAAATTATCAATGTCAAATTGTATTCACAAATATGGAACATACCTAACACACATAAGCACCTAGCACAACTAAGCAATTGATCCAACTAAGTGGAATACAAAAGAACCTTACTCACATAGCAACCTAACAAAATTCTAAAGGATGCACGAAGTTGATGCACCTGTTTGGCCTACATAAATGAAATTCGTGTTTGGAATGATGTCTTTCATCTAACGAATATATGGGATACACATGAAACCTAGAGCATCTGAGTATAAGGTTGATTCAAAATAATGGTTATGATTATATCCTGCACATTATGTATATCCGACACATTATGTTATCATTTTGTTAATGTACATGGCATTTGATGAATGGCATCGAGGAACAACTTTGGAAAAGATGAAAATTGTGTATGATTTTATTATAATTTAAATTGATTAGAGAAGTACTATTTTGAATCTTGTAAGTTATAAATTTATGTTTATGGAATAATATTCAAAACATTCGTAGTGTGAAGATATATATTTTGTAATAATGGAGTAATAGGCTGGCCACTTGTATGTAATGAATACTAATATGTGCATCCAACGGATGGGTGCATGCAATCAACACGTCAATATTTTTTTTTTATTCTTGCTTTCATGGGAGGTATAGACAGGTCAACATTTTCTTTATTTATTCTTTCATCGCCTTCGTCATTAATGTTTGAGGTTTGCTTTCCAAACATCACGTCATCCATCCATCTACCAATAAATTTTTTTAAAAATTAACTAATTTAATATTTTTTTAATTGCTGCAAACTAATATGCCTAACCTATCTATAAATTCCTGACTAAAACATAAAAAATAAAAGAATAAATATGTTAACCATTACACCCATGTAAAATGGTTCATTTTAAATGATTATATACATTTTTACGAGTGATCATGGCTCAAATTTAGATTGTAACTACCTCTAGGCAATTATCAAGTTTGGTGGAGGAAATGCGGTTCACAGAACATAATTTTAAGAAGATGACCTTGGTCGAAAGGGAGAGGAGTCTATCAAGGCGGGTCACAGAACATAATTTTAAGAAGATGAGTGCGTAAACATTGCCAACTATTTAGATCAACGGAGAGGGCGTTATTTGAGAAGAACTAAAGGATTTGCCACTTTAGTTTTATCTAACATACTTCTGCATAAAGAAATATAACGTTTCCATTAAGGAGTTTTCACTCCAAATCACCATCTACTGACGTATAATGCATTTCAAACAGATTCGAATCTAATATGTTTTTTGCTTTGGGAGTCTCGTTCTACTCTTATATAAGACTATTATAAATCCAAAGTATGAGGATCCACACCTAATATTTGTAAACTACGTCCCAATTGATTGCAAAGAGTATATTTATTACCGAGTCTTAAAGGGCATGGTCTAGTTTATGTTTAAATATTAATGTCTGAACTTAGTTGTGTAGAAGCCTAACTTTATGCTTACTACTCGTGGATTGAGTTTATAAAAACTACTTTAGTTTTTTTTCCAGTATTTGTTTTGTTTAGTGATGACAGGACTTTTTTTTTCAAACGACAGTTCTTTGATATTCAAAGTGAATCAAAGGTAACAAGTTACATCAACATGATAAAATAACAGTCAAAAGCAGAGTTATTAAACTCGACAGTACTCGGACTGATGAGTCACTCTCCACAACATCTACAACAAAAGAGGATGATTATCCAAGTAGTCCCTAGAGAAGATATAAAGAATCCATATATGTCATTAAAGGAAGGGCTCTGGGGAAGTGTCTAAAAAACAATCACACTGAGGTGAAGTTCAGCAAATCTGTAATATACCATATAGAACAATAAGTGCCTTCCTCAAATAGGAATAGAGTAGGTCAGAGAGAAAAAGGTCATCTAAAATAGTTGTATGTTTGCTTCCCCAATAACTATGTGTTCACACAATTATGTAAAGGATAATAGGCTTAACGCCAGTTTGAGCCCTTCCTTAGATAATATGTCTACCTTCTCATTATATTCCCTATAAACATACTGATAAAAATTCTATGATGTTCTCACACCAAGCATCCAAATCTAAAGTAGTGAAGAATGAAATACCTATACCTTTAGATTTATATGAATTATATGATCACCAAGATGACCTTTCTCTCAACCCATCTACAGTCTAAATGTTAGAGTACCGTAGTGGGTCAGTGTAAGAAGATGAGGGACCTTTTAGATGCAATCCTAGTTTTCAAAAACACGATCACGTTACCAAAAAATACAATGCATTTTTGCTACATAGCACTTGCTATGGTTCAACCCGAGCCTGACATGTAATGGGACATGTAGGATAGGAAACCATATCGCGTACGCATTATATAACTACAAAACGTGTTCTATATTTGTAGTTATAAAACGTTTACATGATTTGGAAAACAAAAAATAATTTATATACACAGGCCTGAAACCCGCGGTCTATTTTACCTATCAGGAACACGAAAATGGCGGCCATTTGGAGCATTTTGGAGCAAGTTAAGTGCTTGGGATTGTTGGAGGAGCTGATTTAGTTGGAGGGGAGGAGATTCCACTGGTGAATTATCATCCAACAAGGTAATTCAATCACCCAAAGCATTCTTTCTTGTCAATTTTTAACCTATAATTGTGTTTTTTAATAGAATAATCAACCCAACAAATGCCAAGCTAATGTTTGATGGATTCAAACTAAAAGAGGCTATCAGAATCAAAAACATCATGTCTAATAGATATTCAATGTTCCAAAAAGCTAGAAATATATAAAACAAACACAAGTATAGAGTGTGTGTGGAAGGAATCTCTAATTATAAGCCAAGGGTTTTAACAATTAAAAAAACAATATATATCTACATTCAAATTAAAGACAAAGAAAGATAAAAAGCCCACATCATAATGAGATTGAGAGGCATAAACAAAAAATAACAAAAATACTATAAGAGAGACGCAAAATTACTACTGAGTAGGGTTCTAAACAAAACATATCTCATAATTCTCCACAATATGCAAGAGAGAGTAATGGACAAGCTAGCTTATGTTCCAATTACAATAGAAGCCCTAGATATTACACACCAATTGTTAGAACGAACATAAAAATACAGTATAAGGCACAAGGTGTAAGAAACCCATGTTAGCAAACACAAGAACACGAATTCTACTTCTTTTATCCTATAAACATAATAAATAAAATTAGAAACATGTGAGACCCTAGGTCTCCCTAAGATCCCTAGATCTAGCAAAGACATAAATGACTTTACTCAAACAGTCTATGCCCCTGCATCACTAGTTTTATCAACCATTTTTTAAAATAGAAAAAATAATGGGTAATATATTTCTACATGTCGAGTCTCTAAGCTCATCTACAACCAATTGTAGTCCAGTCCACAAATTCTCCATTTTCCATGTAACTTTTGGTTGGTTTCCATGGTTATACAACAATGGAAATGGTGAACACCCATGAACTACCTAGAGTTCATCGTGAGAGTGTTCCCAACCATGATCGAGTCAATTATATTTAGAGGATATGGTGGCAGCCCTGTATCACCCCTTTTCTTGGCTCACATGTCCTAATAGTCCCTTGCCCCTTTCTTTTACATATCCAAGTGACGTAAAGGCCAGAACATGTCAAAATAGCACTCCTAAATTCAAAGAAGATTAAGCCCAAGTGTGCATGGAAAAGTCCCCAATGAGGGTGAAGAAGTGCCTTAACTTCTAGAAGGAAGTTGAACAAAACTCACTATTTAATTTTTAAATGTTTAATTTTAAGTTTTAAATGTATGTAAGTGAATGCCATTAAATTGCTTACTTGAGTTTTATTTAATTTACATTTTCAATTTTGAAGAGATGTCATTATATACCATGTATATGTTTCTAATGATTTTTTTTATTGATTTTTTTATTGCAGTTGCAGCTATGGACACCAATGCTGAAATAATGATTGAGCTTTCCTAGTTGAGAGGTCTTAGTACTGCTTTTAGTGGTGGTGATAGGATTCAACGTTCATTTTCATCCACATTGGATGCAATTGTTGAGACTATTACATTGTCAGGAAACATACTATATGATATTACATCATATAGAGAAAGAAAAAGACAAAAGTACGCTGATGGGCTTGGCTACATTGCAATAAAAAAGTTGAGAATTACCAAAGAGCATATATTTTCATTGTTTAGGGACCCTCGCAGGGGGAAATCCCAAATGCAAATAGGCCACATATATCTATTGAGTGGTGCACATATTAGCCATTTGTTGATAACTGGATGGACATATGGTATATGGTTTTTGATATGCCACCACACAACAACAGGGAAATCCCCTTGTATTTCCTTCAGAAGATGTATGCAGAGTTCATGTTGGGTAAACACGTAAACTATTTTGATATATTGGTGTTTCAGGGGATCGATGGGGGGATGCCCCAAAACCAACCCAATTCCAGGCTTCGAGACGTTGGTCACCCTATCCAGGAACCTCGCAGGCAGTTGCCTGGGCTAGATGTTCCACCTGTACATCGTGTTGTTCCACATACACGTGATGCATTTTTGAGTTTGGCACGGACCGTTGTTCGCCATAGCACTATGGTTCAACATATGGGTGAGGAAGGGACATATGTCCCTGGTGTTTTACATACACCAGGTTTTCATGGTGTAGGACCATCTTCTAGTGCAGTACCATCCACTAGTGCAGTACCCCCATCTACTACAGGACCATCTACTAGTGCAGCACCATCAACACATTCCCAGCCTACTTTTCAGCCTCACAAGTGCACATCGTGTGGTCATCCTTGCTATGGTATTTCATCAGATGTTGTCTTCAATGGAATTTTAAGTGATGTATGTATATGGTTAATTGTAATAAATTCTTCATTTATTTTCCTCTTTGTACACATATGTATAGTTTGAGCTAATATATTAATTTTGTGAACATGCAGTTGATGCTTTATGCCGATAGCGATGCCCCAGAGTTTCATTTTCCACACTCTACAGAGGGGCATGACATTCCATCCACTGATCCCTTGGTTGGTGGAGAGATTCCTATAGCACCCCTTTCGGTATCTCACACCGAGGTAAACATTTTAAAATTTCATTTTTTTATTACTTGTTAATTTGTAAAATTCCACATACTATACATGTTAGTTCACTAATGTTATCTACGGTCTAATATTTAAAATTATTAAACTTGCAGATGCCAGATCCTTCACGGGGGAAAGCAGTGATGGAGGTAGGATCCATGGTCGTATCGACCAAGGAAATATCTAGGCATGACATTCCATCCACTGATCCCTTGGTTGGTGGAGAGATTCATATAACACCCATTCTCGTATCTCACACTGAGGTAAGCATTTTAAAAATGTCATTTTTTTAATACTTATTAATTTGTTAATTTCCATACATTGTACATGTTAGTTCACTAATGCTATCTATGGTTTAATATTTATAATTATTAAACTGGCAAATGGCAGATCCTTCACGAGGGAAAGTAGTGATGGAGGTAAACATTTTAAACATTTAAAAAATGTCATTTTTTAAATACATGTATGTTCGTTGGATCATGCATGTCTAACTTCATGAACTCTTGTTGACTATAGGCACCAACCAAAACACCTGAACCATTTCCTAGAGTTTTATCTCCTCATAGGCCATATGTGAACAAGAGTCATGTGTATATGAGGTGGCCTACTCCTAGAAAGAGTCAAGTTGTCTACGCCCATGGAGATACTGATACCATGGTAATTTGTATATCCTTCGATGATATTTCTTGGTTAACTTGAAATCTAGTGCATAAATTTTTTTGTTAATGTTTGATTTGCATGTTTACTGCATTAGGAGCCAGACTTTACTATTGAGAACCTTGCAGGGATGGTTGACGCAGCAGTTAGTGCTGCATCTACAATGGAAACAAGTCACACAGAGGTACAACTATTTCAACATGATCGTTACATAGTTTATTATTATTGGCGTATGTTTATTCATGCATGTCTAACTATTTCAACATCTGGTGATTGTAGCCACCAGTAGCAGGAGTTATTAATGCAACAGTCAATGTGGTATCTCCAATAACAACAAGCCACACAGAGGTACAACTATTTGAACATGATCTAGACATAGTGTGTTATTGTTGTTTATTATTTATTCATGCACATTTCTAACTATTTCAAGATTTGGTGATTGTAGCCACCACCACCACCAGTAGTTCCCTCCCCCTTTGGTTCGAACATGGATACAACCATCCTTGATGTTCAACCAACAGCTCCATCTGCTACACAAGAAACACAATCCCCTTTGTCACAGTATCTCACTGAGGTGAGATGTCCATTAATGACCAATTGTTTCATGCAATGTCCATTAACATTTTGATAATTGTTGAGTTAATTTAGATATGGTATTGTATTGAGCTAATGTATTAGTACATAGTTAGTTGAATTTAACAATTGATATTTAATTTGCAGGATCTAGAGTTGCACACTGGTCCTAGACTTGTGCCTAGAGGATCAACCTCGAGAAAGAACAAGAGGAATCTTGAGTTTTGATGTGTCTTATGGGATATGTACATTTCGATACATGTACATGTGGCTTGGATAGTTTTGGATACATGTACTTTTGGAGACATGTACATTGACATTTCACTTACATGTACATGTGGCTTGGATAGTTTTGGATACATGTACATGTGGCTTCGATAGTCTTGGATAGTTGTGGAGACACATGTACTTCTGGTTACTTTTCGATATATATGTACTTTTGGATATATATGTACTTTTGGAGACATGTACATTGACATTTCAATTATAAATGAATGATACATTTCACTTTGAGTTTGTTCTTTGGTTTCCACATGTTCTTGTGTCAATATATTGTATTGATTTGTGAGGATTATCTATTACTTATGAATGAACTATGTCAAAAGAAAAAACTATTATATTTAAAGGTTTCAATGATCTCAATACATGCACACTAAAGTCAATGTTCTTGCTCATGTAATTTAATAAATATAAGTGCAATACAATGTATTTCAAGGTCTCAATGAAATCACTACTTGCACACCAATTGGATATATCTAATTAAAAATTGTGAGTTTGGATTCATTAAATTACAAGTCAAGTCAATGCTCAAGTGTAATTTAATAAAACTAAGTGCAATACATGCTTCACATTTCATCAACAACCAACAACACTATTCAACAAACCTCATGCACCCAATGACTAATCACTCACTATTAAAGGAACTACAATAGAATCCAAATACTGAGAACCAACTTCATGAATCAACATGATTTGAAGCATAAGTCCACTAGATTTGAAAAAGTTCAATTCAACATTAGATTGATTCTGAATTGAGTTGTGATAGTAAGATAAGACTAGGGTTAGGACTAGGGTTTCCTTGGTAGGGTTATGGTTATGGGACATGCATGTTAAACAATAAACCCTAGTTAGGGATAGGGTTTTCCAAGTTTGGCCTTCGTTGGCATGAAACACATTGTCCAAATTTGGCCCTCATTGGTGTGACTGCATTGTCCCCTACTGAGCGAAACCCTAGCTTCAGAAACCATCGTAGATGGAGGTCACCGGGCAATGGACAGGAGGAAGAGGCCCCCGACTATCTAAAACCCCACATCACGAGTCCAACGAAATTGATAGTTCATCGATTGAAGGTACAAGCATTGATCTATGGTGAGTTGCAGGTCACCTCCAGATATTGTTCAGGGACACCAGGTGGACTTGTGCTCGGTACGCAAAAAACCTCACAGAGCCGCAATTTTGAATTCTGTCAAATTCTACTAGCGTGTTTGGGCATGGGAAATGTGGCAATGGCAACCGCATCCCCACCATTCGTGGCTTTCCAGCTTTGCCCCTAGTTGGCATGACTGCATTATCCCCTACTAAGTGAAACCCTAGCTTCAAAAACCACTGTAGATGAAGGTCATCAGGTAATGTATAGGAGGGACAAGGTCCCCCCTAGATAAAATCCCAGGTCACGAATCCAACAGAATCTACAGTTTGTCGATCGAGGGCCTGAGCATCAATCTATGGTGAGTTGCAGGTCACCACTAGATATTGTTTAGGGACACCTGGTGGACTTGGGCCCGGTGCACAAAAAAACTCACAAAGTGGAAATTTTGAATTTCGTCAACTCCTACTAGTGCGTTTGGGCATGTGAAATATGGCAACGCCAACTGCATCCTCATCATCCATGGATTTCTATCTTTGGCCCTCATTGGCGTGACTGCATTGTCCCCTACTGAGTGAAACCCTAGATTCAGAAACCACCGTAGAACGAGGTCATCGGGCAATGGACAGGAGGGAGAGCCCCCCCCCCCCCCCCAAGCTAAAATTCCATGTCACAAATCCAACGAAATCGATGGTTCATTGATAGGAGGCCCGAGCATCGATCTATGGCAAGTTGGAGGTCCCCTCTAGATACCATTTAGGGACACCTAGTGGACTTGGGCCCAATGGGAAAAAAACCTCACGAAGCCGTAATTTTGAATTCTGTTAACTCCTGCTAGCATGTCTGGGCATGGGAAATATGGCAACGCCAATCGCATCCCCACCATCCATGGCTTTTTAGCTTTGGCCTTCATTGGCGTGACTACATTGTCCCCTACTGAGCGAAAGACTAGCTTCAGAAACCACCATAGACGGAGGTCATTGGGTAATGGACAGGAGGGAGAGGTCCCCCCCTAGCTAAAATCCCACGTCATGAATCCAACGAAATTTGTTAGTTTTTCAACATTAAGCTAGCATTATTAGGATATTTAATTAAGAGAATAACAAGTACAACAATCAAACACAAGAGACAATGAACATAGTGTTTTTCCTCGATGAAACCATAAATGGAGAAAACCCCACAACTTCCTCAGAGATAGAATCAACACCAAAACAGTAAAATCCCAGGAAAGTAAGTGATCTCCTGACAGCAGTAATCTTCTTCTTGTCTAGCCCCAATGTCTTCTCCTTCCTCAACTATGCACTACACTTGAGTGTGTATGAGTTGTGTCATAAATAGAGACTCCAACTCTCTATTTATACTAATCCTAACATGACTAAAACCCTACCAGGGCCGACCTATACTAGGACAGTCTAATAACCCTAGTGCCCTGGAACTGCAAGGACGTTAACCCTTAGATAAATAGAGGGTTACACACAATGACTTGACATGACTTGTTTACATTATTGATCCTCCTGATCGAAACAATAGGGCATGACAACATGACTCAATTACATTATAGATACATCCTGGAATAAACAACGGGTTACAATACATAAGATAGATAGATGAATACATTCTAAAGTTACAAATACATCAAGACTCCCTCTTAACTAGGAAGGTATTCTTTCGACATAATTTTCAGTACTGATATTCTTCTCGGTATCAGCTGGATCATCTCATCATCTGCATCTCAATTCTTTTGAGTCTTCAAGTCATCTTCATCTTCAAGTCATCTTTATATTTAAGTCATCTTCATCTTCGAATCTAGATCATCTCTCGATCTGGATCATCATGGGCCATCATGACTAGATATAGATCATCACTCAGTTTGTATCATCATCACTAGATATGGATCATCACTCGATCTGGATCATCATCACTGGATTTGGATCATTACTCAATCTGGATCATCACTGGGCATCATCATCACTGGATCTAGATCATCACTGGATCTGGATCATCACTGCTAGATCATCATCACTGGATCTAGATCATCACTCGATCTGTATCATCACTAGTGCTATCTCATGATTCTTCTCGTCACAGGAAGTTCTACAGAGCCAGCCCGTTTTCATGCTGATTGTAGGCCTAGCCCCCATGTAGGTATTCTTCAACACTTATATCTTACCTACTCATCAGAAAGGCACAGTACTCACATCCATCTAGGATGGAACACATCCTGCTCACAACGATGGAAGAGTTCTGCGCTTCCATCTAGGCCGGAACACATCCTGCTCACAATCATGGAAGATTTCCTCACTTTCATCCAGGCCGGAACCACATCCTACTCACAATGATGGAAGAACTTTGTTCTTCCACGCAGGATGGAACCACATCCTGCTCACAATGATGAAAGACTCTCATCCAGGATGGAGCACATCCTGCTCACAATGATGAAATATTTCTACACTTACATTCATCCAGGTGGGAACACATCCTGCTCACAATGATGAAATATTTCTGCACTTACATTCATCCAGCGGGAACACATCCTGCTCACAATGATGAAAAGGCTCTGCACTTACATCCATCTAGGCGGGAACACATCCTGCTCACAATGATGGAAGGGCTCCGTACTCACATTTTATCTTGTAGGAACCAATCCTACTATCATATCAAAATGGCCCCCAGTCCTCCTCGACTGAGATACCTGGTAACTGACCAGGTTCCTCCATTCTCCTAGAGAATGGTAGTTTCCCTTACATCCGACCTACTAATTGGAATGGCCAACACTCACATTTGACATGGAAGGAACTTAATCCTTTAGCCATGACATAATGGTTCAGCCATTACATCTGATCAAGTGGGAACACATCCCTCTATCACATCAGAATGGCTTCTTAGTCCTATACTGAGTTTTCCTGGTACCTTACCAGGTAGCTCCATTCAAAGAATTGCAATTTCCCTTACATCTCTCCTACTTGACAGAATGGCATAGTACTCACATCCATCCAGGCAACAATACATCCTGCTCACAATGATGGAAGACTTCTGCACTTCCATCCAGGTTGGAACACATCATGCTCACAATCATGGAAGATTTCCTCACTTTCATCTAGGCCGGAACCACATCCTGCTCACAATCATAGAAGAACTCTGTTCTTCCACCTAGGCCGGAACCACATCCTACTCACAATGATGAAAGACTCTCATCCAGGATGGAACATATCCTGCTCACAATGATGAAATATTTCTGCACTTACATTCATCCAGGTGGGAACAGATCCTGCTCATAATGATGAAAGACTCTCATCCAGGCTAGAACACATCCTGTTCACAACGATGAAATATTTCTGCACTTACATTCATCCAGGCAGGAACACATCCTACTAACAATGATGAAAAGGCTCTGCACTTATATCCATCCAGGTGGGAAGACATCTTGCTCACAATGATGGAAGAGCTCTGCACTCACATATGATCTTGTAGGAACCAATCCTATAGTCATATCAGAATGGCCCCCAGTCCTCCTCGACTGAAATACTTAGTAACTGACCAGGTGCCTCCATTCTCCTAGAGAATGGTAGTTGCCCTTACATCCAACCTGCTCATCGAAATGGCCAACACTCACATCTGACATGGAAGGAACTTAATCCTTTAGCCATGACAGAATGGTTCATCCCTTACATCTGATCAAGTGGGAACACATCCCTCTATCACATCAGAATGGAATCTTAGTCCTAGACTGAGTTTTCCTGGTACCTTGCCAGGTGGCTCCATTCTAAGAATCGCAATTTCCCTTACATCTATCCTACTCGACAGAATGGCCAACACTCATATCTGACATGGAAGGAACCAATCCTCTCACCATGACAAAATGGCTCAGCCCTTATATCTGACCTACTCGTCATAATGGCTATGGATCTCAGCACTCATATCTGACATGGAAGGAACCAATCCTCTCACCATGACAGAATGGCTCAACCCTTACATCTGACCATGGAAGGAACCAATCCTCTCACCATGATAGAAAGGATATGGGACTCATCACTTTCCCTTGGAGGAAATCTCGATCTGGAGAACACCAAGCTTCTCCCTCAAGTACTCAAACTTCACCCTAGCCAATGTCTTTGTTAAGACATCAGCTATCTGTTCCTCTGTCGCAACATACTGGAGCTTCACTGCTCCCATCTACACCATATCCCTAATATAGTGGTACTTGATCTCAATATGCTTTGACTTGTCATGGAACAATGGATTCTCTGACAACTTTACACAACTCTGGTTGTCACAATGTATACAAGTAGCATCCAACTGGAGATCAAATAAATCATACAGTAGCTTCCGTAGCCATACTGCCTCACAACTAGCTGAACAAGATGTGACATACTCTGCTTCAGCTGTACTCAATGCCACATAGGATTGCTTCCTACTAAACCAAGAGATCACCCTTGATCCCATACTGAAGCAACACCCTAAAGTGCTCTTCCTATTGATGGCACTGCTTTCCCAATATGAATCAACATAACCCTCCAGGTTAATATTCTGATTCGCATCATACTTGAGCCCATAATCAATTGTACCCCTCAGGTACCTCAGAATATGCTTTGCAGCAATCAAGTGAACATTTCTCAGATCTGTCAAGAACTGGCTCAAGGTTCTTCATAGCAAAGCAAATGTTTGGTCTCGTGTTCGTCAGGTACATCAATGACCCAATCATTTGATGATACATCATAGTATCAATCAACTCTGCTGAAGCATCGCTCAATAGCTTTAGTTTTGATGCCATAGGTATGGCCATAGCCTTGCAGTCCATCTCCCAAACCTCTTCAGGATCTCTACTGCATACTTCCCTTGTCCAAGGAATATTCCATCTGTACTTTACCACACTTGCATACCTAGAAAGTAATGTGTCATCCCCAAGTCCTTCACTTCGAACTCAGTAGCAATATTTCTCTTCATATCAACAATCAACCCATCCGTACCTATTACAAATAGATCATCTACATATAGTAGAAGCATCACTAGGTTGTATCATGAATTCTGGGTTCTTCTACTTCTGCTTCTTCAGGTTCTTCAGTAGGTCTCTTTCTGGATTTCTTGTAAGTTGTGTCTTCATCAAATGTCACATCCCTGCTTGTTTCAATATTCTTGTACCTTGGAAAATATATTCTGTAAGCCTTCAAGATTTTAGAGTATCCCACAAATATACCCTTCTTTCCCGAAGGATCTAATTTTGTTCTCTTCTCTTTTGGAATGTGTATGTACACAGCACAGCCGAATATTCTGAGATGGCTGACTTTTGGTTTCTTTCCGGAGAAGATTTCTTCAGGAGTCTTGTTCTCAAGTACTTTGTGTGGAGTACGGTTCTGTACATACACAACTGTTCTGGCAGCTTCCACCCAAAGATGCATAGGAAGATCTTGATCATGAAGCATGGCTCTTGCAGCTTCCATGATAGTTATGTTCTTCTGTTCTGCAATCCCATTCTATTGTGGATTATAAGGAGTGGACAACTCCTTCTTAACCCTTGATTCTATGCATAGCTCTTTGAATTCATTCGAAGTGAATTCTCTTCCATTATCTGATCGAAAACTCTTGCTCTTCTTTTCAATGTGGTTCTCGATCAAGGCTTTGAATTCCTTGAATTTTCTGAATATTTCATCTTTGTTCTTCATGAAGTAAACCCATGTCTTCCTAGAAAAATCATCAATAAAATAAAGATAGTATGCATACCCGCTTAGTGAGTTTGATGACATAGGACCAAATACATCGGAGTGGATGATTTTTAGCATTACTTTGGCTTTGCTTTCACTGCTAGAAAATGTCTTCTTTGTATTCTTTCCTTTCGCACATCCTTTGCAGATCCCATCACGTTTTGCTTGGAATTCTGGAAGACCTTCAACAACTTTTCTTGCAATATGTAGTTCTCTGTAATGCACATGTGCAAGCCTTCTATACCAAAGCTCATTTGGCTCTACTGTGTCATGGATTAAGGCTTGTTCTAGATGGCCTTTCAATTTGTACAAACCTCCTTCTTGTTCTCCAATCACCACTACATTATCGATAGCCTTACCTCTTGGCCACATGATGACTTGACCATCTATGAATGCAACCCTCATTCCTTTTGCGTCCAATGCTGATATGGAGAGAAAGTTCTTCTTGAGTCCTGGCACAAACAATACTTCTTTCATTGTTAGAGACTTTCTAGAGTCTAGTTTATAGGAATATTCCCCACTACCTTTTATTGGATATTGGTAGTTATCTCCTAGTTTCACCTTGTGAGGTGATTCAGGTTTTGACAATATTACAAAGGATTCTTTGAATCCAATCATATGTTTGGAAGCCCCACTGTCTATAAGCCAATCATCACTACCATGAGGAATGTTCCCTATGAGAGCAGAAATCAAAACATATTCATCCCCACTTGACGAATCTTCACTTTCATATTTGGTTCTTTTCTTGGATGGTTCATCATCCTTTGCAGCATGAGCATGATGTCTTCTTTTGTTCCCCTTCTTCCTATGATAGTGGACCTTGTTCTTAGGACAGTATTTTGCAAAGTTTCCTATTTCATCACATGTATAACATCTTAATCTAGATGGGTACTTTCTATTGTTATCTTTATGACGAGGATTCTTACCTTTGAAGTGATGAGGTTTTCTTCTACCTTTCTTAGAGTGAACTATGAGAGCTTGATCTTCACTTCCCATCTTCTCTTCTCGAGTTGCTATCTGTGCTTCTTCTTGAGAACATTCTTCTAATAGTCTGCTGAATTTGACTAACTTCTTTCTAGCACAGATTCCTTGGATGAAATAATCCCATGACCTAGGAAGGCCATTCAGTGTTGTCATCACAATCTCTGCATTCTCCAATTCTTCATCTACAACTTCGAATTGTTCCTTGATCTGAGAAAACCTTGTGAAGTAGGACTGGATAGTCTCTTCATTCTGAATCTTCACATTCTTTAGTTGATTCCTCAGAGTCATCTTCCAGTTTATGTTCTTCCCTTCAAACAACTTGGTTAGGGAATCAAACATAGCTTTAAGTGCCTTGAGAGAGGACACCTGAGGTATAACGTGATCCTTGATAGAATCAGAAATGATCCTCTTTTCCATAACCATCTTCTTCTTATGTAAGGCCTTTGCCTCATCTCCCTCTGGAACTGGAACCTCCTCATGGATGTAGGAGTCTAAGTCATTCTCTTCTAGGACCAGGGAGATCCTATACTTCTAGGCTCAGAAGTTATCAGCTCCCTTAAGCTTTTCATCAAGCTTGGTATGATGAGACTTCTTAACTGAGAACCTCAAATGGAAATATAGAAGATTTTAGATCTTACCAGGTCAACATGTTGGATCTAAAACTTGAGCTGAAATTTTGCAGTGTTGGTTTAGGAGAAAATTGGGGTTTTTCTTTTCTGGAGATCTATCCACCCAAATGTCTTGAAATTTGTCCCTAACTTTGATTCTGGGGAGGACATCAATCCATGCCTGGGCTCACTGAAAAAATCCTCTTCTGTGAAAAGCCCTAATTTTCAGCAGTAGTGTCAGGTCCAAAACTAAAAAACCTTAGAATTGGATTCTGCTTCGATAGAAAGATGCGTCCTAAGGAGGAGAGTTTTCCACCTTAATTTTGCTGAAAATATGTGGAGGAAGCCCTAGTTCCCGCAGTTTCACAGTGTCTTCTTCTCAGGTTAGCTCTGATACCATGTTAGTTTTTCAACATTAAGCTAGCATTATTAGGATCTTTAAATGAGAGAATAACAAGTACATCAATCAAACACAAGAGACAATGAACATAGTGTTTTTCCTCGGGGAAACCATAAATGGAGAAAACCCTGCAACTTCCTCAGAGATAGAATCAGCACCAAAATAGTAAAAGCCCAAAATAGTAAGTGATCTCCCAACAGCAGTAATCTTCTTCTTGTCTATCCCCAGTGTCTTCTCCTTCCTCAAATATGTGCTACACTTGAGTGTGTATGAGTTGTGTCATAAATAGAGACTCCAGTTCTCTATTTATACTAATCTCGTCATGAATAAAACCCTACCAAGGCCAATCTCTACTAGGAGAGTCTAATAACCCTAGTGCCCCGAAACTGGGGGGAATTTAACCCTTAGAAAAATGGAGGGTTACCCACAATGACTTGACATGACCTGTTTACATTATTGATCCTCCTGATCGGAACATCGGGGCATGACAACATGACTCAATTACATTATAGATACATCCCAAAATAAACATCGGGTTACAATACATAAGATACATAGATGAATACATTCCTAAGTTACAAATACATCAACAGAATCGATGGTTCATCGATCGGAGGCCCAAGCATTGATCTAGGATGAGTTGCAGGTCACCTCCAGATACCGTTCAGGGACACTTGGTGGACTTGGGCCTGGTGCGCAAAAAACCTCACTGAGCCACAATTTTCAATTCCGTCAACTCCTACTAGTGTGTTTGGGCATGGGAAATATGGCAATGCCAACTGCATCCCCACCGTTTGTGTCTTTTTGTCCATCAACGACTTAATGTTACTTTTGAGTTGTCGAGCTGTCATTGCTAGTATGTTGTTTTGTTTCGGGATTTTTATAATACATGATCAATGAGAAACATGAGGAAATGAGTTTATTGTTATCTTTTAATTGGAAATTAAACTCCTTAATAAAATTATATCTTTTAATTGAAAATTAAAATATCACAATTTCAATTACACCAATGACCCAACATGTCAGCCTCCCAAAATTTTCTATTATGCATTACATGAAACATTAACCTTTCGAAAGCATGAGAGGTTCCAAATTTTGTTTTTTTATTAAGTTTATCACTTAATATCTTCACATGCATGATGTTTACCTACTTCACATGCATAATGTTAGCGCATGTTACTTTTGAATACTTCATATGCATAATGTTGAAGCATGTTACTTTTGACTTGTTTGTGTCAATATTAGTAGGTTATTTTCTTCCACTTTCAATGTTCAAAAAAACATAATCAACTAAAAACAAAGTTAAAGAAATATCTTATTATATTTTATTATCTTTTAAGAATAAATTAAACTTCTCAATAAATAAAATGAGATGAAATTCCAACACTACTAGGCACTACCCCTTTGGCAATGGAAATGCGGGTATAAGAGGTGAGTTGTCAAGAAGGAAATATACAAGCCTTAAAACATAATTTTATCATTGTGGCATCTTGTTTTCATCATCCTAGTTGTATATATCGGCTGAAAACATTGAGAATATTACCTACTTGAAAAACTAGGGTTTTAGTCCTGTAAGAGAGCCTACAAAGAACTTTGATAGGTATGAACTACAGAGGTACATGTATGTATTCTAATGTTATGTATATCATGTAAATGAGATATTGAAATGTTCATATGATTGATATATATGGTGTATTGATCATATGTAAAATTTGGCATGTTCATTAACTTTACATACAAGAGAACTTTTGGCATGTTTATAAACAACATTATGGAAAATTTTGCATATCAAGAACACAAAATTGACATATTCATAAGAAACATACATGGGAAAATTAAAATTATGATACATACCTCATCATGCTAGATCCCACCTATTATCATACAACCAAGCCCTCCAGATCATCTCTTATAATGATGGTTTCCATTAGTCTCTCATGCTCTGTATCCGATAAGAAGTAGCGTACCTTCGATGAATTTTGGCTAGGCATTGTTCATACCTAGAGGTTTGTACCAATGATTAAGTTGGTAAAGTGATACACACTTGCATCTAGTTTGTAATCCCTATAAACATATCCACCCTTCTTTCTTGCATTGTTGTCATGTGTAAGGTATTCACCTTTAACAACCATAGACCCAATGGGGAAGTGGTTGTTTTCATCATCAGTCATGGACATAATGAGGGCTTGTTTTCCCTCTATGCAACGTGCCAACCAGTAATTACCGCCCCATTCACTATCTTTTGAGGAAACCACTGCGTATATGTGTCCTACATAGTATGATTGTAGGTACATGATCAAATATTTTTCATTTGATACAAGGCCATTAATGTGAGTTTCAAGACTACGTAAATTTTACAAAAAAATGTTAAGGAAACGCATCATACCCGGTTGTACAAGGTCTGATACATGATCAAAGTCTATAGAAATAGATGATTGGTCTTCTTCCAATGGACTTAATTCAATAATTTCACGTTGATAAAGTGGAAGTGATATGTGATCCCATCCATCAACCCAATCCAATGATTCACACACATCCCAGTCACCATCACAACAAGGCGGGCAAAAACAAGCGAGTTTTCTGGTCCAAATTTCAAATACTAGGTTATTAGAGCTTCGAACCGAATGAAAGCCACAAGTCCCAGGAACAGTATTGCATTCCCATGCATGTGAATGATCTATGTCTACCACCTCCCAAAAAAATATCTCCACATGTCTCTTTCTTGTGGATTCTACTCGCATAGTTGATTCCTCTCCCATTACTGACATGCACCACCTGACTATAGATTGAGCATTTCGAATAGTAAATATTGTAGATAATTTCAATTCCTCTCTTCATAGGGCTATTTTGACACATGCTCTAGCTCCATCATGCTCTCCTTTACCATGCCCAGTCTCAAAATGGTTCCACATATGTGGAACTTTGTATTTTTTATGCAATGAACAGAACCATTGGAATATGCATGCATTTTTGAACTGACCAGTACATCCATTAGACCAAATCTAGTGTAGATCCATCTGTATGTTCCTGCCCTTCAAATGATCATAGAACATGATGAACCAATGACGTACATAGTGGAATTCATGGCACCTATCATCACTTATGTAGAAGTGATATTCCTTTAGAATTTCTCTTTTCTCTTCACTGCTATTTGGGCCATGCCTATATATGATATGCACCATCAAGGAAACCTACTCAGAGTGATAATACTGACTTTGGATCTCATTTTGAGGTTGCAGAGCATAGTTCTTGGCAAAATCAACAACTAAAAGTATAGTACCACGAGGAAATGTATCTCTGCATATCCTAAACTTCTCATCTTGCCATTGTGCCAAGTGGACATGCTGAACATATTGATATGTCTTTTCAATAAATTCCTTGACGAAGACACTAACTTGTATCTGTTGATAAAAAATGATCTCAATATCATTTTTTTTTAAGTAAGGAATGAAATAAAACTATTAAAACATAAATTTATAGATAAATGCATGTACCTAAGATGTCACCAATTGTATTTTTTTGCTTTCTTTCCCTAGGACTATTTCATAGTTGACATATTTGAAAATTTTCATGTCTGTAACCATATTCCCAAATTCATTGTCTCCAGTATCGTGCATACATTGGCTCAAGAATTCCATTCCAGCATAGTTGGAGCAAGTTCCATCCAAACATGATTTTGCATATTAAGTTTTCCCCTCAGGCCTATTGCACATGATACTATGAATGAATTCTCTTGATGAGGTCGGAGGTATTGTCAAGGAGAAATCCTGCACATGGTTAGTATGCAACACACGACGAATGTACAAAAATTTTTCATAGTAACATTCATATTCTACATGGTATCTACAACAACAAGTGTTACAAAGAGTATTTATTCTAACATACCAGGGCCTACATTTCTCAAAATATCTTTGCCCCAAATTCAATTGTCTATGTTCATTCCTAAATTTCTCCTATAGTTATGTCTGTGTTATATCAAGAAGATGCTTAATATGTGTTTCACGGTCCTTTGAACCCCTTCTCAGTTTTATTACATCCTTCCGGTTTGAAGAAGGCCTTGTGTGATCATGCCAAAAACTCTGCACTAGTACCTTTACTACATCAACTAGCTTCATGTCACAACGTGGCAACCGACCAATAAAGGCCCAAAAATCTGTCTGGGCAGTTGTGTCAAGATGTTCTCGTCTAATAGAATACCTACGGAGGGTTTTTACATTCAAATTAACTAGTTTAGATGTAGGCTTCAGAAAACAAAGGACCCTGGTGTTCTTATTTACAATTGCTTGTGACATCACACGACGAACCGCATTGTGGTCCTTTGACTGTGTGTTCTTACCAATTTTACCAAAGGCATCTACTAAGCTTTTAACTATATGAGAACTTGGTCCAGAAGTCTTTATCATATTTATCCCTAATGATTTCCTAACAATATTCATGCCCCTATATTTTAACAATGATAAAAATCATCTACATTTATCTCCATCACATTTAGAAACAAAATATTGATTTAGTATCTGTTGAGTTTGATAAGCAATACTACATTTGGATAGCGTATCTTCAATGGAATTGAGGATTCCTTCATCAACTTGTATACACCTTTGAGTTCTTTGATGTGTGCTTTCTAATGGAGGTAAGGGGGTTGGATTTCTATCATCTAGTGCATCAACAATACGCTCTGGCGTTTCAGTAGAAACTTGTTTTCCTTCATTCTCTTCCTGGTAGTTGGATGGTGGAAGTCCAACATTCTCATCGATGGTCTAGATGATATTTTCTTCTTCAACAGTATGCTCCATGTCCAACGGCTCTTCAACACTAGGATCCATGTACAACACCTCTTCATGAGCTTCGTCTTGATATGGTAACTTATCACTTTGACACAATGTGGGATTTGAAACATCCCCTAATGAGAACCTATGTTTTGCTTCTTGAATACTTCCATGGGGTTCTTGTTCAACAACTATTATGGAAATTGAAGGTCCCTCTACTGAATGCTTCCTTTTTTCGTTTGCTGGATTAATAGGATGAACCGCCGTATCCTCTATAATTGGATTTGGATTAGTTTCAAAAGAAATCCTCCGATTCATTATGTCTATTATTTTCTTTTCTTTCTCTTCTTCGATGACTTCTTGAGGTCTCTTCTTCCTTGATGATTTTCTTCCTCGATTACTTACATTTCCCATCACCACAATGATCAATTCAATATAGTTTGTTTTTGTTGCTCCTCAATTACACATTTTTAAACATTTAACTTGCTTTATAACTATTGATCCTTCAAGGTGCTCCAATCTTCCTTCTCAATTGTTCATATTTCCCATCAAAACAATAATGAATGGGAAAATTACCTTTGGCTCTCTTGAATAATAAGCAAATGAAATTTATATCCACCATCACCATGAAATGACATTGAAGCTTGATATCTTATCCTGTGTGCTCCTCAACTATGAAAGATGTCCTCAATGCTACACCTGCATAACAAAAAGAATGATGGAGAATGTGTAAATTGTGAGTATTTCCATAGGTGAGCTCGTGCTCTTGAAAAAAAACGTGTGGTAATCGGATTTTCATAAAAACAGAGTGAAGTTGCTCTCGAACAAAAACAATCCACTATTTTTACAATCCCAAAATGCGCACACTATAGAAAGGAGCAAGTCGACAAAGTCGACTTGAACGAAGACCGACTTAGTTGATGGTTGGTATTTTCTGGATGCAGATCTCGACAATGGCTGGAGCTGTGATGGCAAGGTGATGCTGAAAATCTGTCCAACTCTACAAAGCTTTCTGGATGTCGATCATTAATGTAGTTAAGCTTGACAGGACCGACATCTTTTCGGAGAGTGGGACTTCCGCGATCTTCTCCATGTTGGGGCCCAGGATCTGGTTCTGTTCTTCGGCTGTGTCGATGAGTCTTTTCATCTGTGGGCAGATGATGTTAACTTTCTATAAGTTTGGAAGAGCCTGTTGCACCCACTGATGTGCTTCTTGTTCCAGCTTCTGCAGCTTGTTGGTATCCAGCACTATTTGTTCTTCTATTGTCTACCTGAGTGCTGCCTCTGTCGTCTTCCTGCCCTCCAAAGCTTGAATGCCTTGACGAGTTTGTCGCGTCTGCTGATAGACCTGCCCATAGTGAGTAAGGCAGTCTCTTAAGAATTCTTCAATGATGATAGAATCCTCCATATGGTCTTGTAGCACTTTGTATGCCTCTAAGAAGGCAGTGTGTTGTGCTAGTAGAAGTCGGGTAGTCTCTTCCTTATATTCTTCTTTCGTCTCTTAGAGATGTGCTTGGATGGTTGACATGTTGCTCTCGAAAAGCTGATATGCTCATTCAAGCGGTCTATCTGTGTCAACTTTGACAGGTCCTGGAATGACGGACTGAGCTAGGGTCCTGCACTTGTTGAGAAACTTGACCTGTTCTGTATTTTTGTCGGTGAGCTCTTTGGTTTTTCGTGCAGTCCTTGTCTTTGCTTCCTTGGCCAAAGTCTTGAGGAGTTGGCTGAATTCTGTGTCGGTCAATGAGCTTGCATCCTTTAAGCTGATCCAAAGTCTGGAAGGATGATGCTATTTCTTCTTCTTTTGTTTTTCTGTTTCTTTTTCCTGGGTACCTGCAACAGTTGAAGGGTTGCCTGTAGTTTGTGGAATGGAGGTCATTGGTTTGTCTGGCTGGGTGGTTGGTATGGTTGCTTCTGGTTGTGAGGATGTAGTTGGTTGGGATATATCTAGCTGGGAATCAGGGGGTTGCGGAGGTGGTGGGGATGATGATGGAGGGGGTGGAGATGATGGTGGTTGTGGTGATGGAGTGGGGGAACGGTCGGGGGTAATGGGTTTTTCAGAAGTGGGTTGTAAACTTACGTCGGACAGTGGATCTATTTCTAGCGGGTTAGTGGTGGGGAAGTTGGTCTAGGGTTGAGGGTTAATGTGTTCGATGGTAGACTGTACATGGCCAATTATGTCTCCTTCTTGGTCAAATCGAGTGAAGGTCGATGTAAGGTGTGCAATTACCTAGGGGTTTGTCCTGCTATTGGTATAGAGAGGGGTCCTCGTGTGAATTTTCTGAGCCGACTGAAACAACTCAGGAAGTGTCTCAAACAAAGCTTTGAGTTTTGTGTCTTTGTCAAATTTTTCTTTCACGGACTCCGGTATCCTGCTTTTGTATAAGTTGAGGGGACTAACCAACTGCTGTGCTGGTTCTTCCTCCTCGACTACCGGTGTCAGTGATGGAGGTGGAGGGGTCGACACAAGATCGACGACGTCTTCAAGTGTCGTCGTTGTTTTTTCCTTCTTTGGTCAGCCTTAAGGGGCTCCTGCTTCAAGAAACCGTTGAAACTGAGTTTCCACTGGTACTTTGTTTGCGGCAACATCCTCTACAATTTCGACGGTCGCAGCTACAAGCTCTTATTCATCATCAGACGAATCAGCAATGATAATTTTGCGCTTACCTTTGCCTTGTTGTATGTTTTGGGCTTTGATTTTCCTTCTAGCGGTAGCAATCTCAGCGGCCAATTTCTTGATGATGCCTTTCGATAAAGCATATTCAGGGTTGTCGTGCTCGACTCCATTCATCAGTACCTAAGTTGGGGTGACACTTGATGGAGCCGGAGGGGTTTCTTGTTGTTGTGGCTGTGGTTCTGTCAGCTGTGGGTCGACTCTGGTTGGAGGCTTGATGGTTATTTATACTCGACCAGTGGGCTCGACCGGGGTGTCCTCCGACACAAATGTACTTATGTAGAGGTTGAGCTCGTAGTCTTCCTCTTTCTCTTGGTCGGTGAGTGGCTCCTTTATTGAAAAGTTGACCTGTTTGGCTGCCTCGGGCACTGGTATTTTGGTTTTCGCCTGGCAAGTCAACTCTCAAAATATTTGATCAGCAGTCGGGTAGTATTCAAGGGCGGTGGCCTTGGGTTCTTTTCCCTGCATATACCAGACCGCTGTATGGTCAATCTCCAACTGTATGTGAGACTTCCCTGTTAGATTGCGTCAGATGTTCTGAGGCACCCGCCATCTGGTCATGCGAAGCTTTAACTGTTGGAACCAATTTTCCAGAAAGATTTTCCCTTACACCAGCTCATGCGGCGTTCCTTTCTAGGAGAAGGGTTTGAACCTGTTCATGTGGAACTTTGTCGGTTCCTAGAAGACTGGACTTCCTTCTTGACAGATGTGGTACATAACGATCCAAAGGATTAGGGAGGGGAATTTGATGATTCCTCCCGTCTCTTGGAATCGTTCGCAGATGGTTTTGATCATGTCGGCGACATAATCTCCCCATCTGTAGATTCGACCGTCGGTGGCAATTGTGTCGATGGCCTCTAGCATTTCCAATTTGAGGTTGCTACTTCGACCTGCTAAGGTAAGTGTGATGGCGATCATTTTGGCCACAATATGTGGCATTCGAGTTGCAATCTGCTCGATCATCAATCCTTTGGAATTTTTCCCAGACGGTGATCCAGTAAGCTCTTGGACCAATCCTTCCTTGATTTTGATTGGTACAGGGTTCCCTTGGTTAGACAGGCTAGTTAGCTTGGAGATGATATCTCGTGTAATGTCAACCAGTCAGTCGAAGTAGAACCGACCGTTGTGGTATCGACTGATGATAAACTTTACGGCAGCTTCTTTTGTCCCACCAAAGCTTGCCATCAGGGGTGAGTTGGGATAGTTGAAGATGGTGCTCCATTGAACTTTTTCGGCCGCTTGGGTCATCTTCTTGTCGACGAAGGCCCACTCTTGGATCTCGGCCCAGAGTTTTTTCCATTGGCCCTCCTATACTTTGGCATTTTTTATATGCTTTAATCTGCGGATCAAGGGTGTATCCTCAGCCTATAGATCTTTCGCCTTGGTCACTGCTCTAGTCTGCTTGGGGGCCATTATGTCTTTTTGGTCGAGGTTACTATAAGTTTCTGGGTTTTTAGTCGGCTGAATGTGTGAGTTATTTGTATGTAAAGGGTGTGGTGAATGAACCTTCGACGGTCCCATATTTATAGGCGATGGTGTGACTCCGTGTGGGAATGGATGTATTAATGGCGGACTTGACATTCCAGTTGCAATACGCGAGTGTGGAGTAATGGTGAATTTCTTTCGGTGCTCGAGGTCATAAATGCGCGATGGGACTTTCGAGGTCGTCGGTCGGTGTCTATGCTGAGAATGGTCGGCCGGACTGGTCGATGAAGATGGTCCGATTTGATGATGTCGGTTGTTGAAGTAGTGAGTTCCTGTCATGTTTTGTTGTGTTGGGTGTATTACTTTATTTTTGGAATTTTTAGCTTTTTATGGGTTTTGATTGACGGTTAAGGTCGTTATATGAATTTTTTTTTTTTACAGTTTTTGTACCATTTGAGTCGAGCTCCATTAACGAGCTTCCGAAATACTAGGCCCTATAATGTTTTTAGTCGGACTGAACCATTGGGGTGTATCTCTTCGACAAGGTAAGGTCCCATCCATTCTGTGTGGAGTTTCTTGGGTTTTCCTTTGACTCAACTATTATAGAGTAAGGCAAGGTCTCCGACCGACAAGTTTTTGTTTTTGATGTTGCGGTCGTGCCACGCTTTCTGTTGTTGCTTATGAATTTCTTAGTGTTGTATAGCCATGAGTCTTTGTTATTCCAGCTTGCTAAGTTGAAATAGTCGGTTCTTTCTTGGATGTTCGACATCGACATGTAATAGTTGTGCAATAATAGGTGTCTGCTGTCGAAAATGTAGGGGGACGACTGCTTCTTGCCCATAGACTAGTCGAAAGGGGGTTTGGTCGGTCGACCGTTTATAGGCTGTCTTATATGCTTAGAGGACCGCAAGTATTTTCTCGTCCCAGTCGTCCTTGTCGGTACTGCATATTTTGGTTAACCCTTTTGTCAATTTTTTGTTGAAAGCTTCAGTCGCGCCATTCGACTGAGGGTGATATGCGGTGCTTCGTCGGTGGTCGATGTGAAATTGGTCGGTCAAATTTTTGATGGTTTTGTTCATAAAGTGTGATCCTTGGTCGTTGATCAATGTGAGTGGGCATCCGAATCGAGTGATTATTTTTTCGTAGATAAACTTAGCGGCTACCTCACTTGAACATGTATTGACGGGTTCAGCTTCTTCCCATTTAGTGACATATTCTACTGCAGTGATAATATATTGTGCACCTGATCGTTTGGATGGGATAGGAAATGGTCCTATGAAGTCTATAGCCCAAATTTCAAATGTGAGACTAGGGTTTATAGATATCAAGGGCATTTCTGTGCTCGGCAAAGGTCGACCAAGTTGTTGACATCTGTCACATCGACTAACAAAGTTTTTTCAATCTCTGTGGATCGTCAGCCACCATAATCCTGACTATTGGATTTTCTTTACAGTTGTGTCTGCTTGGAAATGTCCTCCTGCAGGTCCATAGTGTGCTTCATGCATGATTTGGTGTCTCTCATGGTCGAGTACACACCTTCTGAGAATGTCGTCTAACCCCATTTTGTATAGAAATCCATTAATGAGGCTGTAAGGTGCAACCTTCATAGCTAAGATTTGTTTTTTCTTAGTGTTTAGACCTTTTGGTTCTTGACCCATCTCTAAGAACTGGGCTATTTCTTCGAGTTCATCTGGCACTACTTCTATGCAAAATAAATGTGTGTCTGGAAAGTCGTCGTCGACTCCAGTCGGTTCCTCTCTTGTGTCTATGCGGGATAAATGGTCGGGCCCGACATTCAGCTTTCCTGGTCGGACCATGGCTTCAAACTCAAATTATTGAAAAAGAAGTATCCAGCGACATATTCTCCCATGATGAAGTGGTTTATTGACAAGGTACTTCAAGGCTTGATGGTTAGTATAAAATGTGAAGGGGTTGGCCAAGAGGTAATGTCGATACTTTTGGAGGGAAAATACCATACCTAGGGCTTCTCTTTTGGTGGTCGAATAGTTTCTTTCAGCCTTATTTAATTTTTTGACTGCTGTAAACTATAGGGTAATCCATCCCATCATCCCCTGGTTGAGTTAGGATTGCTCCAATTGCTATTCCCGATGCATCGATATGCACATGAAATTTGGTCGACCAATTTGGAAATTTGAGTATGGGGGCTTCAACCAATTTTCTTTTCAGTCTGTCGAAGGATATTTGGCATTTCTCTATCCACTTGAACTCTTAAGCTTCTTTTAGTATTTCTTCCAGAGGGTAGGTCATATCTGAATAGTGTCTTATGAATTTTCTATAATAGCCTGTATGGTCGAGTAACACCCTGACTTGTTTGGGTTTTACTAGTGGTTTCAGGTCAAGGATAATTTTAATTTTTGCAAAGTCAACCTTGATACCATATTTACAGACAATATTCCATAAGAGTATGCCTATGGGAGTCATAAAGATACACTTATTAATGTTGAGGGAGATTTGAATCTATCGACATCTCTCCTGCATAAGTCAGAGCCATTTGCAGTGATCTTTTAAGGTGGAGTATATAGTCCAGTCGTCGAAGTATACTGCCATGGTCTTATATATATATTCTTGAAAAGTCTTGACAACAATTCGGGAAAACACTGCAGGTGCATTTTTTAAACCAAAAGGCATAACTCTGTAAGAAAAGGAACCAAATTCACAGACAAATGTTGTCTTCTTTTGATCTTCTTTTGCTATGGGTACTTGGTTATATCCTAAGAATCCATCTGTGAATGAGTAGCATTCGTGGCCTGCAACTTCATTCAATATTTCATCAGCATAGGGGGTTGGGAATGGATCTATTAATGTTACTTTTTTGATCTCCCTAAAGTCGACACAAATTCTTAACCTTGTCGGGTCATGTTTCTTGGGATGTACGACCATGGGACTTGCCCATTCGGACTGGTCGATATGGTAAATGATCCCTGCTGCTAACATGTTGTCGATTTCCTTTTTAACTATTTCCTTGTACTTGTGAGCTAGTTTATAAGGTCATTTCTTGACAGGTCGGACATCAGGTTTAGTATCTATTTTCATTTCTCCCATTTCCTGTACTAAGCCTTTTAAGTCTTTATAGTCCCTTGCAAAGACATCTTGGAATTCTCTAAGTAAGTTCACTATTTCGGTGGTCTATTGTTCGTTCTAGTACTCACCAATCTTGGTTGTTTTTGGTCGGTCGTCATTTGAAATGTCGACCTCTTTAGATTTCACTTTGGCATCTAGCCACTCTGGTGCTTTAGCTTCGTTGATCGGCCGACTTCCTTCTTTGAACTGTGAGAATGTAGCAGGAAATTCGGCTGCAGTCATTCCGTCAAGATCTGGTTTGTCGGTGGTCTCGACTTTTAGGATTGAATGAATAGTTTTTGTTGTTTCAATATGGTCGGTTTTCCATATGAAGCTCTTGCCTTATGTGTGTTCATTTTCTAAGTGTAAACGGGTCGCCTGTGGTCTGGATTCGGTTTGTATATTGTTACAGTCCTTGATCTATCGATGGTTCTGGGAGGGTTGTTTTTCGGTCGGTTGGAGAAATTGTTTGATTTGCTGTGCTGTCTCGGCCATTTTTTCATTTTGAGGTATGAACTGGAAGTCTTTGATAAAATTTTCCTTGAGTTCATGCCAAAAGAAGGTTTCTCCTCTAGCTTCCTCCATCTTATACCATTTATTGGGTAAGTCATCTAGGGTTGAAGGGAACAAATGGGGCCAAGCTCGCTCGTCTTTGTAGCCAAGCCTTCTCCACTCCGTTTCACAAATCTTAATGTGTTCTTCTGGGTTTTGAACTTGGGTAAAGATAGGGATTTGGGCTTCCTGGGTTAACTTTTTTCCACCAAACCATTCGACAAAGAAATTCGAAGCAGTTGTCCAGGTCTATAGTTTTGTCTGATGGGTATCCCACCATCTAGTTGCTTGACCTGTAAACGTTTCCACTAAGTTTTGAAGTCGATCATGTTCTCCAATATTTTTAGATACTTGTTCAATGTGCATGACTGGGGATTCCCTCTCCTTATACCTGGGTATTTGTGTAGGTTTTAAGTTGGTTGGTTGTAAGGTAGGGCGTTCCCTGACTTTCTTTTCAAAGATTTTGGGGATAATGGATACTATGAAGCACTGTTGGGTGGGTTTTTTCTGTACTTTTTGTATAGTCTAGCACCCTCTTGCTTCTGTTTCGTAATTTTCCATCTCCCAGTCATACAGTTCAGCATCTGAGTTATAACCAATTGAGTCTTGGTTACCTAAGTAAAGTTCTCCATGGATGTTCGGCTCTGTGTAGTCCGTATTGTTGTGGATCTGGTAAAGTTGTCTGACATCAACTTCCTCATCAATAGGTTATGTCCAAGGTTCTCCTTGGGATGGGTGAATGGGTACAATGACTTTGTGACCATTTCCTTTTAGCTTGATGCGTTCCTTGTCTAATGATATGGATGCTTTCATTTGTCTTCCCCAAGGTCGACCAACTAGCGCCGGGAAGGAATTAGAACCTTCTTTTGGGTTGATAATCTCAAAGTCAACCTTGGTCGAGATTCCTTTGATGGTCATGTCGACATTTTTCCAAACCCCGATCAGTTCAATGAGGCCTGGTCGGCGATTTTTAGGTAAATGCCTGACTCATAGAGTCGAGGTCTTCCCATATTTTCCCATGTATCTCAGGTCATGATATTTACTTGGGACCCGAAGTCAAGCACTACTTGTCAGACGTGGTAACCTTCAATTTCTAGGTTGACAAGTGGGTCGACATCATTTTTGGCTTTTTGGTTCAAGCTGCAAATGTTCTTAATCTATTTTCGAAGGTTGGTACTTTTTATTTCATGCAATAAATCAATGAACTGAGCTACGGATTTGTCGGTTTGAGCGA
>LPNX010898086.1:133850-146350 GCA_001517045.1 Pseudotsuga menziesii
TATTAAATAAAATATAAGGTATATTGTTCATGAAGATATAGGTTATTGTAATTATTAATTATTTTGCATGAAAGAAATATTTATTTAGGTTACAAATGTATACATTTGATAAAATTAGTGGCAAGGTGACTATGATAGTTAGAGGTAATTAATCACAAGAATATAGTTTTAATTAAAGATAAATACTATTAACCTATTTGAAATCTTAGTGAAAATGATTGATACCCATGCGAGCTCAAAGATGGTATTATATTTAAAAATAATGACCGATAATTTAGTATAAATATATAAGATAGTTTTAATTAAGGATAAATATTATTAACCTATTTGAAATCTTAGTGAAAATGATTGATAACCTATGCCAACTCAAGGATGGTATTATATTTAAAAATAATGGTTAATAATTTTGTATAAATATATAAGATAAGAGGTGAGGAAATTCTTTATCATTTCACTTGGGATAGTTTAAGTGAAGATGTTTGGAATTGATTTAGATGATATTTTCTCTTTTAAAGAAAGTCCTTACAATAAGACTAATGTAGTAAGTTGATAAGGAATATGAAAAGCAGTACTTGCAATACACTTTTGTGACCTTTTGTTGAATAATTTAATAGAAATATTAACCATTTTTGGTTGATGTAGCCCCAAGGTTAGGGTGAACCATGTATATTGGTGTACTACTCTTACATTATGTCTTATTTTTGTAATTTACTGCAGTTTTGTAACATTTTGTTGAATAATTTAATAAAAATATTAACAAATTTTGGTGGGCGTAGCCCCAAGGTTGGGGTAAACCATGAATATTGGTGTACTTCTCTTACATTATGTCTTATTTCTGTAATTTGAGCTGCAAGTGTCACTAAAAGAATATTCATTTTTTTATTTGTACATAATGAATGGAGTATGTATCATGCTATTTAAATGTAAATGCTTAGACTTTGCACACAAGAAGGATACCATTTTATTTGTTATAACTAATAGTATTATGTTGTCAAGGACAATAGGGTATACACATCATATAATGATGAATGTTCAGTATATCAAATTAAATATTCTCCTATCGTAAAGATGCTTAAGGAAATTTTTACACCCCATTTTCACATAAGTAGCATGGTGGCAATTGGGTTTCTTACACATTTACTAATTACTGCAAATAAAACTATTACAAATATTATTTTCAATGTTATGAGGTATTACAATCTTTCCCCACTAAAGTCGTGTCATCGTCCTCGGTGACTATTCAATGTCATTTAAATTATGAAATAAAGTTGGATAATTTTATTCCATAACATATTCTCTTTCCCAAGTATATTCTTTTGAAGCATAATTCTCCCATTGTACTTTAACTTTCACCATACTTTGTTTTTGAAGCTTAACTTTCCTCCTATTGAGGATGTACACTGGTTCTATGTGAAACTCTCCCTCTGATTCCACCTGTACATTATTCTAATCAATAATATGAGATTTATCGGCTATATATTTTTTTAGTAATGAAACATGAAAAAAATCATGCATTTTTATCTATGGAGGTTAAGCCAATTGATAAGCTACATGTCCAACTCTTGTCAACACTTCAAAGGGTCCCACATATCTAGGTGCAATTTTAACTTATAATCCATCTCGTAAGGTAGTTTTCACACATGTTATCCCACACTATATTCTTTAGTTGTTATTTACAATCCTTCCCGACTAAAGTTGTGTCACCATCCTCGATGACTATTCAGTGTCATTTATATTATGAAATAAAGTTGGATAATTTTGTTTGATAACATCTTCTCTTTCCCAGGTAGATTATTCTGAAGCATAATGCTCCCATTGTACTTTAACTTGCACCATACTTTTCTTTTGAAGCTTTACTTCCATCCTATTGAGGATGCATACTCATTTCGAGTGAAAGTCTCCCTCTAGTTCCACCTATACATTAGTCTAATCAATAATATATGATTTATCAGCTATACATTTTTTTAGCAATGAAACATGAAAAACATCATGCAGTTTTATCCATGGAGGTAAAGCCAATTGATAAGTTGCATGTCCAACTCTTGTGAACACTTCAAAGGGTCCTACATATCTGGGTGCAAGTTTAGCATATAATCCAGTTCGTCAGGTACTTTTTTTTGGTTTAAACTTGAAGAACACATGTTCTCCCACACTATATTCTTTAGCTGTTATTTACAATCCTTCCCCACTAAAGTTGTGTCACCGTCCTCGGTGACCATTCAGTGTCATTTAAATTATGAAATAAAGTTGGATAATTTTGTTCCATAACATTTTCTCTTTCCCAAGTAGCTTCTTCTGAAGCAGAATACTCCCATGGTAGTTTAACTTGCACCATAGTTTGTTTTTGAAGCTTAATTTCCCTCCCATCGAGGATGCACACTAGTTCCATATGAAAGTATCCCCCCGGTTCCACCTATACATTATTCTAAACAATATTATGAGATTTATCAGCTATATATTTTTTTAGTAATGAAACATGAAAAAAATCATGCATTTTTATCTGTGGAGATAAAGCCAATTGATAAGATACATGTCTAACTCTAGTCAACATGTCAAAGAGTCCCACATATCTGGGTGCAAGTTTAGCATATAATCCAATTTTTAAGGTAATTTTCTTTGGTTTAACCCTTAAGAACACATATTCTCCCACATTATATTCTTTAGTTGTTATATAAATGTATGTGTATCTCTTTTGTCTATCCGGTGTAGTCTTCAAATTCTATTTAAATTGCTTTACCGTGGTTTCCATCTATGCCAACACATCTGGTCTAAAAATCATCCTATCCTCCATATTACCCCACCTCAAAGGTACCTTACACCGCCTTCCATATAGAACCTCAATAGTGCTCATTTTGAGGGAAGCTTGATAATTGTTATTGTATGTGAATTCCACTAAATGGATGTAATCCTTCCACTTACCAGGTTAATTAATTACATACATTCTCAGCTTATCTTATAATACTTGATTCACCCGCTCATTTTTTCAATCATTTCGAGGATGGTATGTTGTACTAAAGTTCAATTTTGTATCCATACCCTTAAACAATGAGATCCAAAAGTTGGAGTTAAATTTAGCATCACGATCGATGATAACAACCTTTTGTATTCCATCTAGTCTAAAGGTTTCCTTCGTAAATATATCAACGATATCTATGGATTTATAAGTAGAATTTATGGGTACAAAATGTGTTGCTTTAGTTTGTTGATCTACTACAACCATAATGGATTCATGTTGTTTCTTTGTCTTAGGTAGTCCAGTTATAAAATTCATAGTTATAGTCTTCCATTTTCATTTTGGAACAGGTATAGGTTGTAATAATTTGGTTGGATGTTGATGTATGGCCTTAACATGTTGACAAGTAAGACATCGAGCCACATACTCAACTGCTTCTTTCTTCATATTTGTCCAATAAAAATCTTTCTTCAAGGATGATATGAATTTTTTGGTATCTCAAATGTCCAAGACATGGGTTATCATGAAACTTTCTTTGAAGATTGTTTATTTCATATTAAGGTGATTAGGTACATCGATGTGATTTTTATAACATAGTATCCATATGCATATATATCATATGCATCATCCACAATGTTATCAGTTTTGCTAACATATGTTTTCCTTGACTTTTTTATATTCTGAATCATTACTTGATACTGTCTTTAACAAGTTTTTAAATTATGACTCATACCCACTAATTGCGACTGTGTATAATTTATGTTGTTGGTGACTAAGAGCATCAACTACAATATTTTCTTTCCCTCCGATATTTTAATTTCAAAATCGTAATCACTCAAAAAATAAATCCATCTCGCTTGTCATGTATTTAATGTTTTATTTTTATCAAACATATATTTTAATCCAATATTATCTATTAATAACAAAAATTTCTTTCCCATCCAATAATGTCGCCCCAAATTTTAAGTGCATGGATGATGGATGCCAATTCCATATCATGTACTACAAATTTTTTCTCATATTCCTTTAATTTCCTGGATTCATATCAAATTGTGTGACCCACTTGAGTTAGCATCCCTCCTAAACCATATTTACTTCCATCAGTGCATACTACAAAATCTTTATTAGGGTCAAGAATTCTTAATATAAGTGCAGTTGTCAATAATTGTTTCAATTTATCAAAACTATCGTGACATTGTTGGCTCAACGTGAACTTAACACTTTTTCTTTGAAGGTTGGTTATAGGGTGGGATATTCTTGAAAAAAATTCTATAATATACATTAATATCCTATCAACCCCATGAATGATCTGATGTCATGCACATCCTTAGGTACTGGCCATTCTAAAATAGATTTGATCTTAGTAGGATCGAGTGCTACCCCTTTTTTCTGAAATAACATGTCCCAAATATTTTACTTCTTTTTTAAAGAAATCACACTTACTAAGTTCTTCATATAACTGATGTTCCCTCAACAGCTACAATTTCTTTTGTCAATGTTCTTCATGCTCCTCCTCATTCTTGGAAGATACTAAAATATCATTAATGAATATTACTACAAATTTATCCATAAATTTGCTCAACACATTATTCATCATATTCATAAATGTTGCAGGAGTGTTAATCAGTCCAAAAGGCATCACTACAAATTCATAATGTCGATATATGGTCTAAAAAGTAGTTTTGGGAATATATTCCTCTTTGACCCATACTTGATGATATCCTAACATGAGGTCAATTTTTTAAAAGATTTTAGCTCCACCAATATGATAAAATATATCATCAATTCTTGTTAATGGATATTTGTTTTTAATTGTCATTATATTTAATTGTTTGTATTCTACGCATAGTCTAAAAGTGCCATATTTATTTTTAACAAACAAAACTGGTGCTCCTCAAAGTGACACACTGGCTTGAATATACTTTTTTATCAAGTAATTCTTGTATTTGCATTTGTAATTATGTCAGTCCGGGAAGACTTATACAGTAAGGGCCTTGTGATATAGGTGGTAATACATGTATTAAATCAATAGTAAAGTGTAAATCCATTTTAGGAGGTAATCCTAGTATCTCATCTGGAAATACATCCTAAATTTCCTTAAGAATAACAAATTTATCCAATGTTGTTTTTGGTTTCTTTGTTTTTGTTTCCACAATTTTAATGGCATAAATTTGACATCCATTTTTGATATACTTTTTGCGTTGTAACACTGATATTGGTCGCATAGATATAGGTCTATAAATCCCCTATATGGTATGATCCTTACCTTCATCATCAATACAATCAAAACTTGTATGCAAACAATTAATGATGGTCTTATGAGATTCTAACCAATCCATTTCGATTAAAATTCCATATGACCTTAAAGGAAGTATATTTAAGTTGACATATGTGTCCATTTTCTTAATACTCATCCTACAACCTTTTACTTTCTTTGTAACTTTTATCTTCACACCTGTTGCTAATTGTACCAACCATGCATTTTTTTTCTTTTTACTTGGAAAGGTTATAGTTTTCAACTATTCTCGGTGCAACATAACTTAAACTAGCTCATGAATCAATAAGAATGAAAACAGGTGTATTCAGAATTTTGCCTTTCACTTGCAACATAGTAGTCTAATGATCTTCCTGACGGTCTTCCAAAGCAACATTAATTCTATGTATATTTCTGGATATGTCATTAACGGAGCAGGATATTGCATCATGTTTAGAGTGACCATTTTCCTAGTAGGATTATGAGGGAATTTTATGTACACATGAGGTCCATTACAACCCCAACATTCAGCTTCTTTTGCATTATCATTGCCTCTTCTACCAAATGTTCCTGCACCTTTCACTCCACTATTAAAATTTAACCCTGATCTTTTATTATTATTATCTGAATAACTCTTCAGTTATTTTCTAAAATGAGAAGGTTTAAATCCCTTTTTACACTGGTCTTTTTTTCATTCCTTTTTTTTTCCAAGTCCTAGTTAATTCCGATCTTTGTTTGAATATAAGGTAGCAAAGTTTAGCTTTTTTAATTGCTTCATCCATGGTCTTTGACATATCAACTTCAATTCTATCCTTATAATCCATAGGTAAGCAACTGATAAACATATATATGTTGGCTTTCTCATCCTTCAGGTATGGTACATAACGTTGTGAATTAATAAATTTAGTCACAAACTCTTCCATAGTTGACTGTCCCAATTGTAGGTCATTAAATTCTTTGGCTTTTTCGTCATAATATCATTCTGACATGTATTTCTTCTTAAATAATTTCTTTAAAAAATTCGCACTCAATTCCTTGTTGCGTATGTTATTTACACTTTTCGCTTCCTACCACCACATGGAAACTTTTCCTCCCAATTGGAATATAGCCAAAGGAGTTTTTACGTTGTCAACATAACTATAGACTTGAAAATACTGCTTTATATTTAAAAAACATTCATATGTAGCGTCCTTAGATTCCCCATTAAACATTGGAGGTTTTAATTTTTTAAATTCCCCTTGTAATTCCTTAGATCTTTGTTTTTGTTTCTTAGTTTTTGCTTCATCGTCTTTCTTTAAATTTTCAGAAATTATTCGGATGTTGTCAGTAGTTTCTTGACGAATGCAACTCTTGGTGTTTTCTTTTCTTTAATTTCTCCTACTACAAGATTTATGACTATTATTCTTCTGTAGTGCCTAGTATGTTAAACTATTTAAAATTAATTCATTGATCTCTTCCCGATATGATTTTGCATTCATCGGTTTAACATTATCTTCCCTAAGTCTTTCAAAATATTCCTTCAAACTCCACATCGTTTCTAACATTTCTGATTGTATTTCAGCATTATGTTTGGTCTCCATTTCAATGTATATACTTGCATGTTCTAATATCGACATGCCGAGGTACTAGCTCTTCTTTCATAATCGGTTCTAGTTCAGCCATTGGTGATGATCTGTGTGCAACAAATATTCATTTTTGTTACTTTTGCAAATCCACACTTTACAAAATTTTATGTTTAAAATATACAGTCTCAACCCCATTAGGCCTGAGCATTGTAACCATGCTCTGATACCATTTGTAATGGACCTAATCTATAAGTTTTTAAAAAGAAATTATTACTCTAACATAAATTAACCTATAAGAATTCTCTCTTTTACATTACACACGCTCTTTTACATTACTCGTGTGTTATTTTGATAGTCATTATTGTATTTCCCAATGTCATAGTTAAGTTTTGGTACAAAGCTTAACCATCTCTTTTACATTACTTGTATCTTATTTTAATACTCATTTTATATATATATATATATATATATAATTATAATGTGGTTTAACCTTGGTAGTGTGAAAATTCAAGGATCTAGATGGTCATGTGGAAAACCAGGGGTAAGGTTTCTCGAGATAAAGTTTTTGAGTTTTTTACTTGCACGTGCCATTCTTCCTACACAATATTCTGTGGTAAAAATGATATTAACCAAGTTCCCTCACCTACTCTGTTGGTTACTTGGTTATCATTACTACCTCTATTGCACATTACTCTATTGACAATTATTACATTATTTTTCGTTATGATGTGGATGTTTTTGTGGGTTCTATGGAGGTATTCCCAGCTAGATTCAGCTCACCTTTATTGTGGAAATTCTCTTTTTTTCACATCTCTTTTAACATGGTATTATGTGGGCTTTTTACACTTCCAGAAGAGTTCATATTTCTCTGGTAGCTTTTTTCATTTGATAATGCAGTTCGATCCTTCACCCAAGAGAATATTAGTCACTATGAGCATGAACTTAATAGTTGAGAGGCCATGTTTGGTGGAAGTTCAGATTCCATGGTGTTGGTTTAAACATAATCAAGAATATGGAAAGTGATGATGTTTTCAACAGTATAAATCGGTTATATTCTTCAAAGGACGAGTTATTTCACTTGTACCTTTTAAATGTCCATCAATTCGACATTGTGGAAACAAAGAACAAATATTTTAAAACATTGGTTTTTTTTTATGAACATATTTATATTAGATATTCACATGTTAATGTTTTATCATTGGTAGTAAGATCCCAAACTTTTGCACAACTACGCGTTATTGTTAACGCCACCCTAGTCCGGTAATCTTTTCCCCTTGCTTCTTCCACGGTTGTATGGGAACGCTGGGAAAAATAATGTTGGTGCAACCCGTAGGGGTACTTTGAGTTAGTTTTTGCGATTGTATTTCCTACATTGTAGGTTGGTGGGAACAATATTCAATATCAAGTTGCGTTTTCTATTTATTATAATGTTTTAATAGGTTAAATGGGAAAACATAATTTAAGCTGCTAACCCAATAATTTAGTAATTTGTTTTCCTATGTTGATTGAACTATCAGGTAGGTATGTCCATAGAATCATTTCTTCTCCATGGATACAAAACCTGGTTCACTGAAAGTTATGTTTATTAATTTATAATGTGGAAAAGTACTGAGCCACAATTATTTTTGGTTTCTACTCCTTTTCTGAGTTTGTAGAACCTTGTTTGCTAAGTTGATTTTGGATCCGGAAGTAATAGTTTACTGTAACATTGGTTATTGAAAACAAATTCAGCTCCCTTGTAGTAAAGATGAAGTGCCCTTTCCTTTGTATTCGTTTTTCATGTTGATTCTTAAAATTTCCTTAGTTATGATTTATTGGTGTACCTACTTTTGTATACCAATTATATATAGATTATTTTAATGAAAGTAATAATGAAGTTCCAATCAAATTGAATGTTTCCTTCCCAAACACTAACTTAACCAATAGGTTTGTAAAACAACACAAACTTATAATTTTTTGATTATAAGAAGTATGCTTGAGGAAAAGAAAATAAAATATGGCTTGTAGGAGAAAACTTGAATGTTTCCTTTCCAAACCCTAACTTAACAAAAGGTTGATAAAACCAAACAAAGTTACGTAATAAAATAGTTAACTCAATGATTATATATATTTTTATGTATTTCTGAGTGTTGGAAATAAGGAGATCAAAATATTGCTTTCTAATATTTCATATAGAATATTAAAAAGACAAGATTAATTTATCCATAACTAATCAGTCTCATTTAAACCATAAGAAAATTTCTCTAAATTTTCTACAGATATAATTAATGCAACCAAATTTATGTAATAAACTAGGGATATACAAATAAACTTATTTGAATATATGGTGGTTAATGAAACTAGAGTAGCCTCACTCCTCCCATCCATTGGTACCTCGAAATTGTTTCCAATCTGCAAGGCTTTCACGTTGTTTGCCACAACCCCAATTTATGGTTTTCACTACTTAGTTTTATCAATTTTCCATCAGGTTTTAGTAAAGAACAATTATTTACAGAAACTAGCACACTCTGGGGTGCTCCCTGGTGGTTTAGTTTTCTCAAGCCTTACACTATCACAGTGCTCATTGGAATCTCATATTTGTAGAGCCTAACACTATTAAGGTGCTCACTGGAAGCTCTGTCTTACTTTTTTCAGTTCCCAAGCTAGATCTTACACTATATTCTTAGTGTTCCCTAGAAGCTCTACTTTTATTTTTCCTTTTGCATGCATTTCTCTTCGTGCCTTCCCAATTTAATAGCTAATAACTACCTCTTTCAAAACTGGAACTTGTCTTCGTAAAGATAACTAAGTATTCAATTACTAACAAAAACTATGGTTATGTTAAGTGAATGCATGCCTACCCTTTATTTTGATTGTGATAATTTTATCTACAGCTAGATCTCAGAGCACAAGAGACTCTCACAAATCGAGTTAGTTTTCAAAAACCAGCAAAAAAGGATTGAAAGAGGAACAAATTTACATATACATGTGAACAAAAAGTGAATATTATTGAACAATATAACATCTAAATGTGTTTATATCAGGTATATATTACATTAGGATCAATTTGTGAGGCTTAGGAAGCCAAATATGAGTGTACATGTGACATGGCCAAAATTGACCTCAATTCCCCCCTAGGTGGACCAATCATGCTACAACTGAGCCCAAATAATCACGAACCCTCATGTGAACATTGGTGAAGTCTACTGGGGAAATACTTATACTGAGTCCAAGGCATGCATGGGTGAGAAAATAGATGTGTGTGAGAGTCTCAATGTGACAATAAATGCTCCTAGGAGAATGAAAAATGAAAAAATTCATCATTAGCGCCCCTAGTCAAACCCAGATTCCACAAATCAAGGATGTAGAACTCAAAGGCATTAAATGAGGATGAAAATTTGTTTGGTTCACCACCTATATTGGTGCATATGTGAATGGTCTAGAAAATAACTAATTCACCTCCTAGATCAAATTCCCTAAGCGTAAACCATAGCAATTTAATGCTAAGAAGAAAACAAAATTGACTAAGCTATAAAATAGGTACTAAGGATGGATTACTATTCTAACACCCCCCTTAACAATTACTTAGTACAACCTAACAAAATTATTATGGAGGCCTTGGCAAGAAAGGATCAAGTCACCTCATACAATAAAAATTTACTTGTCCATGGAAAATAAGTGAAAGAGAAAAACCACATGGGAACAAAACCTCTCCTCAAAAATTGACATGGGGATGAGAATATGAAGGTGAATTGCAGCCATCACCATCCATCACTCACTCCTAGAAATTATATCTAGCAATGATATCAAGTAAGTGAAGGTCTTCTCAGTACAACTCTTGGTGAATATATCAGTAGTTTCCTCGGTGCATGGTCAATACTGCAAGGCTATCACCCGATCATGCACTAAGCCCCGAATGTAGTGCATATGGATCTCTATGTGCTAGGTATTTTTCCTATGTATTGTATCTTTATATATATTGATTTCAATTTGATTGTCACACCAAATGACAGTGGGTGAATTAAGGGCAATACCAAGCTCCTGAAGAATTCCTTGTAACCACACAAATTGTGTGGCTGCATTCACTGCTTCCTTGTACTCGACCTCGACTAAAGAAAGAGAAATAGTGTTTTTTTTCTTACTTGAATATAAAATGGGAACATTAGGAAGCATAAAAGCACAATCTTAAGTGGAATTTCTGTCATTGGGATCTCCATCCCAATCCAAATGAGAACATCCAACTAATTCTATTCGAGAACTAGCTGCATAGTGTGCCCTAAAACTCCTGGTTCCTTGAACATACTAAAGGATATTATTTGTTTCCTTGCAATGGATCTCATGTGGCTACTGCATATATCTTGCTACAACACTAACAACATATGCCAAATCAAGTCTACTATGTGGGTGTGTGCAAGAAGTTGAGGGTCTCTTTTGGCGTGTTAGATGCAATACAAAACTGAAAAAACAGACATCCATCAACTTGCATGGATATTTCACGATACTTACACAATGAATCTTGTGATCAGTAAAAAACAATAAATGTAAGAAATTGAATGACCTTTCCAAATATAAAACTTTTTTCTATTGAAAATGTTGTTAACTATATAAAGTTAGATATTTTTTAACGGGCACTTTTTATTTTTGGGACAAATTATAAGGTATATGGTTTTGTGGGTGCAATGTCTGAGTGTCTAAATGATGGAATAAAGTTACGAAAACCGGTATACATATAGAGAACATATAGGGCTAGTGCACAACTATTTTTCCAATAATAAAAATAATATTTTTAAATTGGTTTTTAATTATCCAAGACATCAAACCTTGAAAATGGTACGTCAATTGTGGGTGCAGCGTTTGAATGTCTTAATGCAATTATTTGGAAGTGGGGTTTTTATAGCATGTACAGGTTGGTGTTCTTTAGTGCACCATACAATTTTTTTTAAATGGTTGAGAAACGAAAGAGATATGGACAAAACACTAACAGTTTGTTTTTTGAGTTGAGGAGTGATGACAGAAGATAAATAAGAAAAAAATAGAAAAAATTGTATATTCTTGTTAAAATTTACATATTTAGAATCTACAAAAAAACCATATCTATTTCTAAAATCTCATGAAAAATGGAGGCGTGCAGCATAATCAAATGAACCGCTAAACACGAGCATATTGGAAATTTGGATATAACGTTGAATTAGCCATGGTTTATCATACTCCAAGGTATAGGCATGTTGAATCCGAAGAAAAGTACAAAGCAGACACATAGGCATAGGAATTCCATGAAAGCATGGGTGGAGGCTCGGCCTTGTCATTTGGTGGGAATTTTCTTTCAAATTTAACCAATATGCGAGCTCAATTTAGTAAAGTAAAAACACGTGCACAATTTAGTATAAGACAAACACATGCGCATTTTATAAAATCCAAATGCATGCGCGTTGTAGTTAACATCATTTTCATCATTATCATCAACACCATCGTCATCATCATCATCATCATCATCACCTTCATCATCACCTTCATCATCATCATCATCACCATCCTTATCCTGTTCATCACCATGATCATCGGTCATCGGTCATCCTCATCATCACCATGATCATTGGTCATCGCTCATCCTCATCATCACCATGATCATTGGTCATTGATCATCATCACCAACCTCATCCTCATCATCACCATGATCATTGGTCATTGATCATCATCACCATCCTCATCCTCATCATCACCATGATCACTGATCATCGATCATCATCAC
>LPNX010898086.1:148850-176514 GCA_001517045.1 Pseudotsuga menziesii
CCATCCTCATCCTCATCATCAACATGATCATTGGTCATCAATCATCGTCATCATCCTCATAATCATCATCATTATCATCATCATCATCATCATCACCTTCATCATCATCATCAACATGATCATCATCATCACCATCAACATCATGAACATCATCATCACCAGCATCATCATCATCATCATCATCTCCATCAACATCGCCATGATCATCATGTTCATCATCATCTCCATCTTCATGATCATCATCATATTCATCATCAACATCAGCATCATCGACATCATCATCACCATCCTCATCATGACAATGATCATTGGTAAACGTCGTCATCATCAACACCAACATCATGAACATCATCATCACCATCCTCGTTGTCATCATCATCATCATCATCGTCATCATCAACATCAACATCATCAACATCATCATCACTAGCGTCGTCGTCATCATCATCATCATCACCATCATCATCTATTATCGATCATCATGATCAACATCACCACGATCATCATGATCATCGTCATCATGTTCATCTTCATCATTATCTTCATCTTCATCTTCTTCAACATCATCATCAGCATCACCTTCCTCATCATCATCATCATCATCACCTTCATCATCATCACCATCGTCGTCATCATCATCATCATTGTCACCTTCATCATCATCATCATCAACATGATCATCATCATCACCATCAACATCATGAACATCATCATCACCATCGTCGTCATCATTATCATCATCATCATCATCACCATCATGATAATCATCATCGTCTTCATCACCATCAGTATGGAGGGATGGAGTAAGGGAGAAAAAGGAACATATAGGGAGGGATGCAGAGAGAATGAGGGAGGTATATTTAGAAAGCGATAGGGATATGTAGGGATTATTGGGGCTATAGAGAGAAACATTTATATGCATGAAAAGAAGGGAACACTAAAAACATTTGTTTTGTTGCTAGCCATAGAAAACATTTGGGAAGTTATGATCTTATTCGTTGCCCTAGCTGTGCACCCACTCTATTAATTGTGCTTAACCATATCGCATGTGTGTTATACTTATACAAATCATGTATGCGATTTTACTCTATATAACGCATGCGCATTTTGGGACTGTAAAAACAGTGGATTGTTCTTCTCCGAGAACAACTTCACTTTGTTTTTATGAATTTATCTGATTACCACGCGTTTTTTTCAGGAGCATGAGCCCGCCTGTGAAAATACTCACAATTTACACATTCTCCATGATTCTTTTTATTATGCAGGTGCAACATTGAGGATATATTTTATGGTTGAGAAGCACACAGGATAAGATATGAAGCTTCAATGTCATTTCATGGTGATGGTGGATATACACAATTGTACAAGAAAATCAGCTTGAGGAACAATTTATGATTTAACTTTCATTTGCTTATTATTCAAGAGAACCAAAGGTAAATTTTCCCATTCATTATTGTTTTGATGGGAAATATAAACAATTGGGAAGGAAGAATGAAGCACCTTGAAGGATCAATAGTTATAAAGCAAGTTAAAGGTTTGAAATCTTGTAATTGAGGAGCAACAAAAACAAACATTATTGACATTGATCATTGTGGTGATGAGGAATGTACGTAACTGAGGAAGAAAATCAAAAAGGAAGAAGAGACCTCAAGAAGTCATCAAAGAAGAGAAAGAAAAGAAAAGAATAGACATGATGAATCAGAGGCTTTCTTTGGAAACTAATCCAAATCCAATTTTAGAGGATACGGAAGTTCATCCTATTAATCCAACACAAGAAAAAAGGAAGCATTTACTAGAGGGACCTTCAATTTCCACAATAGTTGTTGAACAAGCACCCCATGGAAGTATTCAAGAAGCAAAACATAGGTTCTCATTAGGGGATGTTTCAAATCCCACATCAAGTCAAAGCGATAAGTTACCATCTCAAAACGAAGCTCATGAAGAGGCGTTGTACATGGAGCCTACTGTTGAAGAGGCATTGGACATGGAGCCTACTGTTGAAGAAAAAAATATTATCTGGACCATCGATGAGGATGTTGGACTTCCACCATCCAACTACCAGGAAGAGAATGAAGGACAACAAGTTGCTACTGAAACGCCAAAGCGTATTTTTGATGCACTAGATGATAGAAATCCAACCCCCTTACCTCCATTAGAAAGCACACGTTGAAGAACTCCGAAGCATATACAAGTTGATGAAGGACTCCCCAATTCCATTGAAGGTATGCTATCTAAACATAGTATTTCTTATCAAACTCAACAGATACTAAATAAATATTTTGTTTCTAAATGTGATGGAGATAAATGTAGATTATTTTTATCGTTGTTAAAATCTAGGGGCATGGATATTGTTGGGAAATCATTAGGGATAAAGATGATAAAGCCTTCTGGACCAAGTTCTCATATAGTTAAAAGCTTAGTAGATTCCTTTGGTAAAATTGGTAAGAACACATGGTCAAAGGACCGCAATGCAACTCGTCATGTGTTGTCACAAGCAATTGTAAATAAGAACACCAGGATCCTTCGTTTTCTCAAGCCTACATCTAAACTAGTTAATTTTAATGTAAAAACCCTCCATTGGTATTCTATTAGAAGAGAACATCTTGACGCAACCGCCCAGACAGATTTTTGGGCCTTTATTGGTCGGTTGGCATGTCGTGACATGAAGCTAGTTGATGCAGTAAAGGGACTAGTGCAGAGTTTTTGGCATGATCACACAAGGCCTTCTTCAAACCGGAAGGATGTACTAAAACTGAGAATGGGTTCAAAGGATCGTGAACCACATATTAAGCATCTTCTTGATATAACATAGACAGAACTATACGAGAAATTTAGGAATGAACATAAACAATTGAATTTGGGGCAAAGATCTTTTGGGAAATATAAGCCCTGTTATGTTAGAATAAATACTCTTCGTAACACTTGTTGTTGTAGATACCATGTAGAATATGAATATTACTATGAAATTTTTTTGTACATTCATCATGTGTTGCATATTAACCATGTGCAGGATTGCTCCTTGACAATACCACCAACCTCATCAAGAGAATTCATTCATAGTATCATGTGCAATAGGCCTGAGGGGCCAAATTACTATGCAAAAACCTATTTGGATGGAAGGGCAGGAACATACAGATGGATCGAAACTGGATTTGGTCTGATGGATGTGCTAGTCAGTTAAAAAATGCACGCATATTTCAATGGTTGTGTTCATTACATAAAAAATACAAAGATCCACATATGTGGAACTATTTTAAGATTGGGCATAGTAAAGGAGAGCATGATGGAGCCAGAGCATGTGTCAAAAAAACCCTACGAAGAAAGGAATTGAAATTATATACAATATCTACTATTCGAAATGCTCAATCTATAGTTAGGTGGTGCACATCAGTAATGGGAGAGGAATCAGCTATGCGAGGAGAATCCACAAGAAAGAGACATGTGGAGAGATTTTTTTTGGAGGTGGTAGACATAGATCATTCACATGCATGGGAATGCAAGACTATTCCTAGGACTCATGGCTTTCATTCGGTTCGAAGCTCTGATAACCCAGTATTTGAAATTTGGACTAGAAAACTCGCTTGTTTTTGCCCACCTTGTTGTGATGATGACTGGGATGTGTGTGAATCATTGGATTGGGTTGATGGATGTGATTGCATATCGCTTCCACTTTATCAGCGTGCAATTGTTGAGTTAAATTCGTTTGAAGAATACCAATCATCTATTTCTATAGATTTTTATGATGTATCAGACCTTGTACAACCTAGTATGATGCATTTCCTTAACATTTTTTTGTAAAATTTACGTAGTCTTGAAACTCACATCAATGGCCTTGTATCACACAAAAAATATTTGCTCATATACCTACAATCATACTATGCAGGACACATATATGCAGTGGTTTCCTCAAAAGATAGTGAATGGGGTGGTGACTACTGGTTGGCACGTTGTATAGAGGGAAAGCAAACCCTCATTATGTCCATGACTGATGATGAAAACAACCACTTCCCCATCGAGTCTCTAGTTGTTAAAGGTGAATACCTTACACATGACAACAATGTAAGAAAGAAGGGTGGATATGTTTACAGGGATTACAAACGAGGTGCAAGTGTGTATCACTTTACCAAATTAATCATTGCTACAAACCTCCAGGTACGAAGAATGCCTAGTAGGAATTCATCGAAGGTACGCTACTTCTTATCGGATACAGAGCACGAACGACTAATGGAAACCATTATTATAAGAGATGATCCAGAGGGCTTGGTTGTATGATAATAGGTGGGATCTAGCATGATGAGGTATGTATCATAATTTTAATTTTCCCATGTATTTTTCTTATGAATATGTCAATTTTGTGTTCTTGATATGCAAAATTTTCCATAATGTTGTTTATAAATATGCCAAAAATTCTCTTGTATGTCAAGTTAATGAACATGCCAAATTTTACACATGATCAATAAACCATATATATCAATCATATGAACATTTCAAGATCTCATTCACATGATATACATAACATTAGAATACATACATGTACCTCTGTAGGTGATACCTATCAAAGTTCTTTGTGGGCTCTCTTACAGGACTAAAACCCTAATTTTTCAAGTAGGTAATATTGTTAATGTTTTCAACCGATATATACAACTAGGATAATGGAAACAAGATGCCACAATGATAAACTTATGTTTTAAGTCTTGTATATTTTCATTCTTGACAACTCACCTCTTATACCCGCATGTCCATTTCCAAAGGGGTAGTGCCTAGTAGTGTTGGAATTTCATCTCATTTTTTTTATTGAGAAGTTTAATTTCTACTTAAAAGATAATAAAAGATATTAAGAGATTTGGGCCAAAGCTGGACAATGCATTTCATGCCAACGAAGGCCAAACTTGGAAAACCCTATCCCTAACTAGGGTTTACTATTTAACATGCATGGACCATAACCATAACCCTACCAAGGAAACCCTAATCCTAACCCTAATCTTATCTTACTGTCACAACTCAATTCAGAATCAATCTAATGTCCAACTCAATTTTTTCAAATTCGGTAGACTTACGCTTCAAATCATGTTGATTCACGAAGTTAAATTTAGTGTGCATGTAGTAAGATCACTAAAACCTTTAAATATAATAGTTTTTTCATGCACGATTTCCATTCTATGCCTTGGGTAGGGATTCAACATGTGTCCCTGAAAGCCTGTAGGAGGTGGAATTCAATGTGCCACAGATTCATGGCCATTGCTTGAATCTACGAATCATCGGCTCCATTGGATTCAGGACATCGAGATAGTGCTAGGGTCGCCCTCTAATTTGGTTCCATGGAGAAGAGACCATTATTTTGGTCTATTTTGGAAACTAGGGTTTTTCTCAGTAAGTGAATGTGAAATTTTTGCACATGGGGGTCAAATTCATATATTGCTCGACTGTGAAGGTGTGGCTAGCATTCCCACATAACACATGCCTAAACACACTTGCATGACCCACCAGAAGCCCTTTTTATGCACGGTTTTTATTCTATGCCCCGGGTAGGGATTCAACAAGTTTCCCTAAAAGCCTGTAGGAGGTGGGATTCAATGTGCCACATAATCATGACCGTTGCTTGGATCGATGAGCCATCGGCTCCATTAGATTTAGGACATTGGGATAGTGCTAGGGTGTCCCTCTAATCTGGTTCCATGGAGAAGATACCATTATTTTGGTCAATTTTGGAAACTATGGTTTTGCTTAGTAAGTGAATGTGAAATTTTTGTACATGGGGGTCAAATTCACATATTGCTCGACCGTGAAGGTGTGGCTAGCGTTCCCACATAACACATGCCTAAACATGCTTGCATGACCCACTGGAAGCCCTTTTTTATGCATGGTTTCCATTCGATGCCCTGAGTAGGGATTCAATAGGTGTCCCTGAAAGCCTGTAGGAGGTGGGATTCAACATGCCACATAATCATGACCGTTGTTCGGATCGATGAACCGTCAGCTCTGTTGGATTTTAGACATCTGGATAGTGCTAGGGTGGCCCTCTAATTTGGTTCCATGGAGAAGATAACATTATTTTGGTCAATTTTGGAAACTAGGGTTTTTCTTAGTAAGTGAATGTGAAATTTTTGCACATGGGGGTCAAATTCGCATATTGCTTGATTGTGAAGGTGTGGCTAGTGTTCCCACATAACACATGCCTAAACAAGCTTGCACAACCCATCTAAATCCCTTTTTTTATGCATGGTTTCCATTCTATGCCCCGAGTAGGGATTCAATAGGTGTCCCTGAAAGCCTATAAGAGGTGGGATTCAACATGCCACATAACCATGACTGTTGCTCAGATCAACGAACCGTTAGCTCTGTTGGATTTAGGACATTGCGATAGTGCTAAGGTGGCCCTCTAATCTAGTTCCATGGAGAAGATACCATTATCTTGGTCAATTTTGGAAACTAGGGTTTTTCTCAGTAAGTGAACATCCAATTTCTGCACATAGGGGTCAAATTTGCATATTGCTCAACCATGAAGGTGTGGCTAGCATTCCCACATAACACATGCCTAAAAAAGATTTCATGAACCACCAAAAGCCCTTTTTGATGCATGGTTTGCATTATATGCCCCAGGTAGGGATTCAACAGGTGTCCTTGAAAGTCTGCAGGAGGTGGGATTCAATGTGCCATAGAATCATGACCATTGCTCGAATCAACAAACCCTCGGCTCCATTGGATTCAGGAAATTGACATAGTGCTAGGGTGGCCCTCTAATCTAGTTCCATGGACAAGGGACCATTTTTTTGGTCAATTTTGGAAACTAGGGTTTTGCTCAGTAAGTGAATGTCCAATTTCTACACATAGGGGTCAAATTCACATATTGCTTGATCGTGAAGGTGTGGCTAGTGTTCCCACATAATAAATTCCTAAAAAATCTTGTACAAACCAACGAAAGCCATTTTTGATGCACGGTTTCCATTCTATGCCCCGGGTAGGGATTCAACAGGTGTCCGTGAAAGTCTACACGAGGTGGGATTCAACGTGCCATAGAATCATGAACATTGCTTGGATTGACAAACCGTTGGCTTCGTTGGATTTAGGACATCGAGATAGTGCTAGGGTGGCCCTCTAATCTAGTTCCATGGACAAGGGACCATTATTTTGGTCAATTTTTGAAACTAGGGTTTTGCTCAGTAAGTGAATGTCCAATTTATGCACATATGGGTTGACTTTGAAAATTCCTTGACTGTGAACATGTGGATATCATTCCCACATGGAACCTGCCTAAACATGCTTGCATGACCCACTGAAAGCCATTTTTTATGCACAGTTTCCACTATATGCCTTTGTTAGGGATTCAATGTGTGTCCCTAAAAGATTGTAGGAGGTGGGATTCAATGTTCCATATATTGATGACCATTTCTCAGATCGATGAACCATCGGCTCTGTTGGATTTAGTACATCGCTATAGTGCTAGAGTGCCCCTCTACTCTGGGTCCATGGACAAGGGATCTTTTTTTTTTGTCAATTTTGAAACTAGGGTTTTGCTGAGTAAGTAAATGTGAAATTTTTGCACATAAAGGTCAGCTTGAAGGCGATTATAGATCTTCCCCTCATACAAGAGATGTGAGCATTTGTATGAAGAACTGCTAGAGGAGACAATGCCATTACATCAGCAACCATTTAATGGAACATGTTTATGTTTAGAAACAAGTGGCCATTAAATTATGCCATTATTACAAAATATATATATCTTCACATTACGAATGCTTCAAATAATACTTCATAAACATGAATTTATAAAACAAGATTCAGAATAGTACTTCTCTAATCAATTTAAACTATAATAAAATCATACATAACTTTCATCTCTTTCAAAGTTGTTACTCAAGGCCATTCATCAAATGCCATGTACATTAACAAAACGATAAAATAATGTGCAGGACATACATAATTTGTAGGATATAGTCATAACCATTATTTTGAATCAACCTTATAATAATCGAATACTTTTAGGTTTGATGTGTATCCCATGTATTTGTTAGATGAAAGACATCATGCCAAACAATAATTTTATTTATGTAGACCAAACTGGTGCATCACTTAACTGTGTCAACTTCATGCATCCTTTAAACGTTTGTTAGGTTGTTATGTGGGTAAGGTGCTTTTGTATTCTACCAAGTTGGATCAGTTGCTTAGCTATGTTGGGTGCTTAAATGTGTATTAGACCTATGTTCCATGTTTTTGAATACAATTTGACATTGTTAATATAACATTGTATATTTAATTGGATCGTGGTAAAAAACAATTAAAATGTACATTTTTGTCATTACGTAATATTGTAATTGTGCATTGTTCTCAAATTTATAACTGATATCTCCATGCAATCGTAAAATCTATAAAAAATTGGGAAGATTACACATATAAACATTCTTCGCCAAACATGTATAATCACACTTAAAAGACTGAACCATGAATATCTCAAGAGCCTTGATATGAAATATTTTTTATATCATGAAAGTTATAATACAAAAATAGAAGGCCTATCTATGGCATGCTAATGTACATGTATCAAAATCATATTTGAGGTACATGTGCAAACAAAAGTACATCTGTCCTAGACCATGCCCCTATACTCTAACTACGGATTGTACATAAAAATACATATATGTCCTAGACTAACACATCAAAAATCTAACTTTCTCTTGTTTTTCCCAGACCCTGGTGCTTTTCGGCTCTGTCTATGGCCACTCTACATCTCTGGCGACTGCAAATCAATGACAATATTTCTTGATCAGGTAACTGAACTAGTACTGTCCATCAATAACAAAGTTTGAAAATTTAAAATATGACTCAATTGTAAATAAAACAAAGACTCACTGCATCCGTCGGGGGTATAGGTGCCTTTGGTGTCGAGGGTATAGGTGCCTCTACTGTCCTCCACCTTGCAGAGAGCCTCTCTGCCATGCTTCTCTACAAATAAAAAAAACTATGTCAATTATCTCAAGAATTATCAACATGTACATGAATGAGAAAGTAATAATCAATTATGTAAAAAATGAACATCTCACCGAAAAAACCATTTCTATGGGATTACGCTAGGACTCTTTAGTAGTAAGAGGAGCCATAGGTTGAACGTCAACCTTAGTTGTGTGCACTAATGGACTAGGGTGTGGCTACATTCACCAAATGATTAAATAGTTAGACATCGTCCTTACCCGTAAACAATACAAATATTCAAGTAGATGTACCTCAGTGTGACTTATCCCTATTGTAGATGCGGCATTGAAATCGGCATCAACAATCCCACTAAGGTCTGGCATGGATGACTCTACATCCTAATGCTGTAAAGATGCGAAAATAACATTAAGAAATACCACTTGTGAAGTAAATTCATAGCTAACCAACAACTGCCATTGGAAGTGTGTACATTACCGTGGGATGAGTAGGTTGATCCTCATGCACACCCACTCTGTTCAAGGAAGAGGGTCCTCATCTGGTGTAAACAACCCCCTTATCTATGTTTGGACTACGGGGAGATCCAAACCAAAGAGGCGGTGCAGGGATCTGCGATGACATCTACATTCATAAAGTGCTACCATAGTTAGACATGGATTTGAATGGATGGAATAATATGTACTGAAAAAATAACATGTTGTAATATACTTACCCCTTCTTGGGACATATCTCCACCATGGGAGTGACCACTTCCATCAATTTATTTCCCCTCTTTAGATGCTAATAGCATCTGCAAGTTTAAAAATTATATTTACATTAGCGATCTATAAAGGAGTGTACAGTAAGAAATTTAAATAATTCGAACAAGATTCAATCATAACCCATGTAGTTACATTCTTCATGTAATCATAAATTCCACCTTGGACTATGTTCTTGATATCAATGTCTCCAGCATCACGTTCTAAATGGGGTTCCTGCAACTTCAAAAATTGTAAATATTAGACAATTTAGTAAATTAATCAAGACTAACACATGCATTAACAAAATTATATGTAATAACAAAATGACAAGTGTTTAAATATTACCTCAATGGTGGTTATTTGGGCCTTGGGTACAACCACACCAGGTGCAGTACCACCCCTTTGAGAGGCATCAATCTCCTGCAAGAGTAAATATTGCATATATATTATGAATATTTCAATATGTTACATATAGTACGGAACAATTAAAAATTGAACAATAACAGAGTTTTAAAACAATGTCCTTACCTGACCACCAGTCATCGTAGTGGTACCATGTCTTGGTCCAGGACCATAACAGGGTCCCCCACATGATGTGCAGATGTGTGGCTCACTCTGAGGCACATGGGATGTCAGTCTATCCCCACCAATAGATGTCCTTCCACCACCAGAAGTTGGTGGTTGTACACTAGCAGAGGAAGAGGGCGCTCTCTGGTCAATAGTGGTCATGTGTCGAGAGGCCATCTCAGCTAGAGTAAAAAATGCCTCGTATGTCTAGGAAACCATGTCATGTGCAGGAGAGATGCCTACCCTCGGTAGCTGGGCATGGGGTACAGGTATCTCTGGATTGGCATCTCTATTCCTAGCATGGGGTCGGTGTTGGGGCATCCCCCTACCAACTCCCTCGAATCGCAACATGTCAAAATAGTTGACATGTTTCCTCATCACAAACTTTGCATACGATTTTTGGAGGAATTACATTGGTACTTCCCTATTGTTGTGAGGGGGAATGTCAAAAACCATGTACCACCTATCCATCCAATTGTATTTGATGGGTGGAAAAGTGCATCACTCAATAGAAATATGTGTCCTACTGATCTCCGGAATGTCATCCATCCCAGGCAGTCTAAACAATGAATAGATGGCTTGTTTTGTTATTTTCATCTTTTTTACCTCGTTGTAACTTAACCCTATAGCATATTGTTTTCTTTTCCTCTCTCTGTAAGATGTGATGCTATACAAAGAATCATTTGATCTTGCGATTGTATCAACAATAAACAACAATGAATCTGACAAGGAGAGATAGAGGTCATCTCCACCCCTCCAAGCCGAACCAATATTTGTCAAATGGACAATAAACCTCAATATCTCCTCATTGTTATGATCCATAGTAGCCATTGCAATCATAAATACAAATAAAATATCATTACAAATATAAACACATGATATAATGACATATCTAAGAAATGATAACTGTATAACTAATGACATATAAACTAAATATATCATGTAAATTTATAAATTGATCTTGAATTTTACAGTAAAGAATAAACATTTAACATTTTTTTCATTTCATGTTTATGTCCTAAATTCAAGTATTAATTCCAATTTTTAAGTACATGCATGTGTACATAAAGTGTCTTGAGTGCATATGTTGATTACGAAGCTTCTCTAGCTTATTTTAAGGCTTGGATTATGAAGTTTCGTCGAAATTGTGAGGGGATAATTATTGCCTTTGTAGGACCAGCTCCCAGATTGCGGTTAGAGGCAACAACTAGACCCTAGAATAGGCGGCATAATGTGCTGTTGATGAATAAAATCCCAGTATAGGCAACAATTTTGTTAGATATGTAATTATTTGTTGTAGTGTGATGTTTTTTGGAATCTAAAGGCTATTTAGCAGAACTTTATGGATTTTATGGTTGCAAGGGTTCCACTGGATTAAATATCATGTATGATATAGTATGTGATTGGCATGTTTAATCAAATACATCAACCTACCTATGTATCTTCACGTTCATAGAGTCTATTGTTGAACTTTGTTGTCTTGACCTTAACCAAAAAGTACCATTCGTTCAAGACGAAATATTTGTTAAAAGCATGGGAAGCTTCTATACCTTATTTTGACACTTGGATTGGGAAGTTTCATCAAAACTATAAGGTGTTTCTTGATGTTCTTGGAAGAGCAACTTCAAGAAGTTTCATCAAAATTATAAGGTGTTTATTGATGTTCTTGGAAGAGAAACTTCGATATTCCGGATAGAGGCAAGGGATTTACCATGTTTGTTTATGTATTTTAGGGGAATATATGAATTCTACTTGATTTTTTTTTTGTTGTATATGCAAGCTTGCAACATAATTGACAAACATTGCATATTTGTTAATTTTGGTTTGGATTCACAATAGTGAAGTTCGTTTGTTTTTTATGAGTTAATTGGGGTTTTGGTTTACATTGGGCATGTAAATTACTTATGCAAACTTGCAATGTGTTTGACAAACTCTGCATATTTGTGGATTTTGGTATGCATTCACAAGGATCCTTGTGAATATGAATATGGAAATAGTGAAATTCATTTGTTTTTTGAGTTAATTGGGGTTTTGGTTTCCATTGGGCACGGGAATTTTGGGTATGAATTTTGTTAAATAATCAAAATTATTTAATTTTATCATTAAATTGGGGAATTGGTTTCAATTGGCCAGTTACATTGGGGTTGTTATTTCCATTGGGTTTTTGTTTCAATTGGCCATAATTTAATTTAATATGGTTTAATTTTTCAATATAGGGCAAATAAATTGATGAGGAAAGAGAAAAAAACATGAAAGGAAATGAGGAAAATACCTCACAAATGGGAGTTTTATCCGAAGGTGGAGATGGAGGGATTTGGAACACCCAAAAATGCATCTACCCAGTCGATATTTGCTCCTCCTTGATCCAATAGCCACGCGGTGAGGAGAAAAAGATAGCCTCAGCCTATTTTTTTTTTTAAAAAGGGTTTCCAAATCGTGCACATTATTTTTTTCACTAAAACGGAGGCACGGTTTGTCTTAATATCCTAGTTGGAATGCCTATTAGCAGCCTTGGGACTAGGCTTGGAAGGTTCGAGATTGCTTGGGATGATTTTTTTTTTGGATTAAGAGTGATTGACTTCACTCCACCATTGCATCTAAAAGGTCCCTCAATTTCTTGCACACACCCATGTGTAAGATACAACAAACTACCAACTAGCTTCATGAACAATGAGAAATCTACCAAAGGAGAGTCACCAAATTCACCTAGTTTTTATGCCAGAAAGAAATGGGAACTTGGTTACCTTACAATCAACAATTTCAAACTTTACTATCATTTCTGAAGCATACTTATGTTGGATGAGCATGATTCCTCTTTCATATTGCTTAATTTCCAAACCAAGAAATTGTTTTAGCGATCCTGGATCAGTAATTGCAAATTCACTGTACAGAGATGCGTTAATTGATCCAACTTGGTGCATCTCCATGTAATTAAGATGTCATCAACATCCAATACAATAATATGAAATACATCATTATTTTTATGCAAATACACGTTAAGACCAGACTCGCATTGAATGAAACCAATTGAGAGAAAAAAACTGTCCATTTTGGCATACCAAGCCCTTGGGGCTTGCTTGAGGCCATAGAGTGGTTTCTTCAACCTGCAAACAAGGGAATGATCCTATTGGAAACATTTAGGTTTCTGCATGTATATCTCTTATTTTATTTTACCATGGAGGAATGCACTCTTGACACCCATGTGTTGAACCTCCCAACCTTTACTAACAGTAATGGCTAAAACTAGCCTGATTGAATCCATCTTTGCAACCGGTGAAAAGGTATTTATATATTCCACTCATTGGAATTGGCAAAATAATTTTGAAGCTAATATACCCTTGTAATTAATATCAGAACCATCTGTAGTAACTTTGGTTCTAAATACCCACTTACATTGCAGAAGCTTCCTCTTGGTAGGCAAGGGAACCAATTCCCATGTCTCATTCTCTTGTAGAGAATTGAATTCATATTGCATGGATTATTTTCACCTTCGGTCATGAAAATATTCCTGATATTATTTTGGATCAGGTCCAATCATCATATAAAAATTATCATCAACAACAATTTCACTTGCATAAGAATCATTGTGAAGTTGTGAACTTGTTTTCCTAGGATCTAGAGGATTTCCTTGTAGATCCACAACAACTTGTATGGTTTTCTGACCCCATTTGGGCCTTGAAGGTAATTCATGTGCATATATTTAATATTCATCCATGTCACTATCATAAATATCAGAAAAATCAGAGGTGGATTCATCGCTTACATCATCATGGTGTTGGGGAGAAGAGCATTCCCCTGGTGCTAGTTCAAAATATGGTATAATCTAGTCTTTGAATTGCACACTTCTCTCAATGAATTTTTTATGTGTGAATGTATCAAATATATTATAACCTTTATTTCTTCACCATAAAAAACCATGATACATTCTTTCCTCTGTGACTGTAATTCCTTCCTCGTTTTTTATGGAATTCAAGCCCATGCCCTTGAGCCAAAAATCCTGAAATGTGAGACATTTGGTTTGTGAACAAACCAAGTCTCACATGGTGTTTTCCCTTTCACTTATTTGTGTAAATCCATACTATGAATATGTATAGCATAATTGATGGATTCAACCAATCACTTAGGACTTAAATCCTTTTCCTCAATCATGCATGTAGCCATCTCTTTGAGAGACCTATTTTTCCTCTCTGCCACACCATTTTGCTGAGGTGTGTAGGGGACCAAATGTTGCATTTGGATGCCACATTCCTCACATAGGTTCTGGAATTTTTTATTGAAATACTCTTTACCATGACTAGTAGTAATGATTTTAATCTTATTCCTACTTTGGTTCTCCACTAGGGCCTTCCAAGTATTCAAGGTCTCAAAGACTTCAGATTTTAACTTAAGGAAGTACACCTAACAAAACCTTGAGTAATCATCTATGAAAGTGAGAACATACCTTTATACTTCATAGAAGAGAGTGGAAATAGGATAAATGAGGTATTAGTGTACCAATCCAATTGTTTTTGTAGCTCTCCTTGCCTTCCCCTTCTCATAGTTGCGCTCTTGATGCTTTCCCACTACACAACCAATATATGCACCATTGGAAGATTTGATTTGAGGAAGCCCTTCCACCATATCATCCTTGTTAGTGATTAAAGGTGTTTGTATTTCATGTGTCCAAATATCTCATACCATATCCTGGAGGTCTCATTGGCATGAGATAGGAGCAATTTTCCACTGGAATTAGGAAGAGATTTTGAGAATTTATAGATTCTAGCTTGGTGATCTGTATACCCCAATTCCACAACTTGGTTGGAGGAGATTTATTCTATATTTACCAAATAAAGAGTAAATGTTACTCTCTTTGTTTCTCCTATATGTGTCATTTGGTATACTGACAACAAATTTAATGCCAAGTCTGGTACATAGAGGACTTCATTCAAATATCCATTGTCAAGGTCGATCATGCAAACTCCCTTCGTCTAGATCTCAGAGTCATCTCCCATTCAAACAGTTGGGACACTATTCGAATACATGGAAGTGAATAAGTCTATGATAGAGGCCATATGCCTAGATGATACCAAATCAATAATGAAGGTGGAGGGATCATAAGAACTTGCTACTAAGACATGGAATTTCTCCTTGTTGTTAGAACCTAAGCGTCCATCCTTTTTCCTTGCACCATCTGGGACTAGGAAGTGTTTTTTCTCCAGTAGTTGTGCCATCATGTCAATGATTTTATTCATGCAGGAGCTCTTTAGATGCCATCCCTTGTGGAATTAGGTTCATTTTGTTTTCTCCTTTCCCTTCTTGTCCTTGTCCTTTGAAGGATTCGAACACCCACCAGGATTCTTGGGTCTGTCTGATTTCTTCTTCTCTTCATGTTTGAAATTCTTTTCTTTTTGCTTTCCTTTGGAGGAATTCAAAACAAGAGTAGCCAAGGATTGATCCTTTATTTTTTTGATGGTTCCCATTTAAACTAACTTTCCCTGCTAATGAATCAAGGACTCGATGAAGCTACCTAGTGTTGGCATTTTTCAATTTCGAATGGTTAGCTTACCAGAAAAGAATGTGGTAACAAACATTGAGTATTCTATCCCTAACTTCAAAAGGATTGACAATATTAGTTGTTCTTCCTTCTTCCCAATTCCACACTTCCTGATTTGAATTACTAGAGACTTAATTTTGGTAAACAACTCCTGGATGGTGTCAAAATGGGATGGGCTCAGGGTAATGAGCTCATCTTCAAGCCGATGTCCCCTCAATTCATCAGTTTTCCCAAAGAGAGATTCAAGCTTCTACCAAAAATCATTTGGGGTTGTTAAAGTGTTGACATCAAATTAGATATCTCTTGAAATTATTAGACACAACAATTAAAATGGCTCATCAAGTCTATTCAAGTATCCCGACTTCTCTACTGCAGAATTTGGCACCACTTTTGTACCCATGGTGACCCTATAGAGACCCTTGGATATCAATTGGATGACCATATATTCCTTCCATTTGATGTATTTTAATGGATTTATCAATATGATTTTTGGATCCTTCTCTTCTTGCGCTAGTGGTGATAGTTTAGTGAAAGTACCTGCAAAAACACTCCAATTTTATCTGAAAAATATCTCAAATGCAGCTCAAACACTCAAGATTTATCTACAGATCTGATAAGCTTTAATACCATGTGAGAATTTTATGTACATATTTATATAGGAGTGTAAGAGACTCTCAGAAATCTAGTTAGTTTGTAAAAATCAACAAAAAAGGATTGAAAGAGGAACGGATTTACATACACACGTGAACACAAAGTGAATATTATTGAATTGTCTAACATCTGAGTGTGTTTATATCAGGTATATATTACATTAGGATCAATCCATGAATATTAGGATTCCAAATATAAGTGTACATGTGACATGGCCAAAATTGACCTCAATCCCCCCTAGGTGGAGCAATCAAGCTCCAACTCATCCCAAACAGTCATGAAACCTCATGTTAACATTGGTGAAGTGTGTTGGGGAATTAATGAGTCCAAGGCATGCGTTTTTGAGAAAATAGAGGTGTGTGAGAGTCTCAATGTGACGATAAATTCTCCTAGGAGAGAAAAAATGACAAAATACATCATTAGCACCCCTAGTCTAACCCAAAATCCAAAAATCAAGGATTTAGCATTCCAAGACATGAAATGAGGGTGCATATGTGCTAATTTGACGAACTATAGCAATGGTGCATGTGTGAATGGTCTGGAAAATAACCAGTTCACCTCCTAGATCAAATTCCCTAAGTCTAAACCATAACAATTTACTGCTAAGAAGTAAATGAAATTGACGAAGGTATAAACTAGGTAGTAACGATGGATTGTTGTTCTAACATCGATTTACAATATTAATAATCTACTTAATAAATAACATTTACTAATTACTCCAGATAAAACTTTTACAAAAAATATTTTCAATGCTACGGGGTATTACAAACATATTGGAAAAATATGAAATCCATATTCATTAAATACATTGGTATTTAAGCCCACTAGATAGAAAAGTAATTAACTGTTTAAATCCTACCAATTTCTCTTTCATTAGAACACCTCTACTTTTCCTTGGAAAATAAAAGGTAAAGAGGGAAGACGATCAACTTATATATGTTATTCTTGTAATGCTTGGAGATGTTTATTCTATTGTGTGCCTACTTTTAATTCCATGAATGCAAGAATTCCTTTTTTTGAAGCATCTTGTGATTTTATAATTAGAGAGAAATATAATATCTTAGAACTTGGATTGATCAACACTACATGAATGATAAACAAATCCTTAATGAAACAACAAAATAAAATCCCCAATAATACAACAAAACAATGTGCTCACAACAACAAGGAAAACAGTGGTCTCAAACCCACTTATCCAAATCCTCCTTCCATGGTAATAAATGCACTAAATAAAAAAGTAAGAAGTTAAGGGACATTGTAATTTTGTGGGAAATATCGTCACCTAAAGTGTATTTTTTTCTAGAAGATAGAATTGTGGGAAGCAACAATGAAGAATACCAACATTGGTTTAGGCGCTCCTTCTTGCAACTCTTTTACTCATTTGCATGAACTTTTAGTTTCTATATTCTCTTTGAATGAATTATAGTGTGTGGCTTCTAGATCTAGAGAATATTATCATATGGCTAACACTAAATTAATATTGTATGCTCTTAATAAATGTAATATCAAAGAAATTTTTGTTAACGATGATAAATCTCTTTGTGTTGTAGGGTATAGGATAGTTCAACTAGATGATGGTAATTTTAATGATGTATTTGTATATTCCAAACTATATTTCTCTTACCAACAAAAACATGAAGAGGAAAAGGTTGCATACAGTCAAAGTATTTGATGAGGATACATTTTAATTAAATTTTAATTAATTTTATTAATGTACATAAAAGAGTCACAAGAGGTAATATCTAAATTACCTTTAAAACCCTAAAATAATAAATCCATGACGGTGAAATGATTAGTTGGCCCAATCTTGAAATGAATGGTTGGTAGTTGAAATGTTTGGTATTCCTCCAATATATATATATATATATATATATATATATATATATATATATATTCATTCCNTCTCATGTTGAAGTTGTAGATGTGGAGTGAATCCTGGATTTCAAGAGAGTGGCTCTATTGAATGTAATCAAGGAGACGTACGTCTTAAATAAAATAAATATTTTAGAATTATTGTGTAGTTCCTATGCATGATGTGTGTATTTTGAATTAGAATTGATAGTTTAATTTCCTCCTGTGTGCATGAATAGATATATTGTGCAACTCTATATGTAGACCTCTCAAAATCTTATTACAAGCTGATAGATATTTGAAAATTTTCGATCACCATCTTTTCCATTAGTTTTCATTACTCATATAGATCGCATGAAAATTTTTTGACATGAGAGATTTGACTGTATAAGCTATCATTGATTGCAATAACTACATAAATAAAATATGGCGACTATTCTTTTTCTCATTTCTTAATGAGAGATATTTGTTCTTGATTTGTTCTTCGTAAAAATCATTATGAATTTTTTTAATAACGTGCCCCATAGAATTATCCAACCCCATTGAAACATTTTATGGTTGTTTTTGTGGTTATATTCCTTATTCTCCTATATTTGAGGTTTTTTTTATGTCCAAAACATTAGGGTTATAGTAGCAACTGTTTATACACCATTGGATGGTTGTTGAAGAGGAGGATGGGGATGAAATATTGAGTTGCATTTACATCCCTTTAATAGATATGATTTACAAGGTTAATCAATGGCATTAAGTGAATTAATGAATTAAAGTGTGGGACTATATTCATGATTAAATGCACAAATCTCTTAAACACAAAAGTGTTAGTCCTTCTATAAAACTAATTGCATCCTATCTAAACATGCATGCATTAGTTTCTTGAAATGAAATTTATTAACTGATTGATGAGAAGAAATTAATGTGAAATATATATAAAAAGATAAATGCATAATGTAATACAATCCTCAAAAGAGAGGCTTCATTTGTTCATCAACATATGTGTTAATAATTAAAATTATCATGCCTCATAAATAAATCATCCACATTTTTAAAGCACAAAGGAAGGAAACCAACTCTAAGACATGTGTTCCATAGTTTCGTTCGTGTTTTAATTTTTTGAGACTCGAGAAACAACACAGTCATTTTGCATAAGGAATCCACTGAGTCCTTCTTTACAATCATAAGTGCAAACGAAAAATTCCCCATCTAGATCAACTTTGTTCAAAATAGGAGCAGATGTTAATACTTGTGTTTAAGTTGATGAAAAATTGCCTCATACTTTTCTTTCCAAACCAACTTTGAATCTTTTTTTTCTATAAGGTTGTCATGGGATATATTATCTTGGAGAAGTTCTCAGTTAAATTATGGTAATATATTGCAATAACCATAATTGACCAGGTATCTAAGACATTAGTAGGAGTAGGACACTCCGTGATTTCTTTTATCTTTCCTAGATCTACAATAATGCATTCTTTTGAAATTATGTGTCCTAAATATTGAATTTGTTTCTTATATAAATCACTCTTACCGAACGTAGCATATAGTTGGTGTTTCAGTAACACTTGTAGAACATTTCTCAAATAATCGCCATCCTATTTCTCATCCTTAGAGTAAATAAGTATCTTGTCAATAAGGACTAGGAAAAATTTATCTAGGTACTTACTAAATATGCTAATCATCATACACATGAAATTAGCAGGTTCATTAGTTAATCCAAATGGCATCACTACAAACATGTAGTGGTCATATCTAGTTCTAAAGGACATTTCAATTATACCCTCTTTTTGAATTATAACTTGATGATAATTAGATTGCATACCAGTCTTACAGAAAATATTCACTCCTCAACTTGTTCAAATCAATCATCTATCCTAGGGAGAAGATACTTGTATTTTATTGTTAACTTGTTCAACTAACAGTAATCAATGCACATTCGAACTGTACCATTATTTTTCTTCACAAATAGAATCAATGTTGATCCCCACAAAGACACTAGATTATATGTATCCTTTCTCAATCATCCCTTGGAGTTGCAATTTCATCTCAAATAGGTCTTTTGTACAGATACGGTGTAGATATTTTCAAACATATATATCCCTAGATACAAGTTTTAGGGAAAAGTCTAAGCTTCATTTAGGTGGAATCCTTCATAATTCTTTAGGAAAAACATCTTAAAACTTAGTCAAAACTAAAAGATATTTTGTTTTATACTTGTTTTCCTCACTGTAAATTTGAATATTAACAACACAAATATGACATACTTTTATAACACATTCCTTAGCTTTTAATGCTGAAATTTGTCTTATTGAAATTTCTTGGGAATTTCACAAATAATTTTTGGGTTTCCATTTTCACCAACATAGTAAACCTTTCATTCAAGCAGTTAATTATTACATGTTGTTTTCCTAAATAATCCATCCCTATCAAAATGTCACAAGAAAGCAATGAAGAAATTTGATAAACAATCACAAAATCTCATATAGGACTTTTATCAAACACTTGAATGCAAATTTGATTTTTAACTTGTCTGAACTTGAAAATTCATGAGATGAATTTATCTGAAAGTATTAAGCATAAACACCAATGCATTCAACTTCAAACTGGATGAAAATGTGATAACACAAAAATTTAGGGCCAAGCGTAGGGAAAAACCTCAGTAGGGGAAAACACAGAAAAATAATTTTATTTATGAGAGAATATAGAAATTCAACAACTTAGAATTTCTACAGCACCAAAATAATTTCGAAAACCTTTATCTGAAAAACTACATTGAAAAATGTGCCAGAATACTCATAGCCAACCCACACGTGCGAATTGTACAAAATATTTCTTGAAATTTGTGCCAAGTACAGACTATACAAACTCTTTCGACATTAACTGCAAAAACTTCTATCTCGTAATTTGTTCCTATCAATATGCCTCGATTTTTATGCATGTATGCTCAACAATAATATTTGTACGGATTCTTCTTGTATGGTCCAATGAATTTCAGATGTCTTGGGAATTGTGCCTTCAGTTTGATGATCAGTTTCTCTCTCATAAACCAGAAATTTCCTTCTTGAAAGTTATTTCTTTCTCTCTCTCTCTTGTCTTCTTCTTCTTCTGATGTGTTGTCTCTATTTTCCCTAGACATTCTTTTATACTTTATCTCACCCAAAAATACCCTAACTAACTCAACCAACATAATCAATGGATGAGATTGGCTTTATCTGAGGGCTCTGATTTAATGCACATATTCACTTTATTAAATACATTAAATGCACATATTGGGTCCCACAACTTAAACTCACTTTCATTTATAAAGTACAAAAGTCACTTTAATAATATTAAAAAACACACTTTACATTAAAAGGTTCATTAGGAAAAACACAACTTATGTCCGCCCATGTGACATCAAAAACATGGGGAAGGACCAACTGAGTTATAAAAATTAATACTCCCTCATAATGAGGGACGTCCTTTCGATAATGCCTGTATCTCCACCACCTGGGTCTTTTTCCTATGAAGAAGCTCCCTCTTGCTCTAGAATGTAACCTGGAGATCAATGTCGAAAAAAAACTCTAAACTAATAATTATCATACCTCTGCTCACAACCTTCATATTGGTTGAGTTTCCTACCAGTACATCTCTCCTCATGTGAAGGTGTCAATCTATGCACCTACTGCCTCATCTTTAGATTCAGTCTCAGATAACCATGCAACTAACCCTGGAAACATCACTTCTCCTTGTAGAAAATAAAGTCTATCTCTTCTATTCCCAAGTAAAATTGTGGTACCAACTGGATTCTCTACCTGATATAGAAACATTTGTTTTGTCTTAACAAACATTCCATACCCATCATCCTCTTATGATGACATAGAAAGTCTGCAAACTTTCATGCCTAGAACAAACAATACCTTGTTTACTTTAAGAAATTCTTCTAGATCTAGTTGGAATTTCACAGTTCCAACTCCTCTTATCTCTACTTGAGGATTTCCAATATATGTTTCAACAAAGTGTCCAGGAGAAATTTATTTTATCCTATGAAAAACTCCATACTTTCTGATCATATGGATAGTTGACCCAATGTCAACTATCCATGTGTCATGGTAATCTACTAAACTATCTATACTAATCTCAACTGATGTTAAAGAAAATTCTTTTTTAAATTTGGCAGCAAAATCTAGTACTTTTGTTGATGTTGTTCTCTCTTTGTCTTCATCCTTCTTCTTAGGACATTGACTAGCATACTGGCCAAGCTTATTGTAGTTATAGCACCGAACCTTACTAAGGTCTTTCTCCCTTTTCTTCCCCCCTTTACATTTTCCTTTTGTAAGAAGGGCTACATTTTCTTCACTACTTTGGGTGACATTCTGGAATGTCCCGTCTCGAGTCTCTTATTGAACAATGCCATCCCATAAAAATTTTCAATCAAGAAGTTTCTCTCTAGAAACTAATCCTTGAACAAATGTGTGCCATTTTGTGGTGAGTCCATTAAGAGAAGTGGTAAAAGGTTAGGATTGTCACAGCATTTTCAAACCACCACAACTCATAATATACCACAAGATCCAATATTAGAGCATGACAAGGAGGATTGGGACCGTACCCTTTTCTCAATACTTGACGACCTGGACGGTACATGTGTAGTAATATCCCAGAGGGTTGTTCTCGGTGTATTGCAGTGATAGGACAGTTAAAGGGCTATGCTTAGACGATCTCATGATCCCTAAAAGTGTCTCCCTATATACGCAAGATACCTAGGAGCTCCACTCTGTAGTAGTGTTTTCTAATGCACAATCATTCGAAAAGGACCTTCCGAATAAAACTGATTACGTGAAGTGCCTTTATATATACCTCAAGTGTATGTGAAAGGTCGTTCGATATACCAACAATACATGGAAGAAACAAACAATCCCCAGGATGTAGTGAAGAAAAAATATGATAGCTCCCATGCTTAAAGACGCTAGAACACATCTCTAACCTATCACAACTTTCCATAAATATTAACCTAAGTCTAATGCTTGATTTTTTTTGCAGTTAAGTGAATGCACGAGGTGAGTACATAAAACCATGCAGTATGCTTGTGCAAATTTTTCCTTTCACTTTCGCAAAATGCCCTACCTAAAAGAGGGATAGAGGTTTGATTCCTACTTTATCTAGAAAAGACTAAATCCCAAGAAAATGAAACAGAACTAAATCTTAAAACCTATTGCAAGCACACATGACTTCAAAAGAAAAGTTCTAGAAAGGGAAATTCCAAGATCTCTTTTTGAAAGAAAAATCTATGATAACTACTTAACAAAACACACCTTTTCCTTTTTTTATGAGATTAAGAACACTTAAGAAACAAGTAGGTTGTAAACACTTGAGGGTCTGAAAGACCAATCAAGTCTCTACCGACTCAAACCTAAGCTTAACCTATATCTTTCTTTCAATTTTCAAAAATCATAGAATGACAACGGAAGAAATTAAAAGAAAATCTAGCTTCTTTCAATTTGATCAAACAAAAACTCAGAGATTTCGAACTAAACTTCCTTTTTAGAATCCTTCTTCATCCAAAAAATAAAATACAAGAAGTACACAAGTTTGTTTATCTAGTTCTTGGAGCTATAAACCTAACCAATCCTAATTGAAAACCCATATTTTACTTCAAGGATGAAATAAACAATAACAAGCCATAATCAAGTCCAGAAATAAAAAAATACAAATGTCAAGTTTGAAAAATGCTTTGTGATTAAAACCCTTCCTGGCATCCTGTGTTGGAGGTGTTGTACAGAACATTGCTAGTCTATTAACTCCTATGGTACATAGGAATGGAGTTGTAGTATCACCTTTTGTTCACTAGATCAGAGCAGTGGCACCGCTTGTTTCCTCTATAGAAAGTGCACCAACTGCATTTGGTACACTACCCAGGCATGGTGGAGCTTGCAAGTCCCAAATCAAGACACAAAGCAAAAAAGAATATGTTAGATCTCAATTTACTGGCATCAAATGATGATAAAAATCCAATAAATAAAGCATATGAGGCAGATATGGACATAACTAAGCCGATCTAATTAGTTTCAAACCAAATCCAACTAAACAACAAGTAGATCTGATCAATGGAGAAACTGAAATTTGAAACAAGGGAAATCACTAAGAATCAAGAAAGAACATAAGTTTTGGACACTCTCCCCAGTATGGTCACCAGATTTGTTGCTGGAAATTCTCACCTCCTATGGATAGAAGTTGTTTCCCTAGCCCGAAGTCCTTAAAACTAGAACAAATCAGTTACAACAATGAGAAGCACTTCCCCTAATATTGATAGATTCTTGGAATGGAACTTTCACCTATCACACATTGTAATCTACCGACCTTGTAGAATACTAGATCTCCACAGTTTACCTGTAAAAAGCACATCACAAAGCATACAAGATTACAAGTACCATGTATGATCTATAATCCTATATGGATGACTAAGGAATTTAATAATGAAACAAGTGATCAATGCACAATATGTTTCCTAAGAAATGAACCTTCATTGCATTAATAGAATAAGAGAGAGATTACAACCAAGATTCTTAGTGTTGGGAAGTCTCTCCTCAAGCAAGATCTTGCCTCCAAATATTCAACTTTTCCACCTAATGTCTACTCTCCTTGGCTAGATTTGGCCATAATTTTGGTGTTGTAGCCTAATCTTTCTCCCTCTACCTATGGGGATGAGCGAAGATTTATCGCCATGAAAGGATAGGGATGGTTGAGGATATTGTGGATGAGGTGGAGGGGATTACAAGGAGGGATCTTGATTCCAAGTGGTCCAAGAGTCTAGGGATTAGGTTGCCGCAAAGTTGAGGTTCGAGAAGATTTGTGAAACTTCTCTTTATAGCTTTTAAACTCAGGCACCGCTCTTTGTCAACTATGAGAGAGTGTTACCAATAGGGCACCGCTCATTGTACAAAGTCAAGTGGCAATGGCAGCGCTTTTTTTGCATGAAAAACATGCATTACAGACTTAGGTAACGCACTTCGTCCACAAGGAAAGTGTAGTGGTGGACAAAAGATTTAAACCACTGATCCAAGTCCAATTCAACTTCATAACTTGGGGAATGGAGGAAAGTTATGATGTTTTGTTCTTAGTACATAATAATGATGATAAATATGTATAACACTCCTCCATTTTCTCTGCATTTCTAGTTGGTCTACCTTGGCCTCTACCATAACCTCTTTTACCTCCAATTCTAAGTGCTATTTTCAAAGAAAGTTCTCACTCAACTTTCTCAAAGCAATTATCCTGCTCTCTTCCTGATTCCATACTATTAACAACCAAACAAACTTCAATTTCTTACCCTCAACCTCTTTGTCATCCTCTCTCTAAAATTTGATACCAAAAAATGGTGCATACCTTGCTACAGGAATACAAAATTCCAATAGATGTATCAACGAAATCTCTCAAAATAAATCTATAGGAATTTTGGATTGAAGAGTTGAACAAAAATACTTGTTTCTACCTTCATTTCTGTTGTCATAACTAGACAAAAAACACTCAACTCTCGTTGTAGATTATTTTGCAATTTTCTTTCGACTTCAACAAATTTGTATGGTCGCCAAACCATTCTATGCATGGAAGAATTCTCCCAACAAATAACTAATGGGATTACTCTGTTATGTTTTAGTTCTAATTAGAAGCGTGAATTAGAATAAGAGAATTATGTCTCTCTCTTCACATTCCAAAAGGATATTTACACACACTTTGATAAACTTTTCACCAGTATTTGCATTAACAAATTCTCTAGAACTCAATTTTGATTTTACAATACAACTTAACAATATACGCTTTAAATGTGAAGGAAATACACAAGATTCACATGATTAACATTTATTTTCCCAAAATGGACCTCCAGGTAAACCTATGATCTAAAAATTCACACAGAAACAATTCCAAACATGTAGACTTGGAGATGTAAGGGAACTCTGAACATACACTTTGTGCATAAAATAGAAACTCCCTCTGTTTATTCACTTCACACAAGACTCGTACGAAACCCACTCATAGACAGAGAAAAATATATCAATTTAACTCTAGGGATTACTATAATCTCACACAACAATAATATTTTCTATTTCTTCCAGAATCCAAGCCTTGCCACAAACTAATTGGGAATATATACAAAAGAAGGCATCGCTTTTGTTCAACGATGGAAGAAACGAAATCCATAATAAAGTCTATTCCTAAATTTCTCCTAAAATAATTGATAGCTTCACAAAATTCCCTAAATGATTTGAATTGTATCATCGCCTCCATAATTGATTCCCTATCATTTGGAGATTTACAACACAACCAGGATTCAAAACACTACATTTATTACTACTAACTTAAACATTTGAAAGTTAAGTTAATTGAAAATTTAGAACTTTCATTTTCAAATGAGCACATTGCATAAGAGAAATGCCCCTACATCAAAACCAACAACATTTACCAGGATTCAAAACACTACATTTATTACCACTAACTTAAACATTTGAAAATTGAGTTAATTGAAAATTTAGAACTTTCATTTTCAAATGAGCACCTTGCATATTAAGAGAAATGCCCCTACATCAAAACCAGCAACATTTACTCCTATTTTGAAAAGGCACGGAGAAAAGTATATAGCGCCAGGGTGGAAACTATTGTGACAAGCCTTGGAGATACATGTAATATTATATATATCACTTTTTATCTAACCAGATTGCGTTGTAGGTGGAGTATCTAATTTATCTAAATTATATTACGAAAAAGCATCACAAATATAAATTAATTAAATTTAATAACATAACCATAAACCATAAGTCGAAGTTGTGTGCTACGTTTGAACAATAATGAAACTACCTAAGCTAATTCATATCAGAAAAGCTAAATGTATGCCGTACAAGCCCTTATGTTTGTACTAAAGTTAGTAAAAATCAATAGGATACAAAAGCTCTTATGAAGATCACATCTTTCTTTTTTTTTCAGGAAGAAAAAAGCATGTCTTTGTTATTCAATATATTGAATCAAAGGGCATCTGATGAGCCATCCTTATTATAGGGTTACAATCAAGCAAGGTCATAGAGAGAGTCATATCTGCTAAATGCCTGGAACGAGTCCCGCATCACAAGAGCTGCCAAGGGGGTGGAACAACATACGTTGCAATCAGTATTATCAGTCCAGTCAAAAGAAGAGGAGAATTCCATCCCAATTATCCATAACATACCGAGAACAGAAAACCATGGAGCTGCTATCATGAAGAACAAATCTAGTTAAGAAGAGTGTACATAATCATAAAATAGTGCACTCAGTGAAGGAGGGCACAACACTCCACATTTGGATAACTAGTTTTCATGGATATTTTTGTATCCCACCATTGAGTTGTGCGTTTGTAGTTTGTTATTAGTTGGAAGTAATCTATTCCTAGCACTTTCATCAA
>LPNX010898086.1:176638-236768 GCA_001517045.1 Pseudotsuga menziesii
CTATCTTGCTCATGCAAAGCAACAATCTCCTTGATCTACTCAACATTCAAGGATTTTCTAGAAAACCGGATCCAAACCTACATCCTTTTGTAAGCACTCTTCCATGTCAAAATCATGCCTTAGATGATAGGCACTAGTCGAATCTATCTCCTACACGCTCTCATTACCATAATTTTTAGTTTGAATATTAATTCCACATGACACCCTACATGTATTCATCTTTCAATGAAGAAGACTTCCAGTCTCAATACATTCACCCATCACCTTGCTAGATCCATGAAGTTCCCTATTAAAAACCATTTGTGTATTCTTTTATTTTAGGCTTGACACGAGAATTTGGTTTCCCAAATACATTGTTCATATGTAATGAGGAGTATTAGATTCCTATAATTGTATAGTAGAGATTGCTAATTTCCAAACATGTCCCACCATAAATGAAAAGAAAAAGTTATTACGAAACAAAAACTAGTTAGCTAGTGTTGCATAGCCTAGTGGAAAATCCATAAATATTCAAGTAAAATCTACATAGATATCATTGACAATCAACACACTAATTCCAGGTACATCACCACTTGGCATTCTATGTTATATGCTCTCCACTGGTTTTTTTTTACCTATATGGTGTCTTTCCAATCTCTTATCTTGCTTCCTACAACTCGCCTAAGCCCTAAACCATACTATTCAACAATTGATAGAGGTGTTTATCAACTTCTTGTTGTATTTACAAATCACAGAAGAACTACTAGTTATTAATTTTCAATTCCATTTTATTTTTTATATTTGGTAATAAAATAACTTTCTTTAAAAACCACATGCTAGATCAAAATTTTATTTATTCCCTCTCCATTGAATGAAAATTTGATAAACCACTACACTCTTAATTCTCGTATGTGTTGTCTTGTCTACCTCCCACTTCACCGCCTGTTCAACATATCACTTGTGCACCTATACCTAGAATTCCAACCTCCTCCCCTCACCCGCATAGGTTAGCTTATCATAATACATATATACATGAAAACTTAGAATCAACATTCCTAAATTACAAAACCTTGGCCAAATAGTTCTACACAAAATAAACTTCCTTCCAACATGATGAATCACCTCTATATTTTTTCCGTTTCTCTCAAACATAAATCATCCCACTCATGATGTAGACCCATCCCTTCTTTTAATTAGTCAAATTCCTTCACAAAAATCACCACATCCTCTATTCGCTCACAATTATCGATTGAAAGACAATTTGGACGTCGTCATCTTCAATAATGGTAGTAGGAACACCTTTTCTCCAAAGTACAAGTGTTGAAAACGTTAAGCTATGCAAGACTTCCAACTCATCACCATACCATCTTGGTAGTAGAATGTACCTCACCTCCTTATTAATAAATCTTGTGTAGTCACTTCACTTTGGTCATTGGTCCTTTTTCATGACACCATGAAATGAAATGTTTTTTTTACTTGACTATGATTTATTTTGTGTTTGTGTTATATTATTTGCATGTGGGTTGTGTCAAAGTCAAAATAATAAATTATAATTTTGTATTATCAGTGTTTAAGGCAATATAACGATAAAGGGAGAAGTACAAATTTGAGGTTTGTTGGTTTTCCTAGTTAACGGTTTCCAAGGTAAATATATATGTGTTGTGTCTAAGACATTGTTTAAGTTATGTTTTTCTTCATAATCTATATGTATTCTTTCACTTCATAGGTTTAAAAAATACATTTTGTATTAAATATCAATTCGTTGCTTCACTGGGGAACCTTTGTTGCTAAGGTTTCAGCTCATTTTTTATAACTTTTTTTTTTGTAATCTTGGGCATATGATAAACTTGTATTCAATGAGATATCTGGAGTCATGATTCATTTGTTTAACGGTACGATTTTTGAGCTATTAAAGCTCAATATGGAAGATCTTGTTGTGGATAGAGAATAGTGAGTTGGAAGGAGTAAATGTGTATATGGCTTCCATGGATACCCGTTAAAAGTGTGATGTATGTTTAATTGGCTCAAGTGATTGTTTTCATATGACACCTCATAGGGAGTGGTTTTGTGAGTATGGTAAGGACAATAAAGGTTATATTATCTTATAATATGAATCGATGACCATAATCGTAGGACATGCAAGAGTTATTTTGTTTCTCACTGATGGAAGGGTAAGAAGTCTCCCTAGGGTTTTCAACATTACAAAGATTTCTAAAATAATGGTATCTATTGAAAAGATGAGTGATGCAGGAATACAAACTTTGTTTGGGAAATAATTATGCAAAATGGTTCAAGGAGCAATGGACTTGATGTCGAGAGTATTAAATGGAGCTCTGTACAAGTTGTTGGAAAGATAATAACTGATAGATGTTACATTTCCATTGTTCCTAAAGATGGAAATAACGAGGACAAAAACCCTATTATTTCTATAGAGAAGACAATGTTATGGCATCAAAGAATGGGACATAATTGAGAGGATTTCCTTCGACCATTACATGGTAAAGGTATGGTTGAAGGTATATATGAGTGTACACTAGATTTCATTTATACGAATGTTGCATATATGGTAAACATAACAGGGTAAAATTCACATCTAGTGCTAAAAGATCAAAAAAATATGAGGGTTAATACATAGTCATGTATTTGGACCTATGCATATTCCATCATTGATGAAATATTTATACCGTGTTCAATTCATAAACAACTTCTTAAGAAACAAATAAATTTATTTCCTTCCAAAAAAATGAGATCTTTGATAAATTTAAAGATTTTAGGGTTGAAAACAGATAATGATGAAGAGTTATGCGGAAATGCATTTTTGGAATTCTGTAAGAATTGTGGAATATAAAGGAATAATGATATTCGATGCACACTTTAAGAAAATGGAATTCCAAAAAGAATGAAGAGGAATTTGTTGGAAAAGGTAAAGAGCATGCTCAGTGGTGTCAAAGATATGATAAGAATTATAGGGAGAGGTAGAGGATACCACATTTTAAGAATTATAGGGAGAGGTAGAGGATACCACATGATACTTGATAAATTGATCACCTACATTAGCATTGGCTAACAAAACTCTACATGAGGCATGGTTCCCAGTTATAATTTCCTACGATAGTATTTATAATAACCATAATTTCATTCCAATATCCACATCAAGTGCTCTTTGCATCATGCCATCCTGTGGTAGCTTCGCCTCTAATATTGTGTTAGTTAATGTTTGCAACAAGTTGGTAGCTTGATGGAAGTACCATGTAGCATGTTGCATTATTTTGATTAACTGTAATAATGACCATAGTTAGTACCCTCTCCATTTGTTTCTCAGATATCCCTATGGTACTACTCGATTCCCCTTGCTCGAAGCGATGCTTTGTTCTTGTTTCTTCCTCCAGCTTTCATGCTCGACTATTGATGGATTGAATGCCTGACATCTCCTCATATGACCAGGAAAATACATCGCGGAATTCCTTAAACAAGGTTGTATAGATCACAATCTCCTCTGGAGAGTAGGTCACGCCAATGTGTACATTTTCCACAATGTTTGGTTTTGCAGAGATGTTGATAGGAATCATAGCGGAAATGTTTGCCATATTCCCCTCAGTAAATATTCCTTCCCTTGGTAAGGGATTAAAAGGAGTATCAAAATCACCTGCCAGTCTCATATGGAACTCCTGGTTCTCGATCCTGCTTAATTCTGGAAGAAAATAGGATCAATGGTGAAGATCTTCATAGATCTTATCTCGTTTGCACATGGCTTCCAGAATGGCTTCATCCAAAGGTAAAACCATATCTAAGCCATCTCTAGAATGCAAAGAGTTCACTGCCCAAGCAGGAAGATAGGCTTCTTTCGGCTCCCCTAAGACTGTGAGAGGGACCAGAATGGGATCAATAGCACTATGAACGATAGCTTGATAAGTTACTTCTGCTGCCGATAAGGGCACTTCAGGTTCATGGTGGGAAGGAAGAATCCAAGGATCCGTTCTATCAACAACCATTCCTATATACTTCCCTACACTAGTAGAACCTAGATAATTAATTGAAGCTGGAATATCAAATGTGCCCATCAATGATGTGTACATTCTAGTCCCTAAGCTCTCTAAAGCAGTTCTAACCTGATCAACCAATGGTATGGTACTGGACTCGTTAGTTTCCATGCAGCCTTTTCGAGTAAAACTGAGTTGGTCTAACCAACTTCCCTTCATGTGGAAACACTACTACCCGAAATATAGTCGCTGCAATAGATGACATGGCGTAAGTCCAACTTCTCCCCAAGAGAAAGTTATAATCCAAAGGTGCATCAATCCCCTCTAACTCAATAGACACTGCTTTCCCTGCCAACTTAATTTCGAAAGCCGGCAGGATACCATGTGGATGAAATGACCTTTCGTCAAAAGCAGTAAGTAGGGTGTTTAATGGAACCGGCTCTGGAGATCCAAGAGATTTACAACAAGATAGGGACATGACACATGTAGAAACACTCTCATCGACAATTTCCCTTCCAATGGTCTTTCCACCATGGATGACATCTATCGATAAGGCTACATGATATGGCAAGTGAATTTTGACATTAGACAAATTAAATTTTTCTATGAGGCTCAATGAGTCCGTACTGCCTAAGGATGCTAAAAGTGCATCTCGTTGGGTGGGACAATTCTATAACACCTCTAAATTCGACATCGTACAAGGATTCTGGGATAAGTCTTCAACTACGGAGTAGTTTGCTACATCCCTGGCATTAGGATTGTGCAAGGTTTTCTTGAAGACACCTTTCGTTATCTTGGGCATAGGCTTGGAAAGCTTCTCGATTGTGAGAAGGTTGGAAGTTTCACTTATTGAATTACCCTTCTCCAAAGCCTCTTTTTCATAGTTCTTGTTCCTGGTCTGTAGTAAAGTATCAGATCAAACCATATTTATATAATTGGGTTCATGAGCATTTGGGGCACCCCCTGTTGCATTTGAAGCTGTAGTAGAATTCTTTCCTTGGGGAAAAGGATCCTTCAGGATAGACGGTTGTTGGCCTTTGAACAGCTTCTGATCTTGTTCCATAAGGGGACATAGATGGGTTAGGTGATCTTCATGGCACAACTTACATGGGAATTTCACCTTCTTCTTTTCTTTTTTTCCCCCATCAGCATTGTTTGTGGGTTTTTGCTTGTTTTGGTTTCCCTCACCCTTTTTTCCTTTCTTCTTTTTCCCACAGGGCTGTTGATTGCCCTTTTGAGGAAATTGTGGAAAAAAAAATTCATTTTGGGGTGAGGAGGAATCCTTTGCTGCCTCTGTCATAGAATGTTTGACAGACAGCTGATGGAGATATTTAGCCAAAGATTCTTTAGTGGGAGAATTCACAAAACCAAGCACACCATCGGCATGGGGTCCAGGCTTAGGTTTCTCTACATTGTTTGTTGGCCTCGGTAATTCAGGGATAATTTCATATAAAATACCAAACTGATAATATATCAAATCTAGCTGCTGGGCTCTGAGGATAGCTTCTTCCTAATTGGTCACTCTCGAAGTAGATACATCCTTATATATATATATGGAAATAGGGATTTAAGGAACCATTCTTATAAGAACTTGGGAGGAATAGTGGCTTTGATAAGGATCTTTCGTCTTCTCCACTCTTGGATGTGATCCAAAATATGAGTGGACTTGTCCTGCCAAAAGGTAGACAACAATTCTGTCTCGAAATCATATCGAACAATAAGTTGGAAGTGACTAAGTAATACATTAGCCAAGTCCCAAAAACTATTAAACACAGCAGAAGGAAATTCAATATATCATTTTGTTGTAGTACTAGTTAAAGTTCTTTGGAACATACTCAACAAAACTAAATCCTCGTTCAGTGAGTTGGAAGAGCACCACAAATGGAAAGTGGTGACATGAGCTCCTGGATCATCACCAACTTTGCCTTTGAACTTTGGGATATCCGAGGGCATCCTGGTAGGAACGGGGGGGCAGGAGGAGTTATGTCTCACTGGGTCATTCATTAGTTTCGACAAATCTAGAAAATTTAATGTTTCCAGGAAAGAGAGCTTGGGTCTAACCGAAGCACTAAAAGGACCATTTTTGGGATTAGAGGGACTTGCCCCCATATTCCCATATGTGAAGGTCGGGTTGCCCCCTGCTACAAGTTGTGAAGTGGTTGGGGTGCTTTGGAAAGGATTCCATCCATAAGACAATAGATTGTTTATGTGTGGTGCAGTATATGAGGTTCTAGCTACCCCAATCGAAGTTGGGGTTTGGAATACAGGAGCACGTATCCCTCCGCTAAAAAGAGAAAAAGGAGAGCTCATGAAAGGAGTTGAAACTGGAGTTTGAAAACCTTGACCATAAGGATTAGGGTTTCTGAACTTTACCCCTACATATGTGGGTGTTGGGTCTACGTATGGAGTGGATGGGGGAATGTGCCCCCCATTCCAAAAAAACCCTAGACAAAAGTCAAGGATCCTATAGGACCACTCTGAGTAGTGTGTGCGAAGGAAGTAGGAACTGTAGGTACACTAGGAATCCCAGTGACCATACAACCAGAAGCACCTGCTAAACTTGTGGGAGCTAGTGATTGAACCACCCGACTAGCTGCGGTTAACGGTGTAGTACGTATACTTGTTCTAGGGGAACCTACCGAGGGAGGTGGCACCCCTTCATCCATAGCAGTTGAGGTCAAAGTAGAAGAACTTTCTCCTGCAGTAAACATTCTTCTGCCTAAAGGGACACCAATCATGGGTGGATTGAAAGGATGAACCTAAATGATCACTGGATCGTTTAAGTCAGTTAGAGGTGAATTAAAATTCCTTGCAAACTCGCCATCCTGCAAGTCTTCTATCTCAACTGTGTTTAAATTAAAAAAAAATTCCCTAAGTTCTGGTTCACTCAAAACTTCACTAACTCCTATCGGTTCGAAAGAACCTTTCGTGTCCAATCTCTGCCTTTGAAGGGGAGGTGGAGGTTCCAATGTGATAAGTGAAGGAAGGTTTTGCAACCTTCGTTACCTTCTAACAGATTGGTCCTCCATGATTGTAAATTTGACTCTTCACACCCTAAGTTTGGCTAAAAACATAGACAAACCACAGAGAAATCACTACAAAATTTCCTAAAGTCTCAACAGTCTCAAGGGGTATAAGATATGCTTTCCTAAAGAAAGCTGAGAGACAGTTTCTTGGAATCCTTGAAGAGGTTCTTAGGCATATGCAGAGGAATCACCCACCAACCTCCTAAACTTTCAACAAGGGTTACCTTCCAAGCCTATCGAAGGTGAACCAGAAATAGCCTTTCGGTTTACCTGTATATAAACCCTAGATGTCCTAGAGACTAGAGGCTACCTTAACTATATTAATATTCTGGGGGACAGTCACAAGCCTGATTCATACACATGGGCAGGGTATAAAAACCTGAAACTGTGTCTAGGACGGAATCCCGAGATGTGTGAAAAGCTTCGTCTATGTTTTGACAAGGAATCAGAAGGATATGTCCTCAGTCCAAGCCTCCACGCGGCGTCATGCTTAACTCCCATTTGAGAGGATCTTCCCAGATACTATCAACACATAGAAGGATTTACCTATCGATTGTCCAACTATGTCTGAATTTAAGTACTTATGGGGAGTTTACACTTCCTATCCCACAAGTCTAGCCTAATCTAGTAGGTGTATTGTTGAAATATTGTAACTTCGAAGAATATTCTATATGTATTTATTTGTGGTCCTTGATGGTCCTACCGGGAGAAAAATTTGTATTACTTTGTACCCTGATGCTCCTAATCAGAAGAACTAATAATATTCATGAGGCAGTCCCCTCTATTTGTAAATGTGGGTCATTAGCACCCCAGTGTGGTTACTTGAGCCTACATGTGTAACTCAAGCCTACATGACAAATGAGTTAACTTAAGTGAATGGATGAATATAAATGGAGGTGTAGTGCTCCTCATTTGGAACACATACTCTCACTTGTGTAGTGCATTAGTGGAGAAGAGAAGTAGTTGGAGAAGGAGGAGGATCAGGCTTTGATCTCTTTGCTGGTTTTATATTTTATCTTTTTGGGGCATCTATATTGAGGAAGCTTTTGCTGGGTTTTTCCCTTCAGGGTTTTCCCATGATAAATATTTGTGTTCCTTTTGTATGGTTGTGCTTTTCTATCTTTTAGTGATCCTGTTTATATGCTTTTGTTATGAAAATGAAATGAAGTACTAATGTCTTAGATAAGCATATGAAAATTTAACATGGTAGCAGAACCACCCTGAAAGAAGACATTGTGCAGCTAAAGAATCTATGGCTTCTTATTTTTTTTGTCTCTATCCATGATCAATCCACAAAAGAAGGCTTGACTGACTCTCCATTGAAGGGTGCATCTTTCTATTGAAGCGGAATTCGATTCCGAGCATTTTCAGTTTTGGTGCAGAAAATTAGGGCTTTCTACAGAAGATGAATTTTTGAGTGAGCCTAGCATAATATTTTTATCGTCATCAAAATAGAATTCTAGATACCTGGATCAATAAATTTGGTTGGGTGAAAATATGGGAAAGTCAAACCCTAGTTTGACCCCGATCTGGAAAAACTCTAAATACTAAAACTGCTAAGTTTTGGTACATTCGCTATATCCTGATATTGGTGAAGGATCAAGAGTTGAAAATTGCACAGGACAAATATAAAATCCTGATTTACATTGTGTCCAAAATGAAGCCTCATATTCTCTATATTGTAGGAGATATGATCCCTCCAAGTTAGGGTTCCAGCCTCTTCCAGAATTCATCCCTAAACAGGACACCTGGGGAGAATTGCTGTAGCATGGGCTATAGAGGTCGAAGTGGAATTCCTGAAGATTTTATAGAAATATCACGGCCTGTAATTTATTTGAACCAACTTTCAAAACCTGAAGATGAACCAGTGACACGTGGCATGCTGTACAACTGTACTATTCTGAACAGTCTTGTAACAAGTCACCTTGGGAAAATGATAATAAATTAAAATTGGTGAAACAAATTATGATGAAACTTGTGCTGTTGGATCCAAGACATGTGAGGTTACCTTAGTGCGAAATTTCAGACATAGAGGAGCAGTAATTTCGGAGATATCACAAAAACAGTAACAGGCATTTCTGCAGAAGAAATTGGAAAACTAGGGCTTCCTGTTCCGGGAGCTTCCCTCCACTTTTTTCAAAAAAGGAGTACAATGGACAGCTCCATTTGAAGATATATATATTTATATCAAATCATATCTAAAATATTCCAAGTTCTAAAAATTAGGGTTTCTCTGACAAACCCTAGATTAGCCAGCTCTAGAAGGTGGACAGACACCTCAAATCGGTAAGATCTAATCTTTTGCTATTTGCATTTGAGGTTCTCATTTCAAAATGATCTATCACATCAGCTTGATGATAAGCTTGGTGAAGTTGAAAAATTCCAAGCATGGAAGTATTTGATCTCTCTGAAGAAAATGAATTGGACACCTACATGAGTAGAGAGGTTCCAGTTCTAGAGGGAGATGAGCCTCAAAGACTTACACAAGAAGAACTTGATCAAGGCCAAGAAGATCATTGTTGATTCAATCACTGATCAAATTATACCACAAGTTTATTCCCTAAAGACACCGAAGATGTTTGATTCCTTGATCAAGCTATTTGAATATAAGAACTTAAATCAGAAGATGGATTTGAGAATACAGTTGAAGAATGTGAAGATCCAGAATGCAGAACAACTTGAAGCGGTAGAAGAAGAAGTATGCAGAAGTGATGATAGCCACCTTGAATGGCCTCCCAGGATCATGGGATTCATTCATGTGAATAATGTATGCTAGAAGTAAGTGATTAATTTCAGCTTGACTAATAATAAGAGAACAAGAAGATGGGAGCAATTGAAGATCAGGATCTCACCATTCAAAGAAGACCCCTCAAGCGATGAGGATAATGAAAAACCTAATTCTTGAAGAACCTCTTATTCATCTTATCATTTGGATAAGAAATGATGATTTCATGATCAAGATGGATTCTACCCACGAAACAAATAAAAGATAAGTATTCAATTGCCATTTCATGATATTGTTATGCATTTGATTATATTTAGTTGATGTGTTATGCATGATAGACTATTTTCAATAATGATAGTGTACTACTGATATGCATGTGATTGGTAAGTAGCTCATGGTGCTATACATATCTCCATTGCTACTTATCTAGAATGAATCCTCCTTGCTGACATATTGGATTAGTGCACAAATCTCAATGATATCATGGTAGAGATGGAAGGAATCTAGAAATTTTCTATGAGATATGGATTAATGTTGTATTGGCTAAATAGTCGCATGATGCATAAGAATTTTTCGTTACGTATATGTTTTATGAAATAGTTCTAACAATGCAACTAGTGCATTTTAATTGTATGAAAGATCCTGTACAACCTCCTACAAGAAGGATGAGGCTTGTTTTGAAGAACAAGTGATGACAATTCAAGATTCACTCCAATAAAATTTGAAGCTCCCAGGGTCAGAGACACCATGATGGAAGAAAAAAATCTTCAAAGAGCAGTAGATCCACCTCGAAGGATGAAAACCACCATGGGTATGAGAGATAACTCAAGATGAAGAAAAGAATGCTATGAAAGAATCTATGATCAAAGAATAATAGTTGATCATGGGGAATGATGTATATGATATGATTTCGAGACATAAAGGGAAGTACGTAGTATCCTCCATATGGATCTACAAGAACAAGTGTACAAAGCAAGGTTTGTGACTTGCCTCAGAAAGGATAGACTATGACATGACATACTCTATTGACCAATATATATCAAGCATAGAACCACTGGTACAAAATGAAGAGGGAAGATGATACTCCACTTTAGGGGGAATGACTACTGAAGATATTTGAGTTCGACATGGTACGACATGATGGATAGCTTCGTGATGGATTGAGACTTTACCAAGAGTAAAGTGGGTTCCAACCTTCAAGGTTGAATGTAGAAGACTAGGATATGCTGATGACCTGACAAGACGAACTCATGGAAGATGTTATGATGAAAGAATACTAGAATGACGTTTGGGATATAGTACTCAAACCAGAAAGCAAGAATGTGGTATCTTCCAAATGGATTTGCTAGATAAAATATGTTGCTGATAGAAGTAAGGAAAGACTTGTGGCTAGAGGTTTCTATCAGAAAGAGGGAATTAATTTTGAAGAGACACTTACTCCAGGAAGTAAGGTACACTTCCTTCAAAACTATTATGGTATTTTCATCGATGATGAAGTAAATACAAGACTTCCTTAATGGAATGATTGAGGAAGATTTTTACATCGAATAGTCACAAGGATTTGAAGTTGAAGATAGATGGACTCACATATGCAATTTGAAGAAGGTGCTCTATGGCCTGAAGCAAGCTCCCAGAGCTTGGTATGGAAGAATAGATAGTCTCCTGATGAGCATGGGATTTTCCAAGAGTAAAGTTGATCCTAACCTTTACTACAAGGATGTAGAAGATGAACCTGTCATCCTGTTATTATATGTGGATGACTTATTCTTGACACAAAATGAGAAACAGATCATGGAAAGCAAGAAGAAACTAGCAGAAGAATTTGAGATGAAAGACCTTGGGTTAATGCATTATTTCCTAGGTCTGGAAGTATGGAAAAGTTCAGAAGGAATCTTTCTCAACCAGGGAAAGTATGCGGTAGAGATATTGAAGAGATTCATTATGTTGGAATGTAAAGCCATGGCCACACCCATGGACTCCAACCTGAAGTTGTTAGCTGATGACTCATCAGAGTTAGTGGATGTGACTCATTATAGACAGATCATTGGGTCATTGATGTACTTAACTAATACCAGAACAGAAATTTGTTTTTCTGTGAACACCTTGAGTCAATATCTAGTTCAACCTAGATGGGTTCACCTGATAGCCGCAAAACATGTGATGAGATATCTGAAAGGGACTATATACTTTGGTCTATACTATGATGGAAACCATGATTCTAGATTGTATGGCTATACAGATGCAGATTGGGCTGGAAGTATCTCGGATAGGAAAAGCACATTAGGTAGATGCTTTTGTTTGGGGTCTGCTATGAATTCATGGTTTAGCAGGAAATAGTCCAATGTTTTTCCTTACACAGCTGAAGCAGAATACATAGTAGATTGCTCTGCTAAGGTGTGAAGCCATATGGCTTCAGAAGCTGATATCAGGTCTCTTTGACCTGAAGATGGATACTACAATGATTCTATGTGATAACCAGAGTTGTGATGACGGAGAACCCTGTGTTCCGTCGTAACACATAGAAATCCGGTATTTCTACATACGAGGTAAGATGCAGATAATGATGTTTTTGTATTTAAATACTATAGATACAGATGACGGTGATTCGATATTTCTATGTTGAATATAGAGATGATGATGTTTCGGTATTTCTACACTGAAGATATAGATGATGATGCTTTCAGTATTCACATACTGGATATACAGATGGTGATAGTTTAGTATTCACATACTGAAGATGTAGATGAGATGGTTTATATGTTGATGTGCTAATGAAGCCTCTATCCCAATTAAAGTTCAAACACTTTCGAGAGAAGCTTGGTATGGTTCGGAAAGACCTTCCTCTAAAGGGGGAGTAGTGATGTTGTAGTGGGATTGTATCATCCATGGGCACTTTCCCAAAAGTGACCCAGAGACCTCGGTCTTCGAGAATGAAGAGGGATTGTGTCATCCCAAGACATATGTCCAAAAGTGATCCGGTGACTTCACTCATCGAGAATGTGGTAGGATTGTATCATCCTTGAACTTCGGTTCAGAACGGATCTAGTGAACTTAAATCATCAAGAAGGTGGTAGGATTGTATCATCCTTGGACTTCAGTTTAGAATGGATCCGGTGAAATTCGGTCATCGAGAAGATGGTAGGATTGTATCATCCTTGGACTTCGGTTCAGAACAAATCCAATGAACTTCGGTCATCGAGAAGGTGGTAGGATTGTATCATCCTTGAACTTCGGTTCATAATGGATCCGGTGACTTCGGTACTCAAGAACGTGTGTTCATCCCATAATTCCTAGAGGAAGGATTATCTGAGTTCCACATCTTTGTTGATCCCATAATTCTGAAAGGAAGGATCTTTAGTAACTCTGTAAAGACCTAAATCCCATAATTCAAAAAGGAAGGATCATTGAATTGATCTCGTAATTCTAATAGGAAGGATTGTCTTAGTTCAACATATGTGTTGATCCCGTAATTCAAATAGGAAGGATTGTCTGAGTTCCACATCTGTGTTGATCCCGTAATTCTGAAAGGAAGGATCATTAGTAACTCCGTGAAGACCTAAATCTCGTAATTATGAAAGGAAGGATCATTGAATTGATCCTGTAATTCCAATAGGAAGGATTGTCTGAGTTCCACAGATGTGTTTATCCTGTAATTCCGAAAGGAAGGATCATTAGTAACTCTGTAAAGACCTAAATCCCGTAATTCCGAAAGGAAGGATCTTTAGTAACTCCGTAAAGACCTAAAACCTGTAATTCCAAAAGGAAGGATCATTGGTAGCTCCATAAAGACTTGATCCTGTAATTACAATAGGAAGGATTGTCTCAGTTCCATAACTATGATGATCCCGTAATTTCGAAAGGAAGGATCGTTGGTAACTCCATAAAGACCTAAATCCTATAATTCTGAAAGGAAGGATCATTGACTTGATCCCGTAATTCCAATAGGAAGGATTGTCTGAGTTCCATAGATGTGTTGATCCTGTAATTCCTAAAGGAAGGATCGTTAGTAACTCCGTAAAGACCTAAATCCCGTAATTCCGACAGGAAGGATCGTCTGAGTACCACAGACATGTTGATCCCGTAATTCCGAAAGGAAGGATCATGTTGATGTTTTGATGATGATGATGTTGATGTTTTGATGATAATGATGTTTTTATGATGATGATGATGTTCTATGATTGAAAGATTAGAATATGATGATGATTCTGTTGCTGACGATGATGATGTTCTCTAATCAAAAGATCAGAATATGATGATGATGATGTTTCTCTGATCAAAAGATCAGAAGTTGCTGATGATGATGTTCTCTGATCGAAATATCAGAATATGATGATGATGACGTTTTCTAATCAAAAGATTAGAAGTTGCTGATGATGATGTTCTCTGATCAAAATATCAGAATATGATGATGATGATGTTTTCTGATCGGAATATCAGAAGTTGCTTATGATTATGATGTTGTTGATGATGATGATGTTTTCTAATTGAAAGATCAGAATGTGATGATGATGATGATGATGTTTCTGATCAAAAGATCAGAATGTGATGATGATGAGATCCTGATGATGATGATGTCGTATTATCAAAGTATGATGATGATGACATACTAATCGAAAGACCAAAATATGATGATGAGTTGATGTTAGAGTATGATGATGTTCAGTTGATGATGGTTTTGATTGAAAGATCAGAGGCTGATGATAATGATGAGTCTGATTGAAAGATCAGAGTATGATGATGATGTTGTTGGTGATCGAGAGGTCAAAGTGCTGAAGAAAATGTTGCTGATCTAAAGGTCAAAGTGTTGAAGATGATGTTGCTGATCGAAAGGCCAAAGTGCTGAAGATGTTGCTGATCGAAAGGTCAAAGTGCTGAAGATGTTGCTACTGATTGAAGAGTCAAGATGCTGCTAATCGAAGCGGTCAAAGTACTGATGATGCTGAAGAATAAAGATTGAAGATGAAGGCTACATGATGTGGAAAAGATTCCAATTATTTATAGATGTATCACCCTGATGATGTTGATGATGTCCTCTATCTCTCTCCTATTATTGTTATTGTTGATGTTGTTATAGAATACCCTTCTCGTTAAGGGGGAGTGTTGAAATATTGTAACTTCGAAGAATATTCTATATGTATTTCTTTGTGGTCCCCGATGGTCCTACCAGGAGAAAAACTTGTATTACTTTGTACCCCGATGCTCCTAATTGGAAGAACTAATAAGAGTCATGAGGCAGTCCCCTCTATTTGTAAAGGTGGGTCATTAGCACCCCAATGTGGTTACTTGAGCCTACATGTGTAACTTGATCCTACATGGCAGATGAGTTAACTTAAGTGAACGGATGAATATAAATAGAGGTGTAGTGCTCCTCATTTGGAACACACACTCTCACTTCTGTAGTGCATTAGTGGAGAAGAGAACTAGCTGGAGAAGGAGGAGGATCAGGCTTTGATCTCGTTGCTGGTTTTATCTTTTATCTTTTATCTTTTTGTGGCATCTATATTGAGGAATCTTTTGCTGGGTTTTTCCCTTTAGGGTTTTCCCAATATAAATATTTGTGTTCCTTTTGTATGGTTGTGCTTGTCTATCTTTCAATGATCCTGTTTATATGCTTTTGTTATGAAAATGAAATGAAGTACTAATGTCTTAGCTAAGCATATGAAAATTTAACATGTATGACCCTATAAAACAAAACTACTAATAAATTTTAAATTATAGCGTTCATTTTAAGGGTTGTTCTTAGTTAGAGGGTAAGTGGCGTGAATGACTATGATATTATAGACTCAATAAGAAAAGTAAAAAAGGTGTATAAAAGGAATTCCAAAGCAAATTATAGCTACTTAAATCAAGCTTCTTCTTTTTTGTTTTTTTTGTAAATATGAACTAATGAAATTACAACTAGGTAAGAGAAAACTAAGAATTATTTTTTGTAATTTCTTAGATTTTATTGAAAAACTGAAACTAAAAATACAATATGCAATTCAAATGCAAATGTTTCCAATGCTTTCTTTTCACTTTCAAACTCTTCAAAAATTACTATGCACCTAAATGCAGCAATTCTTGAGTATGCTTGAATAATTAGACTATAAAGCAAGCAAAATGAAGTATAGTAGACTTATAAGAACCAAAAATCACCCCCCTAAGGAAGAGACTTGGAAAACACCTAGCTTGGGAAGAAATAATGAATGAAATCCACTGAAATCATTAAAATGAAAGTGACAAACTAAAACTTCTTGGAAATAGTACGGGGTACAAGGTATCTAAAACCTTGATCACTGATTCAGATACATAGCACTGAACCTAGCACTGAAATCATTAAAATGAAAGTGACAAAATAAAACTTCTTGGAAATAGTACGGGGTACAAGGTATCTAAAACCTTGATCACTGATTCAGATACATAGCACTGAACCAAAAATAAACCCCCTAAGGAAGAGAATTGGAAAACACCTAGCTCAGGAAGAAATAATGAATGAAATCCACTGAAATCATTAAAATTAAAGTGACAAACTGAAACTTCTTGGAAATAGTACGGGGTACAAGGTATCTAAAACCTTGATCACTGATTCAGATACATAGCACTGAACCTATCACCCAAATAGGATAATCCACCTCAAATTTCTAAAAGAAAGAAGATTCAAACAACAAAAACTCAAGGTCTTACTGAAAAGCACAGAGTATGGTGCATAGGGCTTTCAAACCTACAGTGAAGTGTCGGTACTAGAAGACCCTAAAGCAAGGAAAAATCTAAATAAGATAGGGACAAGCAACCCTACCCAAAATTTTGCTGCCAAGGTATGTACGTGACTGTCTAATCGAAAAACCCACGTACTGTACACGACTATTTAGTATAGAAACCCACCTATACAAGCTTCTCTACGCGACTGTGTAGCAAAACAACCTGCGTACAGGACAAAAAAATTTCAAAAAAGAAAAAAATTATGAAGGTCTCTAAAGCACCATTGCAAGTCCAAACCAAGATATAAAACCACATACTGAATCAAAGCAAAGACTGGGCAAGGATCTACATGACTAACCCACAATAGGATGGACTCCCTAGTGGAGTTTCCAGTTCTGTTGTTCACGATTAAGAACCCTTGTAACCTAGGGTCTGGGGTTACCAACTTACTACTAACCTTGCAGACAATCAGCTTTAACATAGAACAAGAAGGAAATAGGAAGAAAGTATTGACTTACCTGATCACTGACGGTTGATCCAAGCTTGATCTTCTTCCATTCCTCTTCTATCCAAAGCTTCCAGGGATGCACCTATTTCACCTGTAAAGAGAAAATTCTCCAAGTACTATCTCATGCATGTATATAAAAGAGGTTAGATAAACAATATGTCCAATACATAATCAAATATATTCATTAACCACGATACATGAAAGAGACTCAACACAATGTTGGAAGAATAATTCTCTTTATTAACAATCAGTGAATGAGATAAGAGTACAACGTAGCTTCTAAGACAAGGACTCCTCTGCAACCAAAGGACTCTGAGTTCTGCTACTCCAAAACTTCTAAAGATATACCACCAGCATAACTTTGCTCTCCAATCTTGATTGATTAATGCCCTCCCCAAGGCCTCTATTTATACTTTGGGAAATAGAGTTGTTTCGAAAGTTGGGGTGGTTCAAAAAGTTGAGATAGTTAATGATTAAGATCCAACTAATCTCCATTAATCATGTTTTATATTTCTTAAGGTCGAATCAAGATGTATGCGACTATTGATATAGGAAACCCACAAATGACACGCGAGCTGCTTAAAGGAAACCCACATATGCTGATGTACACCGATTGCAATGTAGATAGTCGTGTACAGTATGTGAGTTGCAATGGAGATAATCATGTATGTACGCGATTTGGAATGGAGATAGTCACATATGCAAATCAACACTTAGAAAAATTATATGGCAAGCTGGTTCAAGGTTAAATGCATCCCAAGTCATGGCCATTTATAGTGGTTTGGAAAACTTCAATCCTAAAATTTCCTTTTGTGTACCAACATAAGGAATGTGGGCACTTGGACAGAGAAGTGCCATTTGGGTTGATAAGAGGTAGTAGCAGCGTCATCATTTTTTATTTCCCAAGTTACACAATACCTTGTCATATTTCATATGACATTTTCTGAGACTTATATCCACCTTGTAATTTTGTGGCTATGATCGATTGTTGAACATGGATCCACCTTGTTTCTTTGTGGCCATGACTCCTTTAGATTTTATATGGCCCATTTTTTCATATTGAGCAATCATCATAGTTTCATCAATTATACATATGTTGGATCCACCTGTATATTTATGTCAATATTTTGTATATGGACTTGTATGTTCTAGAGATCAATTTTGTGTGACATTTATCTCTCTTTCAAAAAACTTTGTTCAATCCTTTCAATCTTGGATTCTCTACTCTCTCCTTAATCAGTTGTTTCCTTTATAATGTATTTTGGTTATCATCTTCCCCTCTAACCTCATATACTAGGGGGCATATGTTATATCTCAAAATGACACGTATCCTCCTGTGACCACTTTCCCATGATTTCGTCGCATGTCGACACTTCCATGACGACACTTCATGAAAGTCATTGAAAAAAACCTATATTGGAGGACCCATATATGGAGTTATCTAACATCATTTGACCTATTCTCTACAAATTTGGAAAGGTATTTGAGTTCCTTGGTGAAGAGAAGTAGCAGAACCAGATCAAGGTTGTGTGAGGTGCCCAACTTAAAGAGAAGGTATAATTGTACTTCTTTTCATGATTAATAAAGATGTGATGTACTTCTTCTTCCCAAATCATTTTTCAATGTCTGATTGAATCTTTGTTTATGATCAAATGATTATGTTAATCAGAATAGTTTCTTATATTATTTTGATTATGATTACTTTATGTGTGGTCATATTGGTTTGAGGAAGGTATAATTCGTTTTGCAGGTCTCTCAGAGAAAGAGGAGAAATAAGAGGATTGAAAGGCTGCTTTGATCAACCTTCGTTTGTCAAGGTATGAACCATTCCAATCTATGAACTTATTTATATATACTTGCAGAACCATTTGCATCTCTCTTTCAACCCCAGTACATTGATCTTCTCTTAAACCCTAGCCATAGGAAACTTTCCTCTACAACACTGTGGGGGACATCATTCATGGAAACTGACTGTAAACAAGATTCAAAAAATTGGTTTCTACTGGCCCTCAATGTTTTCAGATGTCTACAAAGATACCACTACATGTCACCAATGCCATATCTTTGATGGTAAGAGAAAGGTGGTTTAACTACCTCTCAATCCAATATAAGTAGAGGCACCTATTCAGTGGTGGGGACTGGATTTTATTGGGGAAATAAATCCAAAGTATTTAGGGAAGCATAGATATATCCTAAAAACATCATACTATTTTACAAAGTGGATTGAATAAATACCTACAAGAAGGGATACAGAGACAATAATTATGGATTTTCTAGAAGAGAATATCTTGGCTAGATTTGGCAGCCACAAAAGGATTGTGACTGGAAATGCTCCAGCTTTTAAATATAATAAAATGATAAATTTAAGTCACAAGTATCATATCAGGATTAATCATTCCACTACTTACTTTCCATGGGGTAATGGACTACCAGAATCCTCTAACAAAATTCTAGTGAGGATAATAAAAAAATGACTGCAAGACAACTAAAAGGATTGGAATACAAATCTGAAATATACTTTGTGGGCTGATGGGATCATAAAAAGGGAAATTGGAATGTCCCCATTCTAGTTAGTATATGGAGCTGAGGTGGTTTTTCCAGCATCTTTGGGAGTACCAGTCATGAATTTATTGCAAGAGAATCAAGCTGAACCAAATGATATGCAAAGAAGAATCAATCAGATCATATAATTTAACGAGTTGAGGGATAAAGCCTATAATATAATGCAAATACATTAAGAAAATATGAAGAAAAATTTTCACAGGAGGATAAAGGAAGAACAATTCCTGATTGATGATTTGGTTATGAAATTGGACTCAACTCATGAAGAGAACGGGAAACATGGGTAGTTTGATCATATGAGGATGGGTCCTTATATCATTGTAGCATACAATGGTGATAATGCCTTCACCCTACAACATCATGATGGATCTCTGCTGAACGAAGGATAAATTAATGCAAGGTTTCTCAAACATTACTTGTCCTGAAGGAGGAGGTAATTTTTGTATCATAGCTATATATATTTATTTATTTTTTAAACAATACAGATGGTGAACTAATAGATTTGAAGCCCGAAGATAAGGCCCTAAGATCTGCATGGGTATCCATTTTTTCTATTTGCCTGTTTTTTTACTTGTAAAAAAACAAAAATAAGAAGTACGGGATTTCAGAAAAAGGTTGGGAGTCACCCAATGAATTTGGCACCTGGTCTATCAAGTTCTTTGTTACCTCACAAGGAGGATATAAAAATCCCAAGTTGGAGCAAGTTGTTAGCACCATTTCTATTCTAAGTAATTGGTAAGAGATCTCATCGATATGGTGGAAGAAGGTTTGTAAAACTTTCATATCATATAACCTCAAATACTGTTGATGAATATTTGTAGATGTTTGAGGGGACATGTCTATGTTAAGAAAGAAAAATACTTAAATAATTTCTAATTTTTTAACTTCAAATGCATGTGAATGAAGAAATCTGCCCTTAGCTGAATGTTGACGGGAAATGGACGACCCATATGCACAGCACAGGAGATCGAAGGCCAAAATTCATTTCCTCCCGTGAAAATTCGGTAGTGGAAGCATAGAAAAGACTAAAACTTGGTTATAAAAAGTGGAAAACCTTATTTACTCCTTTAATGATTCATGCGAATATCAAAAAGTGGAAAAGTATGAATCTTGGTTGCGCAAAGTTAAAATCCCATTTTCTACTATCCACATCCTGCCAGATCCAATGGTCAAGAAAGTTCCTGCACAGATCAACGGTGTGGAAAGGTTCAAAGTTTAGAGAGAGGAAGCGGTAAATGCTAAGTGTCGGTCATAAGAAACTTCATGTCCCAATTTATGCATTCTGTGAAGATCTGATGTTTCAGCGAGCTCTCGCATAGATCAATGGTGCAGAAATGGAAAAAGGTCACAGATTGGAAGCTAGAAATTCTAGGTTTCGGCCATAAGAAAGTTCAAGTCCTGATTTCTGCATTCCATGAAGATATGACAGTTTAGTGAGCTCTCGCATAGATCAACTAGTTGACCTTCTTGATGTCTTCATCTTGTACTTGCTTTACCATCCATACTACTTCACATAAAAACCAATATTGTTCAGGATCTTCAGTCCCATTACCTTGGAATAGGGGCAGTTTCATGTTGTCTCCTATCATTATGTCTCTTCTACCAGTACTCGTTGATCCACTACTATTACTATTGTTTTGACACATAGGACAACCTTGCGATGAGATTGAGTTTCTTTCTCCTACGTTCGGTGCGGTGCACAGAGGTGTAGGTACATTGTAGCTTCGAGTTGGTTCTTATTCAGACTCAGGTGCATCCTGGTCATTTCCTTCATCACTATAGGGTCATTTATTCCCTTATGGTCCCTTTTCACAGTATTTTGTTCATGTCGCACCAAGACCCTCTTTCAATCCTCTGCCTCTTCTCTTGCTGGAACTTTGCCCCACTTCATAGGTGACCACACTCTTCCATGACTTCCCTCATGGTCTCATTTTAACTTCAATCCATCTACCCCGTATCATTCCATGCAATCCCTCACCTTCGCAGTACCCCCAACCTCTACACACCATGGATTTACTTGATGGAATTCATTTCCAGTATCCCATTTTCGAAGATGAGCATCTTAATCCATAATTACAACAATGATAAAAAACTTCCCCTTGGTCCCTTGAAGAATTCTCTTTCTACGTCACTATAGTATTCAACTGCATCGACAATGCATTGTGTAATATAACATTCGAAGATGTTATCTATCCACACATTATTGAATCTTGAAGCTTTGTTATTTACCCTTCGTATCTGCTGAATCAATTATGGGTTCCACCGATCAAGCTTTCCTCCTTGGAAATTTCTCTTTTGAAAAGTAATATGCACTTTAAGTATTTGAGCATGAGAAAATTGAAAGTTTGAGTTCCACTTTCCTCTTTCTGAAAAGTGCGTAGGTGGAAAGGTGGAATAGGAAATCTGGGAGCAGAAAGGCGAAGGGAAAAATGTGGAAGAAAAAAAGTCATAATCATGTTTTACAAAAGGTGGAGAGTCTACTTTTTGTTTTGCACCATATCAACAGTCTAGATTTTTTCTGTAGATGATCAACAATGGAATATGAAAGAAAAGGACAACAAGAGATAAAATGTGTCTTGATGAAAGATCAATGGTTCAGAAGTGTTTTCACTGTAAAGGTGTGGGCATGGATGAAGTTGTTGCAAATTTCTCAAAGGAACTCTGAAATGTCATTATCAGCAAGGGAGCTTGAGTCCTTGCTATCCAAATTCTCAAACTGATCGGTTATGTGTGTTCTAGTATGCTTGTTTATTTTCTTTATGATCATAGTGGATCTGCGTGATCATCATTTTGTTAAAGATTCAGTATCATTGTTGTAACATTTTTTTACTTTGTTTTGAGGTTAGTCCTGGGGTCCTAGGATACTATAAATATACCCTCAATAGAGGAAGAAAGGGTTGGAACCTGTGAGAATTTTGTGTTGTGCATTGTGTGATCTATCCGTAATAATATTGTAGATTCGAATGCTAGTTGTTTTTGCAGAGATTCATGTGCAATTCATAATTACAATCTATTATTTCCTTTCCTCTGTTTTTGTCTTCTTGTTTAACTTGCCATTATGTATTCCTTCAGATCTAGAATGAGTTTATAATAGTTCATAATTCATATTGTTATGATCTGGCTATTGTTCTAGGTTTTCACCAAGTATTCCCACCAAAATTGATGTAGAATTCATCTTTCTGATGCTCTATTTTGATGGAATGAAATCTTTCTTCATTTATCACCAGACCAACAACATTTTGACTGTAACCAAGTGATATCTTTCCTTTGCAGTTCTTCCCCTGCAAACTATTCTGCAATTCATTAATATTTGTGACTACATATCCCAATTTATTCTTTCCTTATTTCAACCACAAACTCAATTTGAATTTTCTTTTATTTTGATATCTAGACCTGTTAAAAAACCTGTGAGAGATCCCTCTCTAGAAAGGAAGAATCCAACTCCCTTTCTTAATGTGGTTATGTTGTTACCTCGGGGTTAACCTCCCACAACCTTGGGTGTGATTATGAGTGCTACCATGTCCTTTCCTCTATCATGAACTATTTTTCTTCCTTCAGTTGTTGCAGTTCGATTGTAGTGCTTTCTACTTTCTACATTGACTGAAGCAATTAATCATGCACAATTGCCTATTGGTTGCTAGTCTCCTAACTTGCTTCACATTGATCCCATTACAACATCTACATTGGAATTTTGGTGAGGTCAACCTAAACCAAGTCGAAGCTTCTTAGTGTCGCATATACATCCTCGTTCCTAGTTGTAATTTCCTATGATAGTATTTATAATAACCGTACTTTCCTTCCAATCTCCACCTCAAGTGCTCTTTGCAGCATGCCATCCTGTGGTACCTTTGCCTCTAATATTGTGTTAGTCAATGTTTGCAACAAGTTGGTAACTTGATGGAAGTACCATGTAGCATGTTGTATTATGTTTTATTAACTCTAATAATGACCATAGTTAGTACCCTCTCTGTATGTTTCTCAAATATCCATACGGTACTACTCGATTCCCCTTGCTCGAAGCGATGTTTTGTTCTTGTTTCTTCCTCATGCTTCTCCAGCTCTAAGTTTGTTGGATTTATGGATGACGCTTTCTCATGTGAATTTTCTTCTTCATTAGATTCATTCGACACTTTTGGTTCTTTAAGAACATCTTTCGGTGGCCCATCTCCTAGATCCGACATGTCCTCATCATTTACTACAACTTTCTACTCTGCTGGCTAATCTTTTATGATATCACCCAATTATTCGTTACTGAACTTATACTAGGTCATAATCCATTTATTTCCTGAGTCTCACTGCACCTCGATGTGTATCACATGTGGTCCCATTTCCAATCTTGCTATATTTTGGTATTTCTTCACGGCTACATCTGTTATCCATGGTATCTTCATTTCTTCTTCCCTTAACACATCCAAGTACAAGTAAAATTGCACATTATTGTCGATCTTTCATTTTTTATCTTCAAGCACCCATAAGTTCTTATATCTTGTACCTTGACATACATTGAATGTGTCAACTTCCAACCCTTGGTAATGAGTTGGCTCCATCCAACCAACGAGTGTGATGGATATAAGCAACCAAGAGTAGGTAACTTGCTTCTCTACCTCTTGCGCCAATACGACATATTCCATCTTGTTTAATAAAAATAATGACCAGTTCATATTCTTATTGTGCATTTCTCTGCTGCTGCAATCACCCCTGATGTACACTTATTTCGGTGATTCTTCCATACAATATTCACTACCAACATCTTTTCTCCTACACAAACGACCTTCTGACTAATAGTTTTGATCACGTATTCTTGTTTGTCCCTGAAAACATCATATTTCTTCTTCATTTTTGCAGCCAATGTTTTATCATTGTTCTTCGAGCGGAAACATTCGGATGGATCAAACCCTTCCTTGGGGAGGTCGATGATGCAAGAAATCAAATCGACAGTGACAGGGATGTTTGTCCCAAACCACAAATATCCACCATGAAATCATGCCAACAGTTGCTTCACATATGCATTGACTTCTGATGACCTTATGAAGTGTGGAATATGGATTATGGAGAGCATCATCAACCACTATAGTCCCAATTCCCATCGCGTTAGTTCTCTTGTGATTGGGCCTGTGTCATCTTGAGCCCTCTGCTCATATGTTTCCTTTGTGCATTCTTTGTACACCACAATATCATGGTCATTATACTGAATATTTTTCAAAATTGGAATGATACTGATCATCACATGGACTTCATGGGGTGTCATTGGCATATTAATGGTGTACTTCTGGTTCTTATTCATTCATACCATTGGTACCCCTTTCTTCCTTGGTGGTACATACCTTGTTATTTCATCTATCATGGGTCATTGAGGTTTACCCCTTGATGTCTTCTCTTCTGACTGGACAGCTTTTTCCTCTGCTTCCCCCTCCCTTGTCACACTGCGAGTAATTTTCTTCCTACATTCTAGAGCGATCAACCGAGTTGCAGTCCTTTTCTTCCTAAATGATCACTCTGGTTTAGTCACAATTTTCGATTGTTCTTCTACAATCGAGATGCTTTCCCTTGGTGATTCTTGCGTGCTAGTGCTTGAAATCGTCTATTCCATGGCTACTGTGATAGTTCTATTCTCCTTTACTCTTCTCTTGTCTACTTCTATTCACCCTTACTCTTCTCTCTTCTCTTCTACTTCTCTTCTCTTTTCTCTTCTACTTCTCTTGTCCCTTACTGTTCGCTCTACTCTTCTAGTTCTCAATCCACACAATGGGTTGAACCTTGCCCCTTGGCCCATTTTTATAGATTTCGATCTCTCTCCGTGAAATATTTGGACCATCATTGCCAAATTCTATGCTGATTCTACAAATCTAACGACCACTTTTGTCATTAATTATGCATATTTTCCACTTTCATTTTCACCCTCCTAGTTTAATTGCTGCATTTATTTCCTGATTCGACCCATTCGTCCCTTTATTGATTTGGTTGAGCTTCAAACCTTGTTGCAATTAAAGTTTCCTTGTTTCTCTTTCGTTTGTCAACAAGTTTTCATTTTGTATTTTTTTTCCCGTAGCTACCATCATTGGTCTCACGCTTGGCTATCTCAATAGGGTTTTAGTTGACTTCCATTCACTAACTTTGGTAACAATACTCTGTTTAATTGTTGCAATTGTACTTCCCCACCCATCGATGATGAACTATATGACATAGGGACCTAACCAATCCATTCACAACTTACCTAGGTGCTTCGCGAACTTGTTTTCATAAAAGAGAACCATGTATCTATGATGGAGGTGTTTCTCTTTTACATGGAAATCATGCGAAGCCTTCTATCGATCCTTCTCCACTTGATGGTGAAAACCTACGATGAAACAAGCTTCTTCAAGGTGAAATAATTGCACCAATATCTCCTCAACCATCCCTTCATCGCTCATACATGTTGCTGCTACTATGCGCAAGATAGGGACATTGTATTCCATTGGAATTATAGCCTCTTTCCCATAAAAAAAATTGAATGGAGTTTGTCCTGTAAATATCTTACATGTTGTCTTGTAAGCCCATAATATCGCAGGGAGTTTCAAATCCAAATCATCGCAGTTTGTATTGCATACCTTTGTTAGTGCATTCTCCAATACCTTATTGAATGCCTCAACCATATCATTCGCTTGGGGATGATATGACGTACTTTTCTTATGTTGGATCAGAAACTCCTCAGTCATCGCTTTAATCGTTTGATTGATGAAGTAAAACCCCTGGCCACTCATCAAGATCTTGGGACAATGAAATATAGTAATCACATTATCAAACAAGAACCTTGCTAACATCATCATTGTACAATCCTTTGCTAGTACTTCCTCTACCAATATCTTCATATAATCTGTCGCAGTAATGATGTATCTTGCACCTATTCTTTTCCCTGGAGGATTGATGGTTCCTATGAATTCTACTGCTCATTTATCAAATGCTTGCATCATTACCTAAGGTACCAATGGAATTTCATCTCTCCCCGATGGTTTTCCCATTCTTTGCCACACATCGAATTTTTTGGCGTAGTGTGTAGAATCATTGTACATTGTCGGCCGCCATAACCTTGATCTTAGTATCTTCCTGGTGGTTTCAATTCCTCCATAATGTCCTCCTGCAGGCCCCATCATGTGCCTTAGCCAGTATTCTTCCCTTCTATTGCAACTGCAACTTTTTTCCCAAATTTAAAAAAAAATTGAACCCTCTAATTTTATCTTGCCTAGGTTGCTGAACTCTGTTGTTCCTTTACTACAATTTTGGGTTTTCTTGAGTTTGAATTGAGGTCAATTATTTACCACTTTCGAAAGTCGAATGATTATCTTTTGTCCAGCTGATGTTTTTTATTGTGGAGTTGAAAATGATGGTTTTTTTTATTTGAAAATTATTTCCTTTATCACTATCGGAATTTTATTTATGTGTGAATCAGGGTGATAGTTCTCTATGCAGCCACCGTTGCGGAGGGTAAGTAATGAACGTCTCGATGGGCAGTTCTTATTTTCGCCGATGCACATTTATCTCATTTGTCTTTTTTGGACTGTCAGCAATTTTATTTTATCACAGTAGGAACATTAGTCTTCTACGTCACCACCATTTCAGAGGGAAGATGGCAAACATTCCGATGGATAGCTCTTTTCTTTGCCGATTCCGTGGTTTTATTGTTTTAACTTTCCATTTTTCTTTGCACTATCGAAAGGGTTTTTTACTATTGATTTGAGGGCTAATCCTTTGCATCGCCGACATGGCAGCAATGTTGAGCTCACCATCACCAATACTTAGTTATTAATGTTTCTGATCATCGAAGTTTTCATTTGATTGCAAAAGCCATAGTATGATTGTTTCCTGACATTCCGGCTGTGTAGTACACTATATCTCCGATGTTTAGTTGGTTTATCTACCGATGCATTACTAGTTGCTCCTCTGAGCCTCTGATCACTGATGTTTCTCGTTGGTCATGGAGCCCATAGTTTGTCCGTTGCCCACTGTTGCAGCTCCTTAGAGAACCAATCATCTGATGCTATAGCAGTTTCGATCTCCGAGTGAGTTTTTCTCATCATCTTTTTCACCAAGAGGTCTATATATTGGGGCGGGGTATTATTTTATTATTACCCTTATGAACTCACATCAGCTTTGTCCTCACTGTTCGAACTGTACCTATGTGCTTAGCTATCGTATTTTTGTTCGTTTGGAGCACTGCCTTGGAAGTTTCGAACCTTCCCATCGACTGCACAGCTTGGTTTCCAGGTAGGCCAACCATGGTTTCTCATTTCCCTTGATTTTAATGGTTTTTCTGGGAAATATGGTCTTTCCCTAGTTAGGTTTTCTTGCAATTGTGTAGTTAGCCGTTTAGAATGAATTTTGATCCTTGCGGCGTAAGGAATGAGTTAGCCTGATATTTTTGGTGGTGGTTCTTGAGCCTATTTTTGAGCCGCTATGGAAGCTCAAGCCCGGTTTGAAAGATGACAGTCAAACCTACATTGTCAAAAACTTATGAAGAAGCTGAGAAAGTAGAAGCTGAAAAAGAGAGCATAGAACATTATCTTGAGCAGTCACGAGAAATTTTTTTTAGTAAGAAAGCGTTGTTATTGACTAAGCCTAAGGATGAGCAATCACATGGATTTGAAGGGATGGTAAAGATGATGCAGAAGCTATCCAACAGAATAATAGATTTGGAAAAGGAAAAAGAAGCTAAAAAATATTATAAGCCTTACTATAAAAGGAGAGAGGACAACAATCAACATAAACCTCTTCCACACAGTTTTGCATCAATGAATTTAACTGAGGTAGGTATGGATAATTTTCGTACCTTTCATCAGCAGCCTCATTCTGAAAAAAATTGCCCCCAATGGATAAATTCGATGACATTAGTAATGATTCATATATTGGACTCCAAACTAACAGAAGCTGATGATACAGAATAAAAGGGTAATAAATCCACAGAAAAACAAGAAGAGGATGCTCTGGTTTTATGGGACTATGTCTCACTTTTTGATACAGAAGAAGAAGGTTATCTAAAATAGGAGGAGATATCAGAAACAAACGTGACAACAAGAAGTCAAGGTTTGATAAAAGAAGACAAGTCAGTACTCCCAAAAATTAAGAGACTTCAAGAGAATGTAAAGAAAATTCAGAAGAGCACCACAGTTGATAAAATAACTGAATTCACCATTACGAGTCAAGATCCGAAACAAGTCAACATGCCTATTAATCCTATTGAAGACAAGGTTCATAATGTCAAGGAAAATCTCAAATAACCTGAGATGGGGTACGATATTGTGGAGGACATTAAAAGGGCTAAGGAAAATATTTTGTTATTTGAAATGTGTAATGTACCTCAACAGAAAGAAAAAATGTTAAAAGCACTTGAAGTACCAGAGGAAGAGCTTCCCACTAACAACAAACCTGTAGAAGAAATTGTTGAAGAAAGTGTGGGAGGTAAGGCTAGGTTTAAAACCCCACCATTCCTCCTAAATTTTGATATTTTAAACCATAATGTGCACAATTTCTTAGTAGACTCAGGGTGAGCAGTCAATGTTATGCCACTTTTAGTCTGCAAAAATATCAATGGACAACCTAAACCAACTACTTGGCAGGTTACTCAGCTAGACAGGACCAATGTGAATGTAGTCGGTGAAATGGAAGATGTTATGTTTCGCTTATCTGCAAAATAAAAGATATGTCAATACATTGATATTGTAGTGGAAGACATACCTGATGTTTATGGACTTGTTTTGAATCGAGACTGATCAGCAAGGATAAATGGATACTTTGCATTAGATTGGTCACATTTGTGGTTTCCTCATAAGGGAAATCCAAACCAGCTAAAAATATTAAGAGAGCCCCACATGAAGCACAATGTTACTCAATTGGAAGAAGAAAATGAACAAGTGAATTCTGTGTTGGGAAATTATCTTATTGAACTAGAACTGGGATACTACCTAGCATAAGAAGCTAGTAGTAAATCAGACACTTAGCCTGATCTCCTTCGATTTTCACGGGCTGATGAGATTGATTGTAAAATAGTAGATGTAGTTTTTTATTCAAGTACAGTAGGATTAGATAATGGGTAGGCCTTTTCATTAAAGCCTATCCCCTCAACTTATAAGTTGTCAAATTTATAGGGGTGGGCAGAGAACTGATCAGTTAGTGGTTTAGTTCTCAAAATTTACTTTTTCTTGATTTTTATTTTTTATTTCTTGATTATCTTGTACATAAATAAACTGATTTGGTTGTTTATTTTTTATTTATTTTATTTATGTTTGTTTTTAGTTAGATTTTGATTGATTTCANCCAAAATTATGGATTAACTAAAATCCTTGGTTATAAGACTGTGTACTATTGATTTATCTGAAAAAATTTCTTCTAGTTTAGCAGTTTTTCTAAATGGATATGAACACATTGAAGTCCTACTTAATCCTTTTCAGAATAAATCGGGATCAAAAGGTCTGGAATACTATTTCAAGGCTCCATCCATCTCACATTTAAAAATGTCTTAGGGGGTGACAGCAAAAGACCCATGGAAAGGAAGAAGGGTAAACAATATATTATATATAATGATCCCATGCCAAGAATTGAAATCCAAAAGGCAAATAAGAGTCAAAATATCCTAAGAAAGCAATATATATCAAAACAAAGTACTGAACCATATGAGTATGAAATTGCCAAAGTTCTTCTCCGTCGGTGAGCTGAAAATTAAATATATCTCTCGCACAAAAGGACACTATGGATAGAGGATCCTGAATAAAAAATTTAGAAAGAAAGGCGTGCAGGAGGACTCAAAAAAGGAAAAAAAGTGCAAAAGCACAAAAAGTGAAAAATGGCATGGGAATGAGGAACAAATGAATATTTCTATTTACCATATGTTACAATCCTGTGGTGTCCAAGCTGGAAGCTGCACAAAGACAGAGGTAAAAAAATGAAACTCATATTCCTGGCCTCAAAAGAGTTATCTTGACTTTGAAATCTTGGTTTCCTTTTTCCTAAGTCGGACTATCATTAATGATTAAAAGTACATATATTTTCCATTTGGGAAATCCAGACATCTAGAAGAATTCAACATGTTGGTTTTATTGTCAAACAACCTGTTACTTAAGGAAGAAATTGTCCATAGGTCTGGGTTAACTAGGTAGTCGCCAACTGTTGCAGCTGGAACTTTTTTCCCAAATTTTTAAAAATTTTTGGACCCTCCTGTAATTTTATCTTGCCTCAGTTGTTGAACTATGTTGTTCCTCTGCTACAATTTTGGGTTTTCTTGAGTCTGAATTGAGGTCAATTGTTTACCACTTACGGAAGTTGAATGATTATCTTTTGTCCAGCTGATGTTTTAGACTGTGGAGTTGAAAATGATGGTTTTTTTATTTAAAAATGATTTCCATTATCGCTATCAAAAGCTTATTGTAGTTCTCTATGTAGCCGCCGTTGCGGAGGGTAAGTAATGAACGTCTCGATGGACAATTCTTATTTTCGCCGATGCACTTTTATCTCATTTGTCTTTTTTGGACTGTCAACGATTTTATTTTATCATAGTCGGAACATTAATCTTCTAAGTCGCTGCCGTTTCGGAGGGTAGATGGAAAATGTTCTGAGTGATATCTCTTATCTTTGCCAATGTCATGGTTTTATTGTTTTAACTTTCTATTTTTCGTTGCGCTATCGGAAGGGTTTTTTACTATTGATCAAAGGGCTAATCCTTTGCATCGCTGACATGGAGGTAGTGTTGAGCTCACCATCACCGATACTTAGTCATTAATGTTTTCGATCGCTGATGTTTTCATTTGATTGCAGAAGTCGTAGTCTAATTGGTTCTCTCTGTTGCGGCTGTGTAGTACACTATCTCTCTTACATCTAGTTTGTTTATCTACCAACGCATTACTAGTTAGTCCTCCGAGCTTGCGATTGCCAATGTTTCCAGTTGGTCGTGGAGCCAATAGTGTGTCTGTCACCCACCATTGCGGTTCCTTAGTGAACTAATCATTTGATGCTATAGTGGTTTCAATCTCTGAGTGAGTTTTTCCCACCGTCATTTTCACCAGGAGGTCTATATATTGGGGCAGGGTATTATTTTGTTATTACCCTTGTGAACTCGCGTTAGCTCCGTCCTCTCTGTTCGAACTGTACCTACGTTCTTAGCTATTAGATTTTCGTTCATTTGGAGTGCTGTCTTGGATTTTGGACCTTCCTGTCGACTACACAGCTTGCTTTCCAGGTAGACCAACCATGGTTTCTCATTTCTCTTGATTTTAATGGTTATTTTTGGAACTAGGGTCTTCCCTTGGTTAGGATTTCCCACAATTGTGTAGTTAGCCATCTAGAATGAATTTTGATCCTTGCGGCATAAGGAATCAGTTAGCCTAACAGTTTTGGCGGTGGTGTTTTTCTCGAGCCTATTTTTTAGCTGCTATGGAAGCTCAAGCCTGGTCTGAAGGCTTAGGTGGTTGGTGCAGACAAGCATTACGCTGTGTGTACCAAATTTTTTGGGTTTTCTTATGGTCATACGGGGGGGGGGATTTTCTATTTTCTTTTTGTTGTAGGTGTTTACCCTATTTTTATGGGAAGCCGGAGGGTTTGATTTTCGGTTAGGTTAGGATTTCCGCATTTTCAATCACTAGATAAGGGCCTCACTTTCGAAGAATAGCCTCATCGATAGGGTGTTTTGTTTTAGTGAGGAGTTAGAATGCATTTCAGTTTAAATGATTCATTTTAGTTGCAGACAGACTTAGAAATTTTCATAAATTCCTTTTGCCTGTTATTTTCTATTATGCATTAATATTCTGATAGTTTCTTTGTTGAGAATGCATATGGAAGAGGTAAACATTTTGATACATTTTTTCTTCATTCTTAGAACACTAACTAAAAAGCTCCAATGGTCTTAGAACATGTTTGGTTTATGATAGGGTAACTTCTTCAAAGGAGATATGTCTAAAAGACAAAAGAAGAAGGCTCATGTTGCTGAGGGAGAACCGGATGTGGAAATCATTACCAAGGTGGAATACATCTATGAAGATACTAGAGCTACCATTGAAGTAGAGCCAGATTACAAATGGTGTGAGATATATTGGATGATTTCAAATCAGGATGTGGCTGATGCAGGATTTGAAGAGATGACCATATATGCCAACATCAAGAAATCGACTCTTATGAAAGTAGCCACAAGACCTGAGTTGTTCCCATTCTCAGAGGTGATCAGTTGGATTCTACCTAGGGCAGATGTGAGCACGATGATCTTAGGAAATACTGCCAAATAGGGCTATGCTGCATACAGTCCTGCTTATGTCTCACTGGCATATCACCTACCACCAGCTCAAGTATACTTAACTGAAAGTTGGTTGAAAGAGATAAATTTGGACCTAGTTGAAACAATCAAAAGAATGATGATACTAGGGAAGAACTTTTGAGCTAGACCATCAAGGGAATATGAAACAACCATTCTCAGGACCCCTTATAGCTTTATAGCACTGATGCTGAATATATTTTTTAGGAGAGCTCATGGTAAAAGTTTCAAATTAGAATGGATACCCATTATTTTCTATGTGGCCACTCAGGGGACTATATTCAATTGGACAAACATAGTGTCCAATAGCCTCTGAGCATGCATATCTTCAGCTTTGGGAGGGGTGTCATAGAAAAAGTCATAGTTCTACATGATCTCTATCTTAGTGGAGTGTATATTATGTACCCAATCATTTCCAGCTTTAAGGTGTAACTGGGATAGGGACATGACCCATGTATACACTGCATACAAACTATTTTGGGAAGACAAATATTATAGCCACTGCAAAGAGATATGTGAACATTTCATTATGCCTCTGTACACTTTAATCTTCTTGAAAGAATGCAACTACATGTCCAAGGAGGAATTCAAAGTCATTGAAGAACATGGGAGTTACTACTTGACTGAAGAGGGAATGTACATCAAAATGTATGGTGGCTCTAGGGCACCTTCTCTGCTCCCTAAATATGCCACTGATTATGTGGTACATAAAGAAGCAGTTAGGCAGGTATATCTTGATGGTGTAGGAAGCTTCTTGTTTGAACATAAGAAGGCAACCTATCCTGCCATACCTTTCTGGTTAGGGAGTTATAAGTTTACAAAGGTTAAACAGGATGCTGAATTCATACAGGAGCTGGAGCACTTTCGTTTCAGTGAGATGAAATTCCATAAGAACGACTCCCAAAATAAGGTTGCAGATCATTACAAAGAAGAAAAAGTTCATTTTGAATACACAAAATTATGGGACAAGGATGAAGAAATATTCAGAAATATAAATAATATGAGTGCATTGAAGAGAAGATTTAAATAGAATATCACCATTGTGGGCGGTAAGGGAAAAACGACACAAAAGAAAGCTGAAGAAGAAGAAGCCAAAAAGAGGGAAGAGGAGGCTAGGAGGCTAGCACAAGAGGCAAAGAGTTGGCTAAAGAATGAAGAAGAAGAAATAAAGAAGAAGGAAGATGCAGAGATAAAGAAAAAAACAAAATAAAGCGAGGGTTAGAGGTTAACAGGATTGCAGATAGACCAGCAAACTATCGATCCAATAGATACGCAAGAAGCACAGGATCATACAGATCAAGGGCATGGACAAGATAATCCGGACTCTTGGGAGCTTGCTACAACTTCTAGCAGCACTCAAGAATAGGTTGTTTTTCTGGATTGAATTTGATACCTTTTACGTAGAAAGAAGGAGAAGAGGTCCCTGATTTCAACACCATCTTCTATGAAAAAGAGAAGAAGAGGATTGTCAAGAGAACCGAGAAAAAGGTCAAAAATAGGAGGACAATCAGGTATGATGATTATTGATAAAAATTTGGTGTATGGAACAGATGCAGATCCAATATTAACAGCAAGAGCTGGGGTGGCCTTAACACAAGCCACTGAAGATAATGTAGATAGATTGATGACGGATCTGGAGCAATCAAGAAAGAACACTGCTCAGTTAAAAGAAACACTGAAGAAAGAAAGATATGAAGGTTATAAGATGAAGAGGAAATTTGAAGACATGTAGAATGAAGTGAGAACTTCAAAGGCAGCACTCTAGACTCTGCATGCAAACAAGATTACCTTAAAAGTTTCCATAGAGAGAACAAAAAAAGATGCTCAGAATAGATTAGAAGAATTACAGAGGCTACAACTAGAGTAATAGGTGTTGAAGATAGAGAAACATGACCTCAAAGTATCATATGAAACTCTGAGTGTAGAAAAGTACTAGCTACAAAGCAAAATTTCTGAGTTGGAGGCACAGAAGGCCACCATAGAAGAAAGAGAAAATAAATATCAAGTGCAGGTAGCAAGTTTTGAGGGACAGATTGCTTCATTGACAACATCACTGAAGGATGCCAGTGAATAGAAGACAGATATCCAACCTTTGAAGGAGCATGTCCTAGCTCAACGAAGAAGAATTCACCAAGTACAAATGTGTATTCAAGTAGAAATATGTAAAACCTTACAGATAGATAGCAGGTTGGAAGAAATATTGGACACCACTTCATATTTTGTAGATAGATATCAAGATATTTTGGAGGTCCTGGATGGAAGGATAGTATGGATAGAAACCAATGAAGAAACCCCTGCAGAGCTACCAGCTAAAGATCGACATAGCTTAAAGCAGGATTATGAATTATTAGAATTTGCAATAAATACTACAAAGGAATTCAATAAGACTATGAAGAAAAAGAAAGGAGCCTGTGTTGAATACTGCAGAACGATGCTGGTCACTTACAACAGATTCCAAGTTGCCGTAGAATAAAGACTGGATACAATACCAAAACATGAGTTGTTCATAGAACAACTATAGTGCAGGTACCAGGAAGATGAGCAGAAGATCCTACAAGTCAAGGATATAGATGAGCAGATCCTGAAGAATGCAGTAGCTCTTGCAGCAGTCAGCATCCATTTACTTGAAGATCAGCTACACTTGAGTCCAGCAAGAATAGAGGTGGTTGAGAATCAGGCTGCAAAATATGAGATCAACATTCGCTTTCTTGAACCCTCAGAATTTGAAAGCATAGCAGCGGAGGCCCAGGCGTGGAAAAAGTTCATTAATGATCAAGCAGGGCCCTCTTCATAAAAGTGTTGTATTAAATTTTGTTTTAAATGTAATATATTGTATAATGTATGAGCACTTACTACAGGACAAAGTTTTGGATTGAAACGTTGGGGAAGCCAAAAAGTCATTTTGGGGCAACCCAAAAGTTTTTCCTTTTTGTATAAGTATAGGAGAGTTAGATGTAGAGGGGGGATTTTTCCCAGATAGATTTGTGAGAGCATGTTGTAAGAAGAACTATTTCCTTTTGCAATAAGAATTACAAGTTTCATGTTGGTGAAAGATTTGTGGAATGTTTAAAATGTTGTGCTATGGATACATTGAATGTGAACTATTTCATTTTCAGCATATGTCCATTAACTGTGAGATCGTGGTAACTCTTTCAACCTATGTTCTTGTTATGAATGCACTCTAGTTTATTCTATGAAATTTTCACTATGAGTAATGAAAGATTTTCATAAACAATAAGCTATCTTGTTGTTAATTTATCTATTAATGTTCATGTGTTCTGAAATAAGTAACAACTATTTGTGATTTTTCTTAATGCATGCGCAGAAATACATTACTCATTGATAAATGATAATCTTTCTCCCTAGGGATAGGTTAGATAGTTAATTTTAGTTTCTTGTTGTGTGTGATTTAGATGCGAGAGAGTTAAGATGAGAGGTAAGAACCTGTGCATCACATTGTGACCGCTCCTCATATTCTCTATCAATCTGCATTTTTAGATAGGCACTTGCATATCATACTTAAAAAACTAAAAAAATAAAATATACACAGTGGACCGGGCCATAACCGGTAAAACCTTATATTTTGTTACTTGACCTACGATAGCCGGACCGTAAACCGGATGGATTCCCCATACCAAACAGTAACGGCCTAGTTGGGAACATTTATTGGGGAGAATCCCTAACTGTTGTTACCTATGATTTTCTGGTCCTCAACAGTTTTTGGTGCTAGAAGGAGGGCTTCCAGTGCATGGCCTGCTGAGGAAACCCATTTCCTTGAAATTATTCCACTGGTGACAATTTTGAAAGTAGTTTGTTTCCCAATCCAATTCCTGAAGAGAAGGGTAAAGAGCATCTGTATTCTGTCGATAATGAAGTAGTTAATGATCTAAGAAGATTTACAAGGGCATATGTGAAGAATATTGGAGGATTACCAATTATTCGTATCTTACCTAGAAGAGAATATTGGAAGAAAGAACACCCTATAGTGGAAGATGCAGTGTTGGTTGGAGATTTTGAAGAACTGGTAAAAACAACCTTACAGGAAGTCGTTCAACCTTTGAATCAATTGGGTCCAGATACACCTTACTGTTCACCTACTCACTCACCACCTCATTCTCCACCCAGAATCATGGCTAATGTAAACGCAAATAAGCCACCCAACCCACCAAATCCACCACCTTCATGGAGGGCTAGATCACCATTAAACCTGGCACCTCCTTTGCATGATTTGCCTCAAGATTTTGAGAAAATTTTTCCTAAGTTTGACCCCAGTGAAAAAATATTGGTAGACGATCATTTGCAAAGTTTTTACCTAGCTATAGAAGGACTAAGAGCTAGAGAATATGAATATGTAGTCTGCAGATTGTTTCCACATACCCTGAAAGGAGTAGCAGCATCATGGTATTTTTCTCTTCCTGCAAACTCAATCATAGATTGGGACACATTTGAAAGAATATTTAGAAGTGAATATGCAGTCCAGAAGACTCATGCAGCTCTAATGAAAGGTTTATGCGCTTTAAAGAAAGAAAGAAAAGAAAAAGTGCATAGTTTCACTCAAAGGTTTGCTGCTTATCTAATTTTTTTTTTCAGCTGATAAGCCATTAGATAAAGTTCTGATTGAATACTATACTTCATCTCTAGGGCCTGACTTAGCCATGTTTTCCAAGATGACAGTCAAACCTACGTTGTCAGAAACTTATGAAGAAGCTGAGAGAGTAGAAGCTAAAAAAGAGAGCATAGAAGATTATCCTGAGCAGTCGGGAGAAATTTTTTTTGGTAAGAAAGTGTTGTTAGTAACTAAGCCTAAGGATGAGCAATCACATGAATTTGAAGGGATGGTGAAGATGATGCAGAAGCTATCCAACAGAATAATAGCTTTGGAAAAGGAAAAAGAAGCTAAAAAATCTTATAAGACTTACTATAAAAGGAGAGAGGACAACAATCAACATAAGCCTCCTCCACACAATCCTGCATCAATGAATTTATCTGAGGTAGGAATGGATAATTTTTTCACCTTTCATCAGCAGTCTCATTCTGAAAAAAATTACCCCCAATGGATAAATTCGATGACATTAGTAATGAATCAGCTATTATACTCCAAACTAACAGAAGCTGATGATAAGGAACGAAAGGGTAATAAATCCACACACAAAAAAAGAGGATGCTCTGGTTTTATGGGATTGTGTCTCACTTTTTGATACAGAAGAAGAAGGTTATCTAAAACAGGAGGAGATATCAGAAACAAACGTGACAATAAGAAGTCAAGGTTTGATAAAAAAAGGCAGGTCAGTACTCCCAAAAATTAAGAGACTTCAAGATAATGTAAAGAAAATTCAGAAGAGCACCACAGCTGATAAAATACCTGAATTGACCACTATGAGTCAAGATACAAAACAAGTCAACATGCCTGTTAAGCCTATTGATAACAAGGTTGATAATTTTAAGGAAAATCTCAAAGCACCTGAGATGGGGTACGATATTGTGGAGGAAATTAAAAGCGCTAAGGAAAATATTTCGTTATTTCAAATGTGTAATGTACATCAATAAAAAAAATTTTGTTAAAAGCACTTGAATTACTAGAGGAAGAGCTTCCCACTAACAAGCAACCTGTAGAAGAAATTGTTGAAGCAAGTGTGGGAGTTAAGGCTAAGTTTAAAATCCCACCATTCCTCCTGACTTTTGAGATTTTAAACTATAATGTGCACAATTTCTTAGTAGAATCAGGGTCAGCAGTCAATGTTATGCCACTTTCAGTGTGCAAAAAGAAGGGTCAGTAATCAATGTTATTCCACTGGTGACAATTTTGAAAGCAGTTTGTTTCCCAATCCAATTCCTGAAGAGAAGGGTAAAGAGCATCTGTATTCTGTTGATAACGAAGTAGTTAATGATCTAAGAATATTTACAAGGGCATATGTGAATAATATTGGAGGATTACCAATTATTCGTATCTTACCTAGAAGAGAATATTGGAAGAAAGAACACCCTATAGTGGAAGATGTAGTGTTGGTTGGAGATTTTGAAGAACTGGTAGAAACAACCTTACAGGAAGTCATTCAACCTTTGAATCAATTGGGTCCAGATATACCTTACTGTTCACCTACTCACTCACCACCTCATTCTCCACCCAGAATCATGGCTAATGTAAACGCAAATAAGCCACCCAACCCACCAAATCCACCACCTTCATGGAGGGCTAGATCACCATTAAACCTGGCACCTCCTTTGCATGATTTGCCTCAAGATTTAGAGAAAAATTTTCCTAAGTTTGACCCCAGTGAAAAAATATTGGTAGACGATCATTTGCAAAGTTTTTACCTAGCTATAGAAGGACTAAGAGCTGGAGAATATGAAGATGTAGTCTGCAAATTGTTTCCACATACCCTGAAAGGAGTAGCAGCATCATGGTATTTTTCTCTTCCTGCAAACTCAATCATAGATTGGGACACATTTGAAATAATATTTAGAAGTGAATATGCAGTCCAGAAGACTCATGCAGCTCTAATGAAAGGTTTATGCGCTTTAAAGAAAGAAAGAAAAGAAAAAGTGCATAGTTTCACTCAAAGGTTTGCTGCTTATCTAATTTTTTTTTTCAGCTGATAAGCCATTAGATAAAGTTCTGATTGAATACTATACTTCAGCTCTAGGGCCTGACTTAGCCATGTTTGCCAAGATGACAGTCAAACCTACGTTGTCAGAAACTTATGAAGAAGCTGAGAGAGTAGAAGCTAAAAAAGAGAGCATAGAAGATTATCCTGAGCAGTCGGGAGACATTTTTTTTGGTAAGAAAGTGTTGTTAGTAACTAAGCCTAAGGATGAGCAATCACATGAATTTGAAGGGATGGTGAAGATGATGCAGAAGCTATCCAACAGAATAATAGCTTTGGAAAAGGAAAAAGAAGCTAAAAAATCTTATAAGACTTACTATAAAAGGAGAGAGGACAACAATCAACATAAGCCTCCTCCACACATTCCTGCATCAATGAATTTATCTGAGGAAGGAATGGATAATTTTTTCACCTTTCATTAGCAGTCTCATTCTGAAAAAAATTACCCCCAATGGATAAATTCAATGACATTAGTAATGAATCATCTATTATACTCCAAACTAACAGAAGCTGATGATAAGGAAAGAAAGGGTAATAAATCCACAGAAAAAATAGAAGAGGATGCTCTGGTTTTATGGGATTGTGTCTCACTTTTTGATACAGAAGAAGAAGGTTATCTAAAACAGGAGGAGATATCAGAAACAAACATGACAACAAGAAGTCAAGGTTTGATAAAAAAAGGCAGGTCAGTACTCCCAAAAATTAAGAGACTTCAAGATAATGTAAAGAAAATTCAGAAGAGCACCACAGCTGATAAAATACCTGAATTGACCACTATGAGTCAAGATACGAAACAAGTCAACATGCATGTTAAGCCTATTGATAACAAGGTTGATAATTTCAAGGAAAATCTCAAAGCACCTGAGATGGGGTACGATATTGTGGAGGAAATTAAAAGCACTAAGGAAAATATTTCGTTATTTCAAATGTGTAATGTACATCAATAAAAAAAAAATTGTTAAAAGCACTTGAATTACCAGAGGAAGAGCTTCCCACTAACAACCAACCTGTAGAAGAAATTGTTGAAGCAAGTGTGGGAGTTAAGGCTAAGTTTAAAATCCCACCATTCCTCCTGACTTCTGAGATTTTAAACCATAATGTGCACAATTGCTTAGTAGAATCAGGGTCAGCAGTCAATGTTATGCCACTTTCAGTGTGCAAAAATATCAATGGACAACCTAAACCAACTACCTGGCAGGTTACTCAGCTAGACATGACCAATGTGAAAGTAGTCGGGGAAATGGAAGATGTTCTGATTCGCTTATATGCAAATGAAAATATAAGTCAGTACATTGATATTGTAGTAGCAGACATACCTGATGTTTATGGACTTATTTTGAATCGAGACTAGTCAGCAAGGCTAAATGGATACTTCGCATCAGATTGGTCACATCTGTGGTTTCCTCATAATGGAAATCCAAACCAGATAAAAATATTAAGAGAGCCCCACATGAAGCACAATGTTACTCAATTTGAAGAAAAGATAAACCAGTGAATTCTGTGTTGGGAAATTATCTTATTGAACTAGAACTGGGAAACTACCAAGCGGAAGAAGCTAGTAGTACATCAGACACCCAGCCTGATCTCCTTCGATTTTCATGGGCTGATGAGATTGATTGTAAAATAGTAGATGCAGTTTTTTATTCAAGTACAGTAGGATTAGATAATGGGTATTCCTTTTCATTCAATCCTAGCCCCTCAACTTACAAGTTGTCAGATTTACATGGGTGGGTAGAGAACTGATCAGTTAGTGGTTTAGTTCTCAAAATTTACTTTTTCTTGATTTTTATTTTTTATTTCTTGATTATCTTGTACATAAATAAAATGATTTGGTTGTTTATTTTTTATTTATTTTATTTCTGTTTGTTTTTAGTTAGATTTTGATTGATTTCAATAAAAGAAGCAAACTTTTGGTTGCATGGAGAACATCAGAATTTTGGATTAACTAAAATCCTTGGTTATAAGACTGTGTACCATTGATTTATCTGAAAAAATTTCTTCTAGTTTAGCAGTTTTCCTAAATGGCTATGAACACATTGAAGTCCTACTTAATCCTTGTAAAATAACTCAGGATCAAAAGGTCTGGAATACTATTTCGAGGCTCCATCCATCTCACATTTAAAAATGTCTTAGGGGGTGACAACAAAAGACCCATGGAAAGGAAGTAGGGTAAACAGTATATTATATATAAATGATCCCATGCCAAGAATTGAAAGCCAAAAGGAAAATAAGAGTAAAAAATATCCTAAGAAAGAAATATGTATCAAAACAAAGTACTGAAGTATATGTGTACGAAATTGACAAAGTTTTTCTCCGTCTGTAAGTTGAAAATTAAATACATCTCTCACATAGAAGGACATTATGGATAGAGGAGCCTAAATAAAAAATTCAGAAAGAAAGGCATGCAGGAGGACTCAAAAAAGGACAAAAATTACAAAAGCACAAAAAGTACAAAATGTCATGGGAATGAGGAACAAATGAATATTTCTGTTTACCATATGTTACAATCATGTGGTGTCCAAGCTGGAAGCTACCCGAAGACAAAGGTAAAAAAATGAAACTCATATTCCTGGCCTCAAAAGAGTTATCTTGACTTTGAAATCTTGGTTTCCATTTTCCTAAATCGGACTGTCATCAATGATTAAAAGTACATATATTTTCCATTTGGGAAATCCAGACATCTAGAAGAATTCAACATGTTGGTTTTATTGTCAAACAGTCTGTTACTTAAGGAAGAAATTGTCCAGAGATCTGGGTTCACCAAGTAGTCACCAATTGTTGTAGCTGCAAGTTTTTTCTCAAATTTTTAAAAAATTGTGGACCCTCCTTTAATTTTATCTTGCATGGGTTGCTGAACTGTGTTGTTCCTCTGCTAGAATTTTGGGTTTTCTTGAGTTTGAATTGAGGTCAATTGTTTACCACTTTCGAAAGTTGAATGATTATCTTTTGTCCAGCTGATGTTTTTGACTGTGGAGTTGAAAATGATGGTTTTTTATTTAAAAATGATTTCCTTTATCGCTATCGAAAGTTTATTTATGTGTGAATTAGGGCGGTAGTTCTCTACGCAGCCGCCATTGTGGAGGGTAAGTAATGAACGTCCCGATGGACAGTTCTTATTTTCGCTGATGCATTTTTATCTCATTTGTGTTTTTTGGACTGTCGGCAATTTTATTTTATCATGGGCAGAACATTAGTCTTCTAAGTAACTGCCGTTTCGAAGGGCTGATGGAAAACATTCCGACGAATAGCTCTTGTCTTTGCCGATGCCGTGGTTTTATTGTTTTAACTTTTTGTTTTTCTTTGCACCATCAGAAGGGTTTTTTACTATTGATTGGAAGGCTAATCCTTTGCATCGCCTACATGGCAGTAGCATTGAGCTCACCATCGTCAATACTTAGTCATTAACGTTTTCAATTGCCAAAGTTTTCATTTGATTGTGGAAACCATAGTCTGATTGTTTCCTGCCATTGCAGCTGTGTAGTACACTACCTCTCTGACATCTAGTTGGTTTATCTGTCGATGCATTACTAGTTAGTCCTCCGAGCTTCTGATCACCAATGTTTCATGTTGGTCGTGGAGCCCATAGTTTGTCCGTCACCTGCCATTGTGGCTCCTTAGCAAACTAATCATCTGATGCTATAGTGGTTTCGATCTCCAAGTGAGTTTTTCCCTCCGTCTTTTTCACGAGGAGGTCTATATATTGGGGCGGGGTACTATTTTATTATTACCCTTGTGAACTCACATTAGCTCTATCCTTGCTATTGGAACTATACCTACGTGCTTAGCTATTGGATTTTCGTTTGTTTTTAGTGTTGCCTTGGAATTTTTCGACCTTCTCGTCAACTGCACAGCTTGCTTTCCAGGTAGGCCAACCATGGTTTCTCATTTCTCTTGATTTTAATGGTTGTTTTACGAACTAGGGTCTTCTCCTGGTTAGGTTTTATTGCAATTGTGTAGTTAGCCGTCTAGAATGAATTTTGATCCTTGCAGCGTAAGGAATCAGTTAGCCTGACAGTTTTGGTGGTGGGGTTTTTCTTGAGCCTATTTTTTATCTGCTATGGAAGCTCAAGCCCAGTCCAAAGGATTCGGTGGTTGGTGCAGACAAGCATTAAATTGTTTGCAGTGACTTTTTTGGGTTTTCTTATGGCCATATAGGGGGGGGGGATTTTCCGTTTTCTTTTCGTTGTAGGTGTTTACCCTATTTTTATGGGAAGCCGGAGAGTTTGATTTTCGGTCAGGTCAGGATTTTAGTGTTTTCAATCACTGGATAAGGGCCTCACTTTTGAAGACTAGCCTCATCGATAGGGTGGTTCATTTTAGTGAGTTAGAATGCATTTCGGTTTAAATGATTCATTTTCTACCAGGGTCATGTTTTAGTTGCAGACGGACTTAGAAATTTTCAGAAATTTCTTTTGCCTATTATTTTCTATTATGCATTAATATTCTGATAGTTTATTTCTTGAGAATGCATATGGAAGAGGTAAATGTTTTGATACAATTTTTCTTCATTCTTAGAACACTAACTAAAAAGCTCCAATGGTCTAAGAACATGTTTGGTTTATGACAAGGTAACTTCTTCAAAGGAGATATGCCTAAAACACAAAAGAAGAAGGCTCCTATTGCTGAGGGAGAACCAGATGTGGAAATCATTACCAAGGTGGAATACATCTATGAAAATACCAGAGCTACCACCGGAGTAGATCAAGATTACAAATGGGGTGAGATATATCGGATGATTTCAAATCAGGATGTGCCTAATGCAGGATTTGAAGAGCTAACCTTATATGCCAACATCGAGAAATCAACTCTTATGAAAGTAGCCATGAGACCTAAGTTGTTCCCATGCTCAGAGGTGATCAGTTGGATTCTGCCTAGGGTAGATGTGACCATGATGATCTTAGCAAATACTACCAAACAAAGATATGTTGCATATAGTCCTTCTTATGTCTCACTGGGATATCACCTACCACCTGCTCAAGTATACTTAACTAAAAGTTGGTTGAAAGAGATAAATTTGGACCTGGTTGAAACAATCAAAAGAATGATGATACTAGGGAAGAAATTTCAAACCAAACCATCAGGGGAATATGAAATAGCCACTCTCGGGACCCCTTATAGGTTTATAGCACTGATGCTGAATAGAGTTTTTGGGAGAGCTCATGGAGAAAGTTTCAAATTGGGATGGATACCCATTATTTTCTATGTGGCCACTCAGGGGACTATATTTAATTGGGAAAACATAGTGTCCAATAGCCTCTCAGCATGCATATCTTCATCTTTGGGAGGGGTGTCATAGAAAAAGTCAGATTTCAACATGAGCTCTATCTTAGTGGACTGTATATTATGTACCCAGTCATTTCCAGCTTTATGGTGTAATTGGGACAGGGAACGGACCCCTCTATACACTGCATACAAACTATTTTGGGCACACAAATATTATAGCCACTACAAAAAGATATGCGAACATTTCATTATGCCTTTGTACACTTTAATCTTCTTGACATAATGCAATTGCATGTTTGAGGAGCCATTCAAAGTCATTGAAGAACATGGGAGTCACTATTTGACTGAAGAGGGAATGTACATCAGAATGTATGGTGGCTCTAGGGAACCTTCTCTACTCCCTAAATATGCCACTGATTATGTGGTACATAAAGATGCAGTTAGGCAGGTATATAGTGATGGTGTAGGAAGCTTCTTGTTTGAACATAAGAAGGCAGCCTATCCTACCATACCTTTCTGGTTAGGGAGTTATAAGTTTACAAAGGTTAAATAGGATGTTGAATTCGTACAGGAGCTGGAGCACTTTCGTTTCATTGAGATGAACTTCCACAGGAATGACTTCCAAAATAAGGTTGCAGAGAATTGCAAAGAAGCAAATGTTCATTTTGAATACACAAACTTTTGGGACAAGGATGAAGAAATCTCCAGAAATGAAAAGAATATGATTGCATTGAAGAGAAGATTTAAACAGAAGATCACCATTGTGGGTGGTAAGTGCAAAATCACACAAAAGAAAGCTGAAGAAGAACAAGCCAAAAAGAGGGAAGAGGATGCTAGGAGGCTAGCACAAGAGGTAGATATTTGGATAAAGAATGAAGAAGAAGAAAGAAAGAAAGCTATAAAGGTGGCAGTAAAGAGGGAAGAATAAGAAAGAAAGAAGAAGGAAGATGCAATGATAAAGAAAAAACAAAAAGAAAGCAAGGGTCAGAGGTTAACATGATCGTAGATAGCCAGCAAACTACTGATCCAATAGATACACAAGAAGCACAGGATCATACAGATCAAGGGCATGGACAAGATAATCCGAACCCTCATGAGCTTGCTGCAACTTCTGGCAGCACTCAAGAACAGGTTGTTTTTGCTGGATTGAATTTGATACCTTTTACGCAGAAAGAAGGAGAAGAGGTCCCTGATTTGAGAACCATCTTCTATGACAAAGAGAAGAAGAGGATTGTCAAGAGGACCAAGAAAAAGGTCGAAACATGAGGACAATCAGGTATGATGATTACTGATAAAACTTTGGTGTATGGAACAGGTGCAGATCTGAGAATAACAGCAAGAGCTGGGGTGGCATTAACCCAAGATGCTGAAGATAATGTAGATAGATTGATGATGGATCTTGAGCAATCAAGAAAGAACGTTTCTCAATTAAAAGAAACACTGAAGAAAGAAAGAGATGAAGGTTATAAGTTGAAGAGGAAATTTGAAGACATGCAGAATGAAGTGAGAACTTCAAAGAAAGAACTCCAGACTTTGCATGCAAACAAGATGACCTTAGAAGTTTCCATGGAGAGAACATAAAAAGATGCTCAGAATAGCTTAGCAGAATTATAGAGGCTACAACTAGAGTATCAGGTGTTGAAGACAGAGAAAAATGACCTCAAAGTATCATATGAAACTCTGAGTGCAGAAAAGCACAAGCTACAAAGCAAAATTGTTGAGTTAGAGGCACAGAAGGCCACCATAGAAGAGAGAGAAAAGCAATATCAAGTGCATGTATCAAGTTTTGAGGGACAAATTGCTTTATTGAAAGCATCACTAAAGGATGCCAGTGAATAGAAGACAGATATCCAACCTTTGAAGGAGCATGTCCTAGCTCAACAAAGAAGAATTCACTGACTGCAAATGTGTATTGAAGAAGAAAGATGTAAAATATTCCAAATAGATAGCAGGTTGGAAGAAATATTGGACACCACTTCATATTTTGTAGATAGATCTCAGGATATTTTTGAGGTCCTGTCTGGAAGGATAGTATTTATAGAAACCAATGAAGAAACCCCTACAGAGCTACCAACTAAAGATCGACATAGCTTAAAGCAGGATTATGAATTATTAGAATTTACAATAAATACTGCAAAGGAATTCAAGAAGACTGTGAAGAAAACGAGAGGAGCCTGTGCTGAATAATGCAGAAGGGTGCTGGTCACTTACAACAGATGCCAAGTTGTTGCAAAACAAAGACTGGATGCAATACCAGAACATGAGTTGTTCATAGAACAACTATAGAGCAGGTACCAGGAAGATGAGCAGAATATACTACAAGTCAAGGATCTAGATGAGTAGATCCTAAAGAATGTAGTAGCTCATGCAGCAGTTAGCATCCACTTACTTGAAGATCAGTTACGTTTGAGTCCAGAAATAATAGAGGTGGTTAAGAATCAGGCTGCAAAGTATGAGGTCAACATCCACTTTCTTGAATCCTCAGAATTTGAAAGCATAGCAGCGGAGGCCCAAGCGTGGAAAAAGTCCATTAATGATCAAGCGGGGCCCTCTTCATAAAAGTGCTCTATTAAATTTTTGTTTTAAATGTAATATATTGTATAATGTATGAGCACTTAATACAAACTAAATTTTAGGATTGAAACATTGGGGAACCCCAAAAGTCATTTTGGGGCAGCCTAAAAGTTTTTCCTTTTTGTCTAAGTATAGGAGAGTTAGATGTAGAGGGGGAATTTTTCCCAGATAGATTTGTGAGAGCATGTTGTAAGAAGAACTATTTCCTTTTGCAATAAGAATTACAAGTTTCCTGTTGGAGAAAGCTTTGTGTAATGTTTCAAATGTTGTGCTATGGATCTGTTGAATGTGAACTATTTCATTTTCAGCATATGTCCATTAACTGTGAGATCGTTCTAACTCTTTGAACCTATGTTCTTGTTATGAATGCACTCTAGTTTATTCTATGAAATTTACACTATCAGTAATGAAAGATTTTCTTAAACAATAAGCTATCTTGTTGTTCATTTATCTATTAATGTTCATGTGTTCTGAAATAAGTAACATCTATCTGTGATTTTTCTTAATGCATGCGCAGAAATACATTACTCATTGATAAATGATAATCTTGCTCCCTAGGGATAGGTTAGATAGTTACTTTTAGTTTCTTGCTGTGTGTGATTTAGATGCAAGAGATTTAAGATGAGAGGTAAGAACCTGCACATCACATTATGACTGCTCCTTGTATTCTCTATCAATCTGCATTTTTAGATAGGCACTTGCATATCATAGTTAAAAAAATAAAAAAATAAAATATACACAGTGGACCGAGCCGTAACCAGTAAAACCTTATATTTTGTTACTTGACCTACGGTAGCCAGACCATAAACCAGATGAATTCTCCATATGAAACAGTAATGGGCTAGTTTGGAACGTTTACTGGGGAGAATCCCTAACTATTGTTACCTACGATTTTCCAAGCCTTAACACCTTCTCATGTGGAATAACATATTGTCGCAAAATTTCCTCTGGCTCCATCTTTTATAATTGTCTTACAATTAGTTGGAAGTCATCCGCTCTTGTAACCAGTTTCTTCTTTTGGCTCATAGTGAACTCCTCCAGGTCTTTTCCCATCGCTAAAAAATGGACAATATGTTCATAATGGTCATCAACCATCCCAAATCTAAACAAATGCACATCGAGAAAACCGTCCTCGATGTTTCTTGGTTCTTCACCTGACTCTATCCGTGATAGATGATTAGGTCCTACATTCAACCACACTCGTTTTACAACTATCTTGAATCAAAATATTGGAATAGTAGAAACCATCGACAAATATCCCCCCCCAACATAGGCTTGTTAACCAGGTATTTCAACGCTGAGTGATCCATAAACATTTGGAAATGGCCTCCTAATAGATACTAGCATAATTTTTGTAATGCATATACCATCACAAATCCTTCCCTCTCTATTGTCGTGTTGTCTCTCTCCTCCATAGACAACTTTCAACTTGCAAAAGCAATCGAGTGATCAATTTCTCCTTCCCCTCGTTGAGACAAGACTACTCATAATGTGACTGACAAAGCATTGATGTGAACATAGAACACCCTCGTCCAATCTGAAAACACCAATACCGGTGCTGTGACTATCTTATGCTTTAGATTGTTGAGGCTCCCCTGGCACTCATCATTTCATTTGAACTGCACATCCTTATTCAAGAGCTTCTCCATTGGCGCAGTGATCATTGTGTATCCTCTTATGAAATTATGGTAATATCCTATGTGACCAAATGTCTCCCTCAACTATTTTACTTTCATAGGTGTTGGTAAGTCGACTGTTACTACAATCTCAGGAGGATTGACCAACATACCCTCCTTACACACAATGTGTCCAAGTAGAATTCCAAATGGAGCACATAATACACACTTCTTAAGATTTAACGAAATCAGATGTTGTCGACACCTTTCTAGCATCAGTTGAGGATTCATAATATCATCTTTTACTAGGGCATAGGCAGTCCAATCGTCCATAAAGACATCCAATAATTTATGATTAAAGTCGATAATTGTAGTGGAAACTATCCTAGAGAAAATTATTGGCACATCATTGAGACCAAATGACATCACCGTATACTGAAAACATCCCCACTCTGTTACAAAAGTGATTTTGTGTCTATCCTTTTCCGTGATCCTTATTTGGTGATATCCTGAAATTCCATATATAAATGAATATATTTCCTCACCATCGAATCCTTCTATTACTTCATCAATAAACAGCTTTGGAAATGGATCGTGAAGACATGGGTCATTCAACTTCTGGAGATCAACATAAATACTAATCTCTCCCATATTTTTGTCCTACACCACCATTGGACTGATCCATTCTAACTCTTCTACTAGTTCGATAATCTCGGCATCCATCATCCTCTCTAATTCTTCTTTTACGAACTCCTTGTACCTCAGAATGGGCCCGTATAGTTGCTGCTTGATTGGTTTTGGATTAGGTTTAAGCAGAATCTGTATTTCTCCCAAGTCACTAGAAATTCCTTCGTCGCAGAGAAATTAGTTGGGAATAAGTTCTGGAATTCATGTAGAATATCAATGAATTCCCCATCACCATGTCATCCCAATAATTTCCAATACTAGAAAACTTTGGGTCCTTTACTGTCTTGATGTTAACCTTCTTTAATTCAGTGGCTGCTTGAATTTGTTCCCTGATACTTCTGGTGCTAGGATATCATGACTTCCCTCTGATTCTAAGATATTGATAACTCTTGGATTGTCTTCCTCATTCGGATCTCCTGATACTTTATAGAATGTCATGATCATATCTAGTATCACCATCCATTGTGGTTCCATTGGTAGCTCATCCGAAATGATCTCTAGCACTTTGTCACAAATATACTGTAGTGCACTATGGATGAATAGATTATCATTGGAAAAGATGAAATTATGACTGAAACTAGCAGTTAATTCTTCCCATGTTGTAGTTTCCCTATGCAACTCTGCAGTGACATACCACCTCCATGGTATCTCTTCCAACGTAGGAACAAATGCATGGATCCACTCTTATTTCGTCCTCAGTACCCATGTGGTATGGCATGCAACTAGGTGATTTTGGGGATCATTCCTTCCATCTTAGTTATTTCCTTGATATATTCCATCTTCACCAAATCGAACCTCTATCATCCATCAACATATCTTCCAATATACTATTGTTGTCTTATCCATAGCCCACAATCTTTCTAGAGTGTCCTTTATTGCTTCGTCTAGTGCTAATAATCGTTGCGGTTCTGAAACATTATCTTCAAAATCTGGAATGAAGGTCGCCAAATTTTGCAGTCCTTCATATGTCCATAAGTTGATGAGTTTTGTCACTACCCACCTCAGTGTCTAGGTGATTTGTGCACATTTCCTGATCAATACTTTAGGTAGTCAATTCTGTCAGTTTTACAATAGATAGCCAGAGTCTGAAGATACTAAAATGGTACTCCCTCATCCTAACTCCCCATCCACAGTGGGATTGATGTAGTGTTCATAGAATTTATATGTATTATCCCCTCCTCCTATCGCTTCATATTTTACAGGCTCAACAAATCTTTGTCCTTCAAGAGGATCCAATGGAGCGATGACCCTCATATCACAATTCTCAAATGTCATGACCCACTTCTTGAAATTGATGACCGCCAAGTTCTCATCTTCCCAACCAATTCTCAATAATGCATGGTATGATATTCTTTCATCAACTATTTCAATAAAATCAAAATATGCGTAGGTATTCATTCCTTCCACTTCGACAGGTAAACAAGGTACTCTACCTATTGGAGACACCTTGGCTTGATTTTCTAGTCGTAGCTATACCATAGTTATACCGGGGACCATACCAACTGTGTTTTTCCCATCATTTCCCATGTCTACTTCCTTAGGATATTTACATCCTATCTGAGGTCCAAAATGATTGAATCCACATTGTAGTCACCAATCTGTACATTCATCCTCATTTCTCCTTCCGTATTCTTTTTGTGCAGTGAGTTTACTGGGTGTTCATGTCATCCGTCCTCTTGTCGATATAAAAAGCTTGTGATTTATACTAATGCATTTGGATCTTTTTCTAATGTCATGCATCTTTCTAGGAATTTGTTTCAAGTTACAAACCTTTCTTGATGATCCCGACAACATTTTCAAATCAAAGACTGGTGGCATTTTGTATAACTATATTTCTGTTCAACATGTCTCTTATATCGAAGAAGGTTTCGTTCTCCATGTTGACATCAAATTCTATCTTCTTGTGTGCCATTGTTGAGATATTTATCAGTGATCCAGAGCTTCCCATCCTAGCTCCTCTTCTAGTTATGACTCCGACATTCATTGGACAAGTCTTGGGTTCAGCTGAAATATTCCCTACATTTGGTCCTGGACCTTGGTTCTAAGTTCCATTTTGGTTATGCTATGGTTGTGTTGCATTTTTCACTTACCACTTAGAAATAAACTACGGGCATTCCTTGACAGTATGGTCCACAACACTGTAATAAGTACACTGAGGTTGCAGGTTCGGGTAGTCCCTATGATAATGTCCCAACACTCCACAATTATAACAAGTAACTACTCTACGACCTTGTCCTATAGATCCTCCATGACCAAAGCCTCCATTACGACCTCCATGAAATCCTCCTTGCTGTGGGTATGGATGTTGGTTGAATTACTACTATTGATTAGGTTGCGACTAAGTATACTGTGGTTGCACCTAGTTATATTGCGGTTGAGTATCCTGCTATTGTAGTTGGTTATAATGCAGTTGAGCATATTGCGATGGTAGCTTGTTATATTGCAATTGAGTATACTACAGTTTTTTTGTCCACCATTGCTCCTCTCAATTCATAAAACATTTATTCATAGTTCTTTCTTAGAGAAAACCATATGCTATGCAATCCTTTTGACATAGCATATACAGAACAAGTTCATCAATTTTGACATAGCCTCTTGAAGGTATATGCACTCCTCAAACCAATGTCCTTTTGTAACTACTTATACTATGAAATGAGAACTCGACACAGTTCTTACATTTCTCTCTCCTAATTTTAATAGCTATTTTTACCTCATTTTCTAAAAAGCTTGATACTAATATCACACATTTTCATTTTGAGGCATTTTTTGGGCCTTTGAATCATCTTTGTTGTAAAATATTTTTAATTTATATTTTCAAGTGTGTTTTTTAAAATTTTAACAAAATAACATACATTTAGAAGCAAGTTATAATGAAAAACTTATACATTTTGCATTTTTATTTAAAATAAGACATTTTAATGGGAAAAATAAGACACTTTTATTGACAAAATTGTAAAAAAATCCAGAAAATAAAGACATTTAAAACCATTTTCAATGTATTTTCATATATTTTTTGTAAAAAAATTATACTCTTTTATATTAGTTTCTAAAAAATGACGATTCACATAAATTCAAGAAAAACTATACCATATATTTGTAAATGACATATTAAAAACATTATATATAGAAATTTTATTTCCAAAATAAAGTCTGAAAGTCAAAACATTACTAATATATTTGATCAAAAAGCTGTCAAATTTAACATTTTCTTCAAGACAACTAATCAACAATATCATGCAGGACAAATTCGTCATCTAAATTGGAATTTTACGGAGCTTGGATTTCTTCAAGGAGATCAATGTCCTCTTCCACTGGGTATTCTCTGTCTACAAGATGCCCAAAATGCTCCTTTCCAAACATCCGTCCTAATGGGAGTTGAGGCTATTTTGACATCTTCCCCACAAGTGTTTCACTAAACTCTCCTTTCTTCAAACCATTTTCTTGCAATTCATTTGCAATAACTTGAATAACATTATTTTTTTGCTTGATGTAATTGGATTGCAGTGGGTCATTATCAATGGATATGTGATTTCTTCCTTTCTGTAAGAAGAATGCTATTGTTGTACCTAATCACAAAAAATAAAGCAAATATTTAGTCAAATAGCATTACGAAGGATACTTAAAAATATTAATTAAGAATAAAAAAACAATAAAACTTGAAATATGCTTTCATATGTAATATCAAAAATTTCACCTAAACGTGAGAACAAAACCAAGACCCAATCTCCTTTTCTTGAAAATGTATCTATGAGATAATTAATCAAGTCTTGTGGATTTTGATGGATATTTACAATCACTCCTTTCAAATATCTTTCTTCATATGTTATTTTTTTAACCAGGGAATTATAAGTCAACATCTGAATATATTTGGCTTCACTATTTTCATTTATTAAAACATATTCATAAGTCTCATCTTTTGTCCAAGTTGCAAGATGTATGTTTTCAATATCACTGAGAAATGAATTACTAATGAAGCTATGAGTATTAGATTTCCATTGTAACAAAAATATATAAAAGATATTAAAAAACCACAATAACATTAAAAAACTAATATTTAAAAAAATTAAAAAAATATATAAAAATGATTTTTTAAACTTGAATGCTCAAAAATAAAAAATAAACAAAACAAAACAAAAAATAAAAACAAAAAAAAATAAACCAAACAAAAACAAAAAAAACAAATAACAAATATATTAAAACAACAACAACAAAAAATAATAAATAAGGAAAACATTAAGAAAGGTGGAAATGGTGGAAATAAAATAAAACTAACCTTCTACCTATAAGCGGTCAACGGTGGAATGGTGGCGGGATAGTGAGTAAAAGGGGTATGGATGGGTGGCGTGATTCTGAGAATCATGCCACCCATCCATACCCCTTTTACTCACTATCCCACCACCANGGAGGGTAGTACATACAGGTGAAAAACTATATGCCATGTTCCCTTATCATGTAAATGGTAAACGATCAAGATCTGACTCCCAACCCCATTAAAATCATGGTCACTAGAATACAAAGAAAAATGAATTACATGTTTAATGTTAAACTTGTATACTTGCGTGCGTTGAAAAGAGAATCGCACCACCCAACCATACCCCTTTTACACACCATCCTGCCACCATTCCACCGTCGATCACTTATATGTAGGAGGGTAGTACATGCAGGGGAAAAACTATATGCCATGTTCCCAGATCATGTAAATGGTAACCGATCAACATAAGACTCCCAATCCCATTAAAATCATGGTCACCAGAATACAAAGAAAAATGAATTACATATTTAATGTTAAACTTGTATACTTGCGTGCATTGAAAATGCTTTTCATCTGTATGTACTACCCTCCTACGTATAAGTGGCCAGCGGTGGAATGGGGGTAGGATGGTGCGTAAAACGGGTAGGGAAGGGTGGCCTGATTCAGGCTATAACAATTATCAGAATCACAGCACCCCTCCCTACCCCTTTTACACACCATCCTGCCATCATTCCATCTTCGGCCACTTATACTTAGGAGGCTAGTATATACAGGAGAAAATCCTTTTCAATGCACGTGAGTATACAAGTTTAACATTAAATATGTAATTGATTTTTATTTGTATTATGGTGACCATGATTTTAATGCGGTTGGGATTCAGATATTGATCATTTACCATTTACACGTGATACAAGAACATGGCATATGGTTTGTCATTTCATATTTAATCATGCCCTGTATTACAATTGTATAATGTTTATGTAACCTTCGTTAGATTATTTTATGCTCTACATAAACTATGACATAGAATATGTTTCTAATACAGGTATCAGGGTTGTGGCCGACATTTTGGTTACAAAGTTGATTTGACAAGACATCTTTGAACTCATAATGGTGAGACAACTCGTGCTAGCCATTAACGTAAGAATTGGTTAGATGTTAGCATTTACTGGAGTAACTGATAACCTTAATTGTCAGTCACTGATCATATTATGCAGATTGAAAACTCCCAATTCTATGGTGCATTTGATACAATGAATGACCTGCTTTATATGTGGAAGGATCACAATGTTTAATAGCATTGATATCAAAATCAGAGAAAGTACAACTTCTAGTTCTAGTCTTCTTTACATAGAGGGAATCAAATTGTACAAAACGATTTGAACTTCATCAATTAATTCATTTTGGTAAACTGGTCTACATGAATTCCTCCTATGTGTGATGGTGGAAGCATTTAGTGGTTATGGACAACCAAGCAAGTTCAATTCAAGATGTTATCAAAAGAGGATGAGTTGTGGACATGAGCTTTATCATTTTAAAGTAGATTGATTTTGAATGAAATTTAGATAGTAGCACAATGATACATAGGAGGGTAGTTGGGAGTAGGTAGGGGATAGGTGGAGAAGGTAATGTAAGGTGTGGATTATATATATATATATATTCTTTTTTTTTCATAGTGGTTCACCATGGAAGCCCAATTCATACCATGGCTACATCCACCTTGGAAATATCTCTTATACTCGCTTGGCAAGTATACATGAAGTAGGGAAACTACCCCTGAGAGGGTTCACAATCAACGGCTCACCAACTTAATATTTCATTACATGCAAGGGCTCCCATTGAGAAAATGTCCCCAGTGAGATTCGAACCTAGGTGGGGAGTGTTAGAATAATCAACCCATAGTTAGCTACCTTAGACATTAATTTAATTATTTTTGTCTTATTTGCCTAGTTCATGTGTCCCACCTTATGCAAGTTGTCAATTACGTATCCATAGTGGTCCAAATTGCCTAATTTGACCCATGTAGTGCTTGGGAAACCTCAAGGAATCAATTATGCTTTATTCCTAGTCTCCTAGGTGCCCTTCTGATTTTTCTGCTTTATTGCCTTCTTTTTCAGTGCTTTAAGGCAATAGGGAAAGTTTGACTAGGTGAGGTGAACTAGTTTTTTGTCCTCTTCACCCTCCACTCTTTTCTCCTTGTAAAAGCATGTATGAGTTTTCATTCCATCACTCTTTAGCTTGCCTAAGAACTTTTGCCAATTCATGAGCTCCATGACTGATTTGGGATCAGCTTTTTGCACCTATGGGGGATTTGCTTAATTTTAGTAAGCCTGCTTTATGCTAGATTCAAATTGATCCTCATGCATTTGAATCCCTTATGTAATTATTTAATGAAGAAACCTATTATTTTACAGGGTTGGATATTGTACACTTATTCAATACAATTTAGTGTTCAGCTCATTATTCAGTCTCTTTTGTGAGTGATTTTGCATGTTCAATTGATAATTGTTGTGAGTAAAATTAATCTATCACTGGGTTCAATTTCCACATGGTATAAGATCCATTGTATATTGATTTCTCTCCTTCAAAATTGTTTTGCAGGTTCGACATCAGTGACTGGGAGCCTTCTATTGACAGCCGAGACAAATTTCTAAGCTATGGATCAATCTCAGAAGATAATCTTGACTCCCTTCAATTTCTTTGAATGGAAAGCAGAGATGGAGATACTGTTGAGAGTGAAAGGCCTCTACAGGATGACTATGGCAACAGAAGCAGAGCCCAATGTAGCTGCAAAGAAGATAAAATGGCACAACAGGAGGGATGAGGCCTATGGTCTCCTGTGTCTGAGTATTTCCAGAGACCTCCTTTTCCATCTTGATGGATTGACATCACCGAATGAATTATGGGAGAAGCTTACTGATCTTTTTGGAAATACATATGAGATGAGGGGACATCAAATCGAAAATGAACTGATTTCCCTGAGTCCCAATAGCTTTGAATCTCTGCAACTCTATTTCTCCAAGTTCAAAGCACTTGTTTTGCAGTTGAAACAGTGTGGGATCGAAAAGAAGGATGATCAGCTGGTCTTGGCCATTCTCTCGAAGGTTGGCCCTGACTATTCAGTGTTTGTTTTGACCTTCTATGCCACAAAACTGACAGCTCGAACCTGGAAGATGCCTAGCCTTGCAGATTTCATGGAATCTCTCACACAAGAACAAGACAAGCTAGTGATGATGGGCACCATCAAACCATCCAAAGATCAAGCTCTGATTGCTGTAGATTCAAGGGTGGATTCAAAAATAAAAAAGAAAGCTAAAAATCCACCTGAGCAAAAGAAAGACAAGAACAAGTCTTGAGAGGAGCCACAAGGTTCCAAGAAGAATAACTAGAAGAAGAAAAATGAAGGAGAAATGAGCAAGTGCGCATACTACAATAAAGGAAATCACATTGAAAGCTCTTATATGAAGAAGCAAATAGACATGCTGACCCAACTCCTGGAGAAAAATGGCATCTCCCTTCCAGAAAGCTCAAAGAAGAGAGAAGGAGGATCAAGTTCAGATGATAGAGAGAGAGTTCATGCATTGGTTGCTGGCACATCAAGCTCACCCAGTTTTATCATTGATTCTGGAGCTTCAAGACACATTGTTTCGACCAAGGAGGCATTATCCTCACTTGACATGTCGAAGGGACCACCTATAGTACTGGGAGATGACTCTCTCACTGAAAGTTTGGGCAAAGGGAGGATTGATCTTGATCATGGTCAGTTCAGCAATGCCAGTTGTATGTGCCTGGTCTTGCCTCCAACCTCTTGTCAGTGTACCAGATGACTCACATTGGGTCTCCTAAGAAGGTCATATTCTCCCCTGATGAAGTTGAGATCACAGAGATCTCAAGTGGTAAAGTCATTTCAAAAGGAGCTGCGAATCATGCTCAAAAGGTATACATTTTATCACACTTCCTACCCTACTCAAACCCCTCTGCTCGTCTGATTCATGCTAATGAGGCAAGCAAGCTTTGGCATGAAAGATTTGGCCACCTAAATTACAAGTATCTTTCTGATCTTAGTGAAAAAGAGATGGTCATAGGGTTTCCCAAGATAAAATTTTCCAAAGGAGTCTGCCAAGGTTGTATCCTAGGAAAACACCCAGAGCACAAATTTGAGAGAGCTAGTCACGAGAGAACCTTTGCACCCCTCGAGCTGATCCACAATGATGTTGCTGGCCCATTCCCTCATATGTCCATGAGTCAGGCCAAATATGCATTGAATTTCATAGATGACTTTTCCAGGTATTGCTGGGTTTACTCCTTGAAACACAAGTCTAAAGTTTTTGGACTCTTCAAAGTATTTAAGGCTTTGGTTGAAAACCAGTATGGGAGGAAACTCAAGGTCCTCAGATCTGACAATGGTGGTGAGTATGTCAAGTCTGAGTTTATTAATTATTGTGCAGATGCAGGTATTCAGATGCAGCATTCTATCCCTTACACACCATAGCAGAATGGTGTTGCTGAGAGGAAGAACAGATCATTGAAGGAGATGGCAACATGCATGATGGAGGCCAAAACTTTGCCACCGAAGTACTAGGCCGAAGCTATCAACTATGCATCCTATATCCAAAATAGGGTGCCTCACAAATATCTTGATGGTATGACTCCTTTCGAATCATGGAGTGGGCACAAGCCAGATGTGACCCATTTCAGGATTTTTGGCTCAAGGGCTTGGGCTAGAATTCCAACAGAAAAGAGAAAGGCTTTAAAGCCCCAAAGCCAAGAGTGTCTATTTGTTGGATACTCTGAAGATTCAAAAGGGTACAAACTGATAAATTTGAGCACAAACAAATCCTTCATCAAAAGATGTGTTCAGTTTCAAGAAGAACCCCTTGCAGCAGTGGAAGTTGGAGAAACCTCTTCACCACCTGAACCTATGAAAGTAAGTGAAGAGTTTGTTGAACATGCTGATTCTGATTTATCTAATGGAGATGATTTTATTTCAGACCCTAACAGCCCTACAAGGCCAAAATGGTCATCCAAGACACTACATGCAGCAGGAGAGCTAGTTGGGGATCCCAATGACCCAAGGAGGACTAGATCTCAATTTGAGAGTGGTCTGTGCATGAAGGATCCTATGTTTGCTGAGAAATGCTACTTGTTGGTGGAATATGATCCTAAAACATATGAAGAAGTAGCAAGAGATATAAGATGGAAAGCTTCCATGAAGGAAGAGTTTAGCTCACTCCGAAAGAGCAACACATGGGAGCTAGTAGATCTTCCCCCAGGGAGGAAGTTAGTTCAGTGTAAGTGGGTCTACAAGACCAAATTTTCTACTGATGGTTCACCACTGAAGTACAAGGCCATATTGGTAGCCAAGGGATACTCACAGGTTCATGCGATAGATTACAATGAGACCTTTGCCTCAGTGGCAAAGATGGATTCCATCAGGATAGCCCTAGCCATTGCAGCCTCAAAGCAATGGGAGGTACATCACATGGATGTAAAATGTGCCTTCCTGAATGGAGATCTCACTGAAGAGATATATATGCAGCAGCCTCAAGATTTTTCTACTAACCCTTCTCTTGTGTGCAGGTTGAGAAATTCATTGTATGGGCTAAGGCAAGCCCCCAGGGCTTGGTATGCCAACATTGATAGCTTCTTGCTATCACTGAATTTTGTTCGGTGCAAATCAGATCCAAATTTCTATTTGAAGTTAATTAATGGTTCATTAATGATCATTTTGTTATATGTTGATGACCTCCTGATTACAGGAAGCTCAAAGGATGAGATTGCTTCCTTAAAGGGTGCAATGAACCAAGCCTTCTCCATGACAGATTTGGGGCTCTTAAGCCAATTTTTGGGGATTGAGATTGCTCAAAACAAAGCTGGAATCAAGGTGCACCAGTCCAAGTATGCCTTGGATTTTCTAAACAAATTCAGAATGAAGGATTGCAAATCAAGCAAAACTCCTTTCCTTTCAGGAGTGAAGCTGGAAGAAGCTGATTCTTCACCTATGGTAAACAATACACTATATAGGTAATTGATTGGATGTTTGTTGTATCTGACACATACTAGACCTGATATTTATTATGTAGTAAGTGTGGCTTCTAGATACATGGATCAGCCTCATGAGATCCATTGGAAAGCAGCCAAAAAGGATCCTTAACTTTGTTCAGGGAACAAGGACACATAGGATCTTCTATAAAGCAAAATCTGATCTTGATTTGATTGGATTTACTGACAGTGATTGGGAAGGTGATAGAACAGTTGGAAAGTCCACATTAGGATATGTGTTCATGCTTGTAGAAGGGCCAGTCAACTGGTCAAGCAAGAAACAGAGTGCCATTGCACTCTCATTTACAGAAGCAGAGTACAAAGGAGTTGTTAATGCAGCAACTCAATGTTTATGGTTGCAGGGTTTACTTGGAGAGTGTGGCTTCGAATCAGAGTACTCAACTAC